>OZ010604.1:22976715-23001715 GCA_963932145.1 Acanthosepion lycidas
ACAATGATGATAAAAATAATACTAGCAAGAAAGAAGAAACAAGGAATAGGGCAAGATATAAATAAGAAAGAAAGAAAGAAGAAAAAAAAAGAAAGAATAGAAGGAAAAAGCTACGAAAAATGAATAAGAAAGGAAGGAAAGGTGGATGAAAAAGGAAGGGAGGGAAATCAACTAAGGAAAGAAGAAAAGGAACGAAATAAGGAAGAAAAAGAAAATAACGAAGGAAAAAACGTACGAAAAAAGAAAGAAAGAAAAAAAACGAAGGAAATGAGAAGAAATAAGAAAGAAAGAATGAAAGAAATAAAGAAAGAAAGAAATGTCGTATAAGATGAAAAAGAGAAGAAAGAAAGACAGAAAGAAAGAAAAGGCCAAAAAGAAACGGGCTATGAATTGAAAGAGTGAAGAACGAAAGAAAGAGTTAATAGAAACAAAAATCAATGATGGAGAAAAGGAGATAAAGAAAAACATTAAAAAAAAAAGAAAGAAAATGAAATGGAAAAGAAGAATTGATATGATAAGAATCAAAAAAGTTGAAAGAAAAGTGTTTTTTCTTTTTTTTATTCGTTCACACTCAGTAACGCCCTTATGTCTTAGTGGCTTTATTGCCTTGATTGGTGTGAAATATTAGGTTGGTGCAAAAATAATGACGTGACAATGTCGTTTTTTGATGTTAAAAAATAAATCAAAATACGACATTATTACGTCATTATTTTTGCACTAACCTAATAATTAAAAAAAATATGTACACTGGCTTTGGGAGAAAAAACAGGAATGTTGTTTCTTAGCAACATGTTTGCTTGGGGAAGTGATATAGAATATTTAAATGATCAGTGGCCATCTTCTCATATCTGTGCTTGAATATGCTATGTATTATATCAAGCTACGTCCATACTAAATGAAGTAAATTGAGCTGATGTACTTTACCGTATATAGACTTTAAGCGCAGAACTAGAATGGCGGTAAGGTCTCATCCTTTTACAGTTGAAATGGCTAGATTTTACCGCAAGTTCTATGCTAACTGTTTCTTCTCACGCACTTCTCGCTCGTGGAACTCTCTTCCGGCTCCTTGCTCCCCAGCCAACGTTGGTCTTCAAAAATTTATGTGCAATGCCAACTGTTATCTACTGCCGTTTGTCCTCTCTCTGTAATAATGCTTTATTTTTTGTTTTCTTTTTCTTCTTATCTGACACTCAGTAACTTTAGGGATATATGGTGCTGTGGCTAAAAGCGTTGACTGAGTAATCACAAAAGTGACTTGACTCAAAGAGTTGTGAGTTCAGTACCTGCCCACGGAACAAAAACTTGAAGATTTGGGTTACGAAGAAGATTTAACAGACGATAAGATAAACAAAGGCATGGTACGTGGGTTCGAACAATCTAAACCCTTCGATTGAATAAAATGGTCGGTGAGAAATTCCATCTAATATCACCTGAAGGAGACCGGAGCGTACAACGGCCGAAACGTTATGAATATGGCAAAAGAAAAATGTAAACAGTGCAAATAGACTGTGATGAATATGTCGTATTTTTGAAATACAATATAATCTCTGGGATCACTTGACAGTCACAAATCCCGCCAAAAATGTGACTATGATATTTCATTCGACCGTGAATTGACAAATCAAATGTCAGTTGTTTGCTTTTGTTTTAATTCCTGTTCTTCTATTTTTATCTCTCCTTAATAATGTTTTTTTTTCTCATATATTCGACGGAACTCAGTGAACCTTTGTGTCTTAGTGTCTTTATTGCCTTGCTTAGCATTTATTGATTAAAAAAACAGAATTATCGCCTCTATAGGAACACATGTGACTGCAAATGCTAGAACAGAGAGATCTCTCTCACTCACTTTCCCCTCTCCATCAGGGACAAGTAGTCGGCAAATCTTCATACATGGAACAACAAAAGTAGCCAATGCAAACCACACACGTTGTGGTTTTAATACTGCAAAAACAAACCTTTCTCCTGATAAAAGAAACGGCTGATTTGATTTTCAGTAAGACACAAAAACATTAAGACATTGCATCTTTGGTCTATTGTCCCGAAAACAAATGTGGAGAAGAATAGCGAGAGAACAGACTCGTCCCGCAGCGGAACAGCAACTACAATCGCCAAACACCATTTTGAGTTACATATTTAATCACTGATGATGTTTTCACTTACTTCATATTTTTGTTTAGAGAAAAAGAATGGGAAGACAGACATTTATAATTTGATAAACAATATATATATATATATATATATATATATATATATATATACATTTGAGCACTGTTGAATGACAAGCTAATTCTATAGACAACGGGCATCTGCGGTAATGCAAAGCTCATCAGTAAAGTGAATCGAGCTCTATGGCTGATTGGCATTTGTTCACATTCGTAAAAATAATTTGCTACATTTAGCTACATCATTCTGTCGAATGAGGATAGCTTAGTGGTAGAAACTGAGTGACACCAAATCGGTTGGGTTTCAATCCTGACTTGAGGCCTTCGGATGGAGCTGTGATACAGGGAAACAGTACTGTTTGCGAATGGCATATATATATGTATATATATATATATATATATATATATATATATATATATATATATATTACTAGCTTAAAATCTACACTAACGAGTGGCATTTAAGTCAGTTCCTACAGAGGGCTCTTTACTTAGGGAGGAGTAGATGCGATAGACACCAATAAACTTGAGAAGAACTCAATGTTGATCGCTGCTTTTAAGTATTGCATTAATGTTTCAACTTACCTTTTAAAAGTTCAACGATAATTCTTCTGTTGCCACTTAATTTAAACAGGAATTGATGAACGTAGGTCCTTACTTTCCGTACCCGTACAAACAATTATTTTCATTTCATGTGTGATTTTTGCTGGATTTCCCAATTAATTTCGATTATTCCCAAATTTGTTTTTTAATTCTTAAAAAATATTTTCAAAAATTCTCGTCGTATAGAAAAAATTCGTCGCAAAAAAATCATTAAAAAGATCGATGTAAACTATTTTAACCTGTTCAAATCTGGATTTAACTGTTATCTTCCCAGCATTTCCGAATAAACTGTGCCTCTTACTGTTTAAGATTCTACCAGATTTATGAAAAGAACTCCCAAGAGAATGCTTTCCCAAACATTACAATGTTAACCTGTTCAAGTCTGGGCCTAACCTTTATCTTCCCAGCATATCTGAATAAACTGTGCCTCTTACTGTGTAAGACTTTACTTGTTTTATGAAACCGACTCCCAAGAGAATGCTTTCCCAAAATCTGCAATTTTAACCTGTTTAAGTCTAGATTTAACCGTTATCTTCACTACATATCCGCATAAACTGTACCTCTTTCTCTGTAAAACTCTACCTGTTTTATGAAACGGACTCCCCAGATAATGCTTTCCCAAACATTACAATTTTAACCTGTTCAAGTCTGAGCTCAACATTTATATTCCCAGTATTTTACTTGTTTTATGAAACCGACTCCCAAGGGAATGCTTTCCCAAAATCTGCAATTTTAATCTGTTCAAGTCTGCATTTTACCGTTATCTTCCCCACATATCCGCATAAACTGTGCCTGATACTCTTTTATTTTAACTACCTTCACTCTTCGGCAGTATTTCTGGTTTTAAAAGACGATTATTAGAATTCTAATAAAACATAAACAAATGAAAGTCAAAGTGTACATTTTCTTTTTCTTGAGAATTGACAACAACAAAAATAAAAAAAAACACTAATTATTAATGTTCATCTGCACTATTTATTATATTATTTATCGGAATGCTTCAGAAAGAATCTGTTAACTGCCAACTGAATGAAACTTTAAAAAATTGTAAATAAATAGGCGCATTTAAGCTAGCTCTTGCGGAGGGTTCTTGATTGGGTCTTCATAACAAAAGAGGGGGAGAGGTAGATGCAATAAGCAAGAATATACTACAGAAGAACTCAAAATGGATCGGTGCATCTATGTATTGCATTAATATTGAAACTTACCTTTTAAAAGTTCAACAATAATTCTTCACCCGATATCAATTTTAAAGACAATTTGATGTACGTAGGTCCTTACTTTCCGTACGAATTTTTTTTTATTTCTTGGATGACTTTCGCTGGATTTCGCAGTTAATTTCGGTTATTCCTGAATTTATTTTCCAAGTTATAAAAATTGTTTTCGTATAAAAATATTGGTCGCAAGAAATTACGGAAAATAATCGCCGAAAACAATCGCAGTAATGAAGACATGGGAATCACAGATTTGAGGAGTGCGGATTCGGATCACGAAGTCGGACATGAAAAAAAAATTGTATGGTATGTCGGGCTACGTCGTCTATGAGTGTAGTTGACATACGTACAATTTAATTTTTGAAGCGCTAAAATTTGAGAACAGTAATTCTTTCATTTAAACATGAGCTATTGAGAGTGAGAGAGTTGTGTCCCTTTAATTGGTTTTATCAGTAGAAGCCAAGATGGCGGAATTCGAAAACATTCGCAGTAATGAAAACTTGAGATTACAAACTTCCATTATCACGGGTCCCGATCTACACTGACATTTGCATTTATTACACACACACACACACACACACACACACACACACACACACACACACACACATATATATATATATAGTGTATCAAAAATACTTTTACAAACATTATGAGCGTGTTCCTCACTCGAAAACAAGGATATATATATATATATATATATATATATATATATATATATATATATATGTCCGCAAATCCTTCGTTTTTCAGTTGAGTTTAAAGTTTACGGTAGACACTGTTAAATGTACAATCCAAGATAGAATCAAAGAATACTTTTACAAACTTATTGTCCCTAAAATTAAAACAAGGTAAAATGTTCGACAGTCTGGAAACGCAATCCGATAAAGTCGTGCGGCTTCCCGTCCATTGCCATTCGCCCCGACGTATGTAAAAATCGTCCTGCTGACGATATGCCATTGTTAAAAGGAAAACTTCAATTTAAACTCACTACTACACACATTAAACGTTGGATCCAGAACCCCCGCAAATGTACACGATTACATATGTAACCTAGTCCAAATAGCAACACAACGCCATCTACCGGCAACTTTCTTTAAAATTAATAAGTCAAAATGAAGTATTTCTGGACATATGTTTATATTTATATTTGTTCTTCTTTTAGTGACTGGTCACACACACACACGCGCGCGCACGCACACACACACACACACACACACACACACACATATATATATATATATATATATATATATATATATATATATATATATTGGCCACACCACAAACTCGCTTTCACAACGCTTGACTACATTTGAATGATAACTCTAACATTTTTAGGCATTTAAAACAACATGCCTGGCCGCATACACAATTCCGGAAAATCCTTGTTGAAAACACAATTATACTTAAACATGAAAACAATAAACAAAAATTAAAAATTCTTGAAGCTATATACATAAAACAGTTGAAAACTAACCTGAACAAAATAAACTAAGAAATCTCCACAAATATTCCTAAATGACTATAATTGATAATAGAAGCCATTGGTTTATACCAACGGCATCCCATACTTAATACTTCTCGTTTTCACTCTACCGTAGTCATGTGTGACGTCAGGAGGTGCGAAGCGATTTTCGCTTCCGCGTCTCGCATACAGGAGTTATTCGTTGCTTTGAAATTTTTCATGCAACAAAAACAGGCTATCATTATTGTTCCGTGTATTGGTTGATATATTGAAAAGTAATTGTCATCTTTGATAATGGCTTATGTAAGCCGAAACCTGAGCTTGGATTTAAACATATATCAATATGATTTCCTTTCGTCCTTCTATGATAATGTTATTAAGCTTATCAGACAATATGAAAGGAACTTACTTAAAATAAATAGACAAAACTTGTCTATATTATTTAATGAAACATGCATCAACACACACACACACACACATATATATATATATATATATATATATATATGATAAAGTTGTTAACAAGAACACTATCAGACCAGCTAACGGATGTGTAAAAAAGTGCTCAGTACACAAATTCTCAAATATAAGTGTGTGGAGCAGATGATATTAAAAAAAATATATGAGTAGTGTAACCGATAAATGCTCGTAATTTCCACATATATATATATATATATATATATATATATATATATATATATATATATATATATATGTGTGTGTGTGTGTGTGTGTGTGTGTGTATGTGTGTGTGTGTACGTATATATAAATATATATATATATATATATGTCAATGCTGGTAATTTCTATATATATATATATATATATATATATATATATATATATACACACATATATATGGAAATTGCGAGCATTTATATATATATATATATATATATATATATATATATATATATACAAATTTCATTAAACAACTGACAAAGTACTGCGATTAAAGATTTTTTTACTATCCTTTTTCAATTATAAAAGCCTCATCGACATGTAAAAATGATTAAAAATAATAGAATCCCTAATAATAAAAAAGACAAAGCCAACACTCAATAACATTAAATATGAACACGACCACAACTTGCTGACCGTGTTTGGGAAATAAATCATTCGTATAACTGTAGATACATACATAATACAACCCATATATTCAGTTAAATATAAAAATAAAATCATTCTTGATAATGACTAAAAGTATAGCGAACATGATTGGAAATGCAGAAAATTTGGTGCAGTTTTTATAGAATTTGTGTCCAGAAAAGAAGACACTTGGATGGACAAAAGAAAAATTAAATCAAAATCTTAATCGTAATACTTTGTCAGTCGTCTTTAATGAAACTTATATAAGAGGGGCTGCAACACAAATACGCAATATATATATATATATATATATATATATATATATATATATATATATATATATATATTACTTTTAGTTTCTCCACGCCCCATCTCTCTCCCCCGCCCCTTCCTATTTCCTTTCCTCTTATTCTGATCTTTAAGATTAGATCGTCTATGGTGTGTGTATGTCACCACGAAATGTATCTTTAATGTATTAGACTTCCGACAACATTCATATTTCTCTCACTTTAACCCCTTCCACTCACCTCTCCTAAAATTCTCTCTTTTAAGGTTTAATCTCCCAAATTCTCTTGTCTGTTACCCCTCTGTTTAGCTCTAACACTCGTCCCACACTCTCATACTTAAAACTCTCTCTAAATTCTATTTTTATTTCCGGAGTTTTTTCTGTTTTTTTTTTTGAATTTGTAGGTCTGATGAATTGGATCGTATTTACGATTCCAATGGAATAAATTATGTCCATGGAATATTAGTGTTTAAGCCATTTATTATTATTATTATGATTATTATATATATATATATATATATATATATATATATATATATATATATATATATATATATAATTATAAGGAGGTAATCATACAAATAATTAATCATTAAAGTTAATGTAATTAATGGCGATATCTCTTCGCTAACAAATTTAATAGAGCATTAACCTACAAACAATTCATTAAATGCCGCGATCCTTATGTTTAAAATTGTAAGATAGACTTGATTTTCCAGTGCTGCAAGAACTCATTATTTATTAACGTTTGCATAATTTTGGAACGTGCACTTGAAATATTAAAATTAAAACTTTAAATTTGCGACATTGCATGTTCCAAAATTATGCAGCCATTTATAAATAACACATTCATAAAAAAAAAAAAAAAATCTTTCGGTCTACAATACATTTATTTCGTCATGGAGTTACCTTGAAATGGAAAAGAAAAAATTAAATCTTGATCATTAAAATGTGATTTCGAAAGTAATAGCAGATCTATTACATTTGTTAGCGAAGAGATTTTGCCATTAATTACATTACCTTTTACTGTGTAATTCTTTGTATGATTATCTCTTTATAATATTATATGTACTGCAACATTTAATATATATATATATATATATATATATATATATATATATATATATATATATATATATATATATATATATTTCTCAGATGAGGTATCATGTACACTATTTACGTTATTCGGACTATTGTCCTCATCTTTGTCACCATATTTATTACAGCGTTTTAGCCCTTTCACTCTCCGGCCTTTTCCAGGTTGTTGGAATGTCGAACTGAAAACTTTATTTCGCTCACTGGGGTAGACTTTTCTAGTTCCACGTGCCATATTTAATGGATGTCAGTTATCAGTCATCTCCCGGGAATTCGCATCAAGTACACATGGCACAGTGGATAAATGCGCTTGTTAGATCCAGTGACAAGACCCAAAGTGTGTGAGTTCAATACCCGGTTACGGCATTGGAGAAATTGCAGAGGCGAATTAACAGAGGATAACTGACATCCATAGTTGATTCTCTTCAGTGCGGGAATTAATTTTGTTAATATAAATTTCTTCTATGATCTGTAGATTGAATTTATTATTTTCTTGTTTTAGGATACTTGTGTTGTCGATCAGTAATTTTATATTTATAATTACTCAGATTTTTAAATTAAGGACGCTCATAAATATTCATCAGGTTAACTGTTTCGACAGTAAGACATTATATTACGTCATGGGGCATCTTCAGATGTGAATTTTAAAATTTAAAGACTCGCATAAATTTTTCATCAGATTAAATGAAAAGTTTAGACGTTAGAACCTATTTAACATAATATCCGATTTGTCTCTTGTGGTTTCATTAACGTTTTCTCTTCTACAGATATACTCAATCTGAGAATATATCTATATCTATATCTATCTATCTATCTATCTATCTATCTATCTATCTATCTATATATATATATATATATATATATATATATATAAAGCAGGATGTGTGTGTGCAACAAATGTACGGCCGCAATTTTCGACGGATTTGCCCCAAAATTTACATGCACATGCTCTAAGTTAGCGCGAAGGCCAAGACCGACTTTGCATTTCCCAACTCCCATTGATAGCCGAAATAATTGAGTTTTTCATGCTTCTACGGCAGTTTTCATGTAGTTTGCTGCCATTTTCTATTGGCCAGAGTGAGAGCCAATAGCTGGCTGCCACGAATAGGCAGGAATATTTCATTGGCCAGCGTGAGAGCCAACGGCTGACTGAAAGGAATGTTAACTAGCATGCTAGCATGCAAAAAAAATCCATAGCTGCATTCATCGCAAGTGGGAAAAATTTAAATCTGCGTGGCACTTTACTGCAATTGGCTCATTCGCTTGCTTAAACTCAACGTTGATTCTGATTCCACAGAACTGGGTTGGGTGTGAAAAAGTATTTGTTGTTAACATTCTTTTTTCATTTGTTTTTTCCATTTTGCGTCCTTTTTTAAAGCTGATCGTTTTGCGTTCATTTTGTTTAGTCCTTTTTTCGTAACAGATTTAATGTTTAGTATAGAACTTAGAAAAAATTCGCAGTGTGAGATAGGCAAGAAGTAAGGCATGTAGCAACATCAGCACGGCAAAGGGGACTCCTTTAAAGGCAAGGAAGGGCAAAAATATTTTAAGTCAAGTGATAGCGATTGCTGTATGAGTCGTACTATTTTTTACTGAAGCCCGGGCAACGCCGGGCCATGCTGCTAGTATATATATATATATATATATATATATATATATATATATATATATATATATATATTGAATTGAGTAGGACGTGGTGTAATGTTTAACAGACATCGCGCGATAGATCAATTGCCACTTCGAAAGAGGATCGATCCTGATTAGGTGGTCATTTATCTCGACCTACATAGATAGATACTGAATAGACATGTATAGATAGATAGATAATGACCAGTCTCAAATAGATAGATAGGTAGATAGATAGATAGATAGATAGATAGATAGATAGATAGATAGATAGATAATTGTTCGGGTGAGCTATTCGATATGGTACCTATATTTTTTATTATTGTAGGGCAGTACGAGACTGATGTCGAACTTTTATCAATTTACAGTTGATCTGACTAGATGTAGTCGTAAATTCTAAGCTAAGAGTTACCTTTCTCGCACTTCTCGCTTGTGTAACACCCTACCTGTTCCATACTTTACAGCCAACTTTAAACTTCAAAAAATTAAATGCAATGTCAATCGCTATCTACTGTCCTCCTGACTCTTTTTCCTCCCTCTCCTTATTAATGTTTCTGTTCTTATTTATTCCACACCCAGTAACGCCCTTGCGTCTTAGTGGCTTTATTGCCTTGCATGGGGTGATAAAGGTTACTTTTTTTAAATCAACGAATAAAGACGCATCACAAAACAAAACAAAAATGATGTAAATACTATGGAATATTTTCGCGCCGCTGCATAAATAAAACTTATTGCAATTATCACTTATTATAAGATTAAAACAAAACTCAACAATTCAGCTAATCGTGATATAATCTGAGTTAACTCTTGCTAAGCATTAAGAAAAAAATATTTCATGTGTCGATTTAAACACCCCAGATAATGAAATAAGTGTTACATTCAATAAAATTCTTCTGGAATTATCTATATATATATTTTTATATTGAGCTCATGGTTGCTTGAATCATATATCGATGTATAGATGTCGGTTTGAATGATAGATAACGTGATTCTGTTTGTAATATATCACGAATTTTAAAGCGATATCAGGATTTTTTTTTGTCCATTTTATCGATTGAATAAAAGCAAAACCTTTAAAACCTGATTTTTAAGTGTTCAGTACGATTTCTACTTTTTCATAGGATCAGTTATCTAAAAAAAAAATCAATTATCTGAAAAATACAAGGAACTAGCCTCATTTATCGACATTAGAGTATGCATAGATAGCAAAAAATTAGATAGATATGAATGAAAAATATAGATAGATAGATAGAAACACAGTTAGATGTATTGATATGAACAGAGATAGATAAAAACAGAACTAGATGTATAGATATGAAGAGACTGATATAGATAGATGAATACTGCAGTAATTGTTCTGAAATACTCATAAAGGAACAGTTTTTCATGCTTTAATGCGTGCAAGACCATGACACAAATGAAAAAATTTCCATAATGGATATTTTTTCCTGTTCTAATGAACGCTCAGAACATTGTCAACCGTTTTGCATTTAAAAGCTTAATGAACAACATTACTGTAATGGATAACAACGCCCAGCTTTGTATAAATACTTATACTAATGAACAACATATAGTTCTGTATTACTTGCACCCCTGAAGATGATCTTGGGAGAAGATCGAAAGTACTTGGGAAATGAAAATAAAAGAAATTTAAATAGTTATAGAACATTTCTCTCATTCTTTGATATCAATACACGACAGGTTAATCGTGAGTATGAGCGGATTTTGTTAAAAAATAGCAGATATATTGTAATTTATTCAATCAAACATGCCTAAAAAAGAATTTGCTACCTAAATGCGAAGATATATACTTGTTGCAAAATAAAACAATCAAATTTGCCTAGATAAAGTCCGCCAGATGACGAAACGCGTCGATCAAAAAGTAAGTATAGTTTTCCTCTTGTCTTTTTATTCGTTTACACACACACACACACACACACACACACACACACATATATATATATATATATATATATATTTATACACACACACACACATATACATATATATATATATATATATATATATATATGTGTGTGTGTGTGTGTGTGTGTGTGTGTGTGTGTGTGTTGTGGATTCCGGGTTGAAATCCAGTACTAATAAATAACAAACACCAGGAATAAATATATGAAAATATTGTAATAACGTAATAATACAAACTGGTAAAGCAAGTTAGTAGTTCCAGATATACGGGTTAGTAGCAAAATATATATACAGTCTCTGGTATTGAAGTATCGCTGCATGACTTCTTACTGAGTCTACGTACTGGGTGAGTCCATTTGTGTAAAAAGGGGAGAACCACTCAACAATATGTGTGTGTGTGTGTGTGTAAATGAATGAAAAGACACACACACACACACACACACACACACACACACACATATATATATATATATATATATATATATATATATATATATATATATATCATATTTATTATAAAACCCAGGTTGTGTGTGTGTGAGTCTGTACGTTTATATATTGGATCGGATTTCCTACATTATTTCAACCGATTTCAACAAAACTTCACAGGACTACGTAAAATTACCTTGCGGTTGTTCTGACAGCGCCAAAAATTGAAAAAACACAATTAATTTTGCACGAAATCAATTTGGAAACACGATTAAGAGGCATCACGCGAATGAAAGGGGGACAACTCATATTGAGTTATACTTATTATAAAACCCACGTTGTGTGTGTGTGTGTTCGTTTATATATGGTATCGGATTTTCTACATTTTTCAACCGATTTAAACAAAACTTAACTTTTGTGGCAGGTAGTGTTTCTTATTGTCTTGCACACTTTTTTCTTTATTTTTACATTCAGAATGCTTTAAAAATTACATTTACAGTCAATTGTTTATAATAAAATTCTATTCAATCGATAGACTCATAACGATTGAAAACAATGTTTTTGTTTGAGTTTGGGTTTGACCAATTCGTAAAAAAAAATAAAACTAATTAATACATGCGTGTCCGTCAACCTTAAACAATAATCTTTGTCAATTTTAGTTTTCAGTCTTTATGATGGTCGATACTTGATCTATCACTTACTGTTACATACCCGGGCAACGCCGGGCTCTACTGCTAGTATATATATATATATATATATATATATATATATATGTGTGTGTGTGTGTGTGTGTGTGTGTGTAAAGGAATGAAAAGACAAGATGGAAACTATATATGTGTATCTGTGTGTGTCTACGTGCGCGCAGGTTTTTATCTTGAGGACCATTGTCATAAGTAATCGCGGGCTGTATTTTGTGCAGACCAAGTGAAAAAGACCATTCTCTTGGTTTGAATTCAGTTTACGTGTTCATGGTAACGGATTGATGACTGTCGACTGCTACCTTGAACTATTTGATGATCATTTGCATCTCTACATGGAGACCATCTATCCCAAAATCGATGTGTAGTTCCATTGGGAGATGCACCTGGCAAATTGAGCGGCCTTCTAGTCTGACCCAAACCCAATCGAGACCTTATGGGATTTACAGGAATCGGTTATTATCACGCAAGAAATTTTTGCCAAAAATAATTAGGGTACGGTTGACAGATATCGAGATATCATGGTTCAGTATCTGTGAATGGGTCTGTGTGCGTGTGTGTGCATCCGCGCTTTGTGATTAAATATATATCGAATTGCTGGGAATCCAGCAGAATGCAAGATAAAGAAGAAATAGGAAATGTTTATCAATCTAACATGTTTCACTTTTTTAAAGCTTCATCAGAGAATGATATATGGAGAAAAAGAAGAAAACATTCTGTTATGTTTATTATTGTACTGTTTGATTTTCATTGGTTAGTCAGGTTTCGCGTGCATTCGACTTCTTAAACAAACGTTAATATCATATGTGACGTTCAGAATTCAAGGGTTGACGACGCGTCCTTTCGGATTCACTTTGTTGTACACGTTTATGTACAAGAGCAAAATTTATCAAGGCTTTTAAATTTGAGAACGTTCATGAATATATATCAGGTGGTTGAAAAAGTACCATGCTTTAAAGTCCGGTAAGACAAAAGAGAGCGAGTAATATTCAAGAAAGACTTGATAAGCCAGTAACATCCTGGATTTTGTATATAAACACGCACAACAAAATAAATCCTTACATTTGAGTTGGTAACGTCCCTCGGTGGACGAAACGCGTCGGTTGGGAAGAGTTTTCCATTTTGTCTTTTCGTTCATTCATAGGATCCAGCGTTCTTTAAAAGGTCTCTGGTAAAATAAATTATTACAATGTAGTCTTAAAGTGGTCTGTTTTTTTTTTTCATATATATACAGTAGCGTCCAAAACTAAAGGACAAAATTTTAAAACCTAATATTTGTTAGAAATAACAACTTTGAAAAGCTGAAATTTTGATGATAACATCCATAATAACATACTAAAATTTGAATCATTTGCAAAGGATAGAAAAAGAATTATAACAATTATTTATTTATTTTCAAATTTGGAACGTCCAAAAATAAGGGACAAAATTGAGAAAAACAATGTAAACGGCAAAAAAACAATAAAAATACATGTACAATCAATATTTAGTAAATGAGCCCTTGCTCTCAATGACAGCTGCACATCTTCGACTACAAGAACGAATCAGTTCTTGACAATCCTCGATACTAATTTTAGACCATTCTTCTTGAAGCTTCACCCACAAATCCTCCGTGTTAGTGGGATTTCTTTCCATAACATTCACTCCTAAGGTCTTCCAAAGATTTTCTATTGGATTTAAGTCAGGACTTTGCTCGCTAAGGTAACTCATTACCACCTTTGCCTTGTGACATGGGGCATTATCTTGCATAAAGGTAGCCCTATCGAAACCTGAATTCTGTATGATTGGCACAACATGATCTTGAAAAATGTTTTTTATAGATCTGCGCGTTTACACGAGTTTTGTAACCGGACAAGAGGCGTTGTACCTTGGCTAGAAAACATTCCAAATACCAGGACGCTTCCGCCCCCAAACTTGACAGTTTTCTTAGTACACTTTGCACTTAATCTTTCACCAATACGTCTCCTTACATTGTTTTTTCCATCATTTCCAAATAAATTAAACTTGCTTTCTTCACTGAAAAATACTTTTGCCCAATTTTCATATGTCCAAATTACATACCTGTTTGCAAACTCTAATCTCTTCTTATTCTTCGAACTAAGAAGTGGTTTCTTCCCTATTTCTTGCAGTCGTCTAGAAACAGTCTGTCTTGACACATTGACACATGAGGTACTATTCATAACCCTTTTAATTTCTGTGCAAGACTTAAAACGAGGAAGTAGTGTATGTCTGGATATGAGGGGTTGTCAGAGGAGAAACGAAGGGAAAAATAGGAGAGAAAGACAGGAGGGGAGATAAGAAATATTTATTTTATACACAGTAGCAATCAGAAGGTAGTTTAGACATAAAGAAAACCTTAATAAACAAAGGTTTTCTTTATGTCTAAACTATCTACTTTCTTCCATTTTTTCTTTATTAGTTTTCTTTATGTGTAAACTATCTACTTTCTTCCATTTGTCATTTTCTTTCAATATTTCATCATTTATTGACAGATTTGAAAAGTCCTTGTTCTTTTTTTATATTTACAAGGTGAAATGATCATTAACTTAATGTAATCTTAATTTCTATTGTATGAAATATGTTCCTCTGTTTAATTAAAACATTGGACTCTATGTGTGAATCAGTTTTAATATTGTATTAATATAATTCACTTGGATTATATAACGACGGATTATTACATATATATATATATATATATATATATAAAACTATATATATATATATATATATATATATATATATATATATATATATAAACTCTAACATTTTTAGGCATTTAAAACAACATGCCTGCCCGCACACACAATTCCGTAAAATACTTATCGAAAACACAATTATATTTCGACATGAAAACAATAGACAAAAAATAAAAATCCTTGAAGCATTTTACATCAAACAGTTGAAACCCAATCTAAAGAAAATCAATTATGGCATCACTACAAATATTCTTAAATGTCTATATTTGGTAACAGATACCATTGGTTTATACCATGGCTTTCCATACTTCATACTTCTCCAATTCACTCTCGTGTGGTCATGAGATGCGGTGCGATTTTCCCTTCTAGCGTCTTATATGCACGTGTTTATCGTTGCTTAGAAATCATCTATGTAAACAATGACAGACTATCATCACTGTCTAGTCCGTATATTGCTTAATATGTTGTAATTGACATCTTTGATAATGGCTTATGTAAGCCGAAAGCTTAGATTGTATTAAAAAAATATGGATAAATATTGTGAATTTCTTTCTTCGTTCAACGATAATGTTATTAAACTTTATGAAAAAATTTACATAAAATAAATAGACAACACTTGTCTATATTATTTAATGAAAGGTATATATATATATATATAGATGCATATATATATATGTATATATATATGTATGCATATATATATATGTATGTATATATATATATATATATATATATATATATATATATATATGTATGTATGTGTGTATATATATATAGAAAAAATTGCAAATTAAAAAAAATAATAATGTTTTTTATGAAAGTATTTATTTATTTATATATATATTTGATATTTCAGATTGACCTCAATCTTTCTTCAGAAATAACTGTTTGTTACAAATAAATTAAAATTACTGTTTGTTTACAAGTAGCGTCCGTCGCGAGATGCGGACGTCACGTGATATGGAATGCCACTGTGTTCGAATATTCTTAACGAAAATCTAACTGTAATAATATTTTAGATGTTGTTTAAAAAAAAATAAAAAAATTTCTAGATCTAAAAAAATGTTTAACTATTGAAATATTTATAGATATAGAGAATTTTTTTTTTTAATATATAATGTTACGGTTTTTTGTGTATATATGTATGACTAGTGAGACAATCCAAATGACTCAACTTCCTTTATAGTCTACCAATAGAAGCTTAACCAATCAGAAGCCGCAGAACATTGTATTCGTCGTGTATAAAGGCGGCCATCTTTGTTTAACCTACCGGAAGGACCAGCGCTAACTTGACAGGCGAAGAGGATAGAAGGAAGAACTACGCTCTGCTAAGATATCCACTGCGAACCTGAGCTACGCTTTCCTACTGTCTCCGAAATATTCACTGCCAACCTCTGGATTCTATACTCGAAGACGACCGTCATGAAAATGTCTAACACTCATAAGGCAATAGGAAAACTCATATTAGCCGACGCATTTCGTCCAATGTGGACTTTTTCAAAGCAAAAACGAAATGAATGTATTAAACGAAAGTAACAAAACAAAATGTCCTTAGCAACTGGAAGAATTTAGAAAACGCTTTTGTATTTATATTGTCAGATGAAAATTACGTTAAGTACTGTCACGTGTGGAAATATTGTTTTTTTGGTTGTGTTGACAGGTTCAACCATTTTGTTTTCACCTTTCTTAACAAAATTACTACTCTCCCAAGAAAACGTACACAACTGTATCATGAAATCAAAAGAAAATCGTTGAATCCGTCAACACAACAATAAAAATAACCCTAACCCTAACCCTAACCCTGCCCGGCCCGTTTTAGGATCAAAGTGTAGTATCTGTGCTTTGTGATCATGCGGGCTGGCTTCTGTCGAACTCCCTAATGCAGGGAGGAACTCGGAGGAAGCTTTGCCGAAGGGCAAGGTTTCCTTCGGGGAGGTAGACAGGACCTGAACCCGTCCAGGCGGGTTCAAAGGTCATATTTTTGGCCGAGCCTACGGGCTCGCGGGCAACCCACATTAAACCGGCCTTGTGCCACATTTAATTCTCGTGGGTGGGTTAATAAATACTAGTTGCTAAAGACATTTTGTTTACTTTGTTTTAATAACTTTTAGTTCCGTTTTTTTTAATGAATTCAATAAATTGAATAACTTTTAGTTACTTTGTTTTAATAAATTCATTTCGTTTTTGCTTTGAAAAAGTCCACATTGGACGAAACCCGTCGGCTAATATTACAAATTTTCTGTTGTCTTTTACATTTATAAATATTGTCTTTTTCTACAGATCAACTCCGAGAAATTTTTCATATATATATATATATATATATATATATATATATATATATATATATATATATATATATATATATATAAATGTTAAATGTATGTATACAAATGCACATTTATCGGGGGTAACGAAAGTGCCAAAAACCTTCTGTCGTTGAAATAGACCAGACCATATGCGTTGAACGGATGTCATCATTCGTGTGAAAAAAAGGCACTCCGACCCTACCTTGACTTAACCTCCTTTCTAAAGTCACTTATATGTTGATACAATAGTTGTCAGTGAAAATTAATACCCTACTGTCCCTTATTAAAATGACCGGTTTTCTCCGTTTCCATAGAAATTATTATTACGAAAGGATATGCTTACAAAGCCCCGTAAATTTCAAAATTTGTTATTCCAGAATTCGCTTAGGGATGCAACAGACCTAGGTACATTAATTCAATTTAATTTTTTAATTGAATTGAAGTTTTTAGCTTTTGTTTTTGAAACATGAAAACTCTTATGTAGCGATGGAATTATATTTAATGTTCAGTTAAAAATATGAAAATAGCGTTTCTTTACATTCCAGTTGCTAGGTACATTCTGTTTTTGTTTTTATTAGTTATTTTGTTCATTTGAATTTCATTTTCGCATTTTGCTTTGATAAAGTCCACATTGGACGAAACGTGTCAGCAATTACCAGTTTTCCTATTGTCATTTTTATTCATAAATATATATATATATATATATATATATATATATATATATATATAATGATGATGAAAGCGGAAACTTTAGAAATCCATGGTATTAATTTATTTCGTGATATCAATCAGATCCCGTCTTTTCAGATCAAACAATTTTATAAATTGTTGTAAAATTGTTTGGTTTGAAGAGACTTGTTCAGATTGATCTCGTGAAATAAATTATTACCATGGATTTCTAAAATTTCCGCTTACATCATTATTATATTTTCTCTGTTCTTAAATTGAGATCTCTTTGGATTTATATTCTCTTTGGAATTATCTCTACTAATGCTAATGCCCTTTTCTTCCTGTATATATATATATATATATATATATATATATATATATATATATATATATATATATAAGGCAGGATGTGTGTGTGTAAGTAACGAATACACGGCCGCAATTTACGACGGATTTGCACCAAAATTTACATGCACATGCTCCAAGTTAGTGCAAAGGCCAAGACCGACTTTGCATTTCCCAACTCCCACGGATAGTGAAAATAATCGATTTTTTCATGCTTCTACGGCAGTTTTCATGTAGTTTCATACATTAAGAAATGGACAAAGTCCGACAATTTATTTATTAAAGACATTTGACATCATTTGTTTACATTTGATACGCCATGAGCAGTTATGAATGTACGAGATTCATGGGAGATTGAAGTTTATAAGCAGTAAATTCGACCTTGTGGCCGAGCGGTTAGGCACGTCAAGTTAAATGACGGTTCCGTATAGGATGCAGGTTCGAATCCTGTCAAAGGACGAATATTTTCTATGAAAATTTCTCGGACATTCAGGCCGGTAAATGTTATTTAATACTGTTTATTATAAACCGAGCATTTACTTAAATACTTGTATCTATAAAAAAAAAGAACGTTAAACATAAAAATGTCTTTAATATATATATATATATATATATATATATATATATATATATATATATATATATATATATAGAGAGAGAGAGAGAGAGAGAGAGAGAGGAAGAAAAGGGCAATTAGGCAAAGCAAAAGTCATAAAGCAAAAAGTAAGAATGGTGTTAACACACAAAAGTGGTACAGACAAGTGATCGCAGCTTTCTGACTTCAAGACAAGAGAGAACAAAAATATGGCGAATGAGACCGAGAAGAAATCCCAGATAGATAGATAGACATGAACAGACGAAAATGGATATATAGAACACGTTAATCTAGTTAGCTAGATAAATTGATATGAACAGAGATAAATAGATAGATAGATAGATAGATAGATAGATAGATATGAGTAGAAAGATATAGACAGATAATGAACAGACTTTGATAGATAGATAGATAGATAGATAGATAGATAGATAGATCAGTTATAACATTACAGGGTGACCCCCTACTTATTGCCTTGTGCCAAACTGATCCAGACACCGAGGTGTAGGTTATCGGTTAGCAAGATCATCTTGCTGAACATTTTTACTGATTTGTGTGTTATGTCCTTGCAGGATATCGCCATATTTGTGGCCTTGTTTCAAACTAGTCTTAGCTTAGATAATTACAACTGGTAAAACTAACTACGTCGCCATCATTAACAGATTTTTTGAAAGCCTCCACCCAGCATCAAGTCAAGATATGACACAACCATTTTTAACTGTTTCTTTCTTTAGTAAGTTTTCATTTTTTTTTTTTTTGCATATTGTTAATATTTTGTAGTGAAAAAAAAATCTATTTCAAATTTTTTTTTCCGGGATTTTAAATTTAAACTTTGTCGGTCTAGAATTGTTTCCCTTCTAATTTGCCATTAGTCGAACCGTCATAAAGCCTGCGCAATGGTCATAATAAAAGGAACTAGCAATTTTTCAAAGGCTTTTTCCGAAACTACTTCTTTTTAATTTGAAACACGCTTCTTTTATTGTATTTTTTTATTAAAAATTCTACTTTCCCTTTACATTTGTTTTGATGTGATTTTCTTCCTTCGGGGTTTCCATTACGAACAGCGTTCAATCATTTATTCAATCTACCGTTTATTTTTTTCTCTTTTTATTTGCATTTTTTCAAGCCAGCATTTCCCCATCGGTTCTTAAAATTATAATTTGCTTGTTCCACCCCAAACTTTATGAGTCTCGCTTTCACATTTTCGTGACTTTTAAGCGATTCTATAGTAGGCCATTTAAGAATCAAAATGGAGACTTTTTCTCTCTCTCGCTCTCTCTTTTACACAGTCTCTCCCTACTTCTTCTCTCCCCACTTCTCCTTTCCATCTCACCCTCCCTTCCCACACCCTTTCTATGAAATTTAAAACCTTTTATTTTATTCAAATAATAGCACTTATTTTTTCAATTCTCTGGCGGACTTGGCATTTTTTTTTTGCCACACTCTCTAAAGATATCTTTTTTTATCTCTCGTTCAAGTTTCTTTTTTTAATTTCTATTGAAAATTTATAAACACGATTACTGGCAAAGCATGTGTATGCTTCCAAGAATGTGCACATCAAAATATGTGCAAAGAGTTTCTGGCCTTCATCAATCTCTATTCTACACCACCTGTGCGTTAGCATACGATAAGTTAATATTATGAGAACAGCCATACTTACTCACACACGTATATATATATATATATATATATATATATATATATATATATATATATATATATATAATTATTTATTTAAAAGTTATAACTTAAATATGTTATGAAATCACTACAAAAATAGCCATTTTGTTTCAACACCACCGGTGTCTTATCAAATGATGATGTTGAATGTATATACCAATCCTATATTTAGGTAGGTATAATATATATATATATATATATATATATATATATATATATATATATATATATATGTGTGTGCGTGTGTGTGTGTGTGTGGACATTGAAGTCAGCACCCAGAGGCGACAGCTTGTTTCAAGCTAGGCGAAATCGTCAAGCCGGTATTTACACGAACTCCCCATGAGGCAAGAAGTGGCAGATTTTTATGTGGGACGATCCGAGACCGTAGTCTCCGGTAAAAATTCCCCGTAGACCTCGCATACACGGGGCCAGGTTTGTCTACCGCCCCAGACGAGACTCTGCTCTTCGGCACAGTATCGTCTGTGTTCCTCTCTGCCCCAAAGCAGAGACCTCGATGTCTTGATGCTTACTCAAGCTTAAGCTGGAAAGCAATCTTCTAATCTTAGCGTTATGTTCTTGCACGATATTTATATATACAGGTCATTGAATCATTGTGGTTAGTCTACTGTATTATTGTAACGCTTATTTTAGTGGGCAGTAGCGTTTATGTTTTGAATTATTCTAAGGGTTATTGAGTGGAAATAATTATGGATCCGGATGCGTTTTTTTTACTATTTCAAGTATTGTTTGCTAACTTTGGATTATTTATTGTCGGATGTTGACACTACTTTTATTTTTGTTTAGGTGTGCGTGCATGGTTTGTTAATTTTTTTATTATTTACTTTGTTTATTTACTTAACTCTTAGTTTGTGTGTTGATTTCAACGTCCATTTTTATATTTGCATAGGCTCTGTCCATGATATTGAGCACTTTTAGTCATTAATATAGCATACCATAAAACTGTATTTCATATATTATATTTTAGCATATATATATATATATATATATATATATATATATATGTGTGTGTGTGGGGGGGGATGGGGTGTGTAACGTGCTTTGATACTTAGACGGCAATTAATGATTTGCAAATTTTTAGTTGGTATTTTGTTCTATTCTTCTTCCGGTCCGGTATGTTTGTTGGAGCTCTCAATTGGATTTGAAATTTCAAATAACGACACAGATTCTACTTGGTCATTTCAAGATATTTACATTTTCAGCAAGTCATTTCTTCGTAGATTTTGCAGTATTCTCAGGTTCATTATCTTGATGGAAGATCCAATCAGAAGGAAGTTCAAAATTTCCAAACGAAACCATTAAATTTGCTTCCAAAATATCTTGATATGCTGCAGCATTCATTCTACCATCTAGTACTGATATGTTACCAAAACCTTTTGCAGAAACACATGCCCCAAACCTTGATGCAGCTACCACCAAATATCACCGTTGGAACTGTCTTCATTGTTACCTTTCCTCGCTACATGATTTCTAGAATTACATCCAAACAACTTAGTTTTGGTTTCATCAGTTATAATACTCGTCCCTAATATAATTTTTTCTTATCCTTATTTTCACGAACAAATTTCACGGGAAGCGTGAATTTAGATTGTTCCTACGAATTTCATTGCTTATTGTCCGTTTAGTGACACAGAATCCTGATGAAAGAAAATCATCCCGCAAATCTTGACGGGAACTTTTTTTTTTTTTAAGCGTTTCACCCCAAGTAAGGCGGGAAGGCACTAGGACGCAAGGGGTTACAGAAGATTTGGAGCAAGATCAGATAGGAGTGATAGAGGAAAGGATGAAGAGAAGGATAGTGGATAGATCAAGGCAACTGGATATATCGATTGACATTACATTTGAATAGTTGGAGATTATAGCTCTCATGGAAACTGGAATAGGGAAGGGAGTTCCACAGGTGAGAGGTGTGAGATATGAAGCTATTGGAGTAGAAGAGACGGCTACATTTAGGAATTTCGACAGTGAAGAGGTGAGAACGGGATGCCAGCCTCGTAGGGCGCTTGAACTCATGAAGTCTGGGAACCAGCGAATGCAGCTCCTCGGAGTAATTGCCATGAAAGTATTTGTAAAAAAGACGGAGAGAGGCGACGGTCCGTCTGTGAGAAAGTGACTGTAGACGAGATGCCAGAGCAGGACCAGTTATATTGCATATCCGCCTCTGGAGCCTATCAAGAACTCCGAGGCAAACAGAAGGGGCACCAGACCATATATGGCAGCAATACTCCATGCAAGGGTGAATTGTTGATTTTTAGATCTGGAGGATCGATTCCGGGGAGAAAGATTCCCTTGCGCGGCACAGGGAGCCAACTTTCCTTGCGGTGGACGAAGCTCATTGGATTTTTTAAAAAATTTGATGCAATAATTTACTTGAAGATAGTGAAGAAAATTTCCGAGGTGCACCGGTTCCTTCTTTGGATTTCCCTGTAATGGTAGTAAATGAAATATCCAGGTTGCCTGATATTTTCCTGTAACTTTTACATTTTTGCGAATTTGTAAATTCTTCGCCTATTGTCATCATGTTAACCGAATATCAATTGCAGAATTTTCTATTTGTATCTTTAGGCTAAAAATAACTACTGATAGGATTATTGGAACATTCTAGAATATTCCACTTGAATAATCCAAAATATTAAAGCAATTTAAAAGTTTTAAAATCCGAAATTTGCTTTTTTCCATCCATTAAAATGGATAAATGGGATTTATTTTTTATAAAATCAATTTTTTCTGTTGTCTATGCTCATTTACTTATTAAGCATCTGTTTCCTCACTATATATATATATATATATATATATATATATATATATATGTGTGTGTGTGTGTGTGTGTAGGTATATAAATATATATATATATATATATATATATATGTGTGTGTATGTGTGTGTAGGTATATAAATATATATATATATATATATATGTGTGTGTGTGTAGGTATATAAATATATATATATGTGTGTGTGTGTGAAGGTATATAAATATATATATATATATATATATATATATATATATATATATATATGTGTGTGTGTGTGTGTATGTGTGTGTAGGTATATAAATATATATATATATATATGTGTGTGTAGGTATATAAATATATATATATATGTGTGTGTGTGTGTAGGTATATAAATATATATATATGTGTGTGTGTGTGTAGGTATATAAATATATATATATATATATGTGTGTGTGTGTGTGTGTGTGTGTAGGTATATAAATATATATATATATATATGTGTGTGTGTGTAGGTATATAAATATATATATATATATATATATATATGTGTGTGTGTGTGTAGGTATATAAATATATATATATATATATATATATGTGTGTGTGTGTGTAGGTATATAAATATATATATATATATATATATATATGTGTGTGTGTGTGTGTGTGTGTAGGTATATAAATATATATATATATATATATATATGTGTGTGTGTGTGTGTGTGTGTTCGCGCGTGCGTGTGTGTGTGTTTGTAGGTATATATATATATATATATATATATGTCTGATGGAATAAATTACAGACATAATGTCTGCTAATTTTTAATATAATCCGTTCATACTCACGAATAACCATCCGTGTATTGATGTTAAACGATGACAAAAATGTGCTATAGCTGTTTAAATTTCTTTTATTTTCATTTCTCAAGTACTTGAAAACAACAGAAGTACATGAAAACAACTAATCTAGATTACAAATATCAGGTCATCCCATAAGTTCTGCCCTAATTTAACATTAAAAAAAATGAACGAAATTTAAAGAGTATTTTATAATGTCTAATGGAGTTGAACATTATTTTTATGTTTAGATGCATTTAAACTGAACAAATTTTATTTCAGAGAACAATAAAATTAAACTTTGTACCAAAGAATCATTTGAGGCACAGAATGCTTTATGAGTTCAAGAAAGGAAACTCAGCAGCCGATGCGGCTAGAAACATTCGCTCAGTTTATGGAGAGGAATGTGTGAATGATAGAACTTGCAGAAGATGGTATGCAAAATTCAGAGGCGAAGATTTCACCCTTGAAGATGAAGATCGAACCGGATGTCTAGTTGAGTTTGATGAAAAGCTTCTTGAAG
>OZ010604.1:23006715-23011715 GCA_963932145.1 Acanthosepion lycidas
CTTAATTATTTTCTTCTGTAGTTGGGATGTTAGAGGCCCATTGGAATTAGGCATAACAATGGGTCCATCATCTCTGTAAAGCCCCACATTTTGGGGGTTAAGGAATCTGCTCAGAATATATATATAAATATATATATATATATGTGTGTGTATAAATATATATATATGTATATATATGTATGTATGTATGTATATATATATATATGTATATACATATGTATGTATATATATGTATATATATGTATCGATATATATATATATATATATATATATGTATGTATGTATCGATATATATATATATATATGTATCAATATATGTATATGTATACACACACACACACACACACACACACACACACATATATATATATATATATATATATATATATATATATATATATATATATATATACGGATACAAATCTATTTCTTCATAATCTTATGTATTTTAGAGAAAATTGAAACGTTTTTAAACCCATTAACCTCACATTGTATTTCGATGAAACAATGCAGTACGCAAGGCGTCGTGTTTTTTGCCTGGAATAATTATCTGATGAAACGACTGAAAGGGCAACGCTTATTAACAACGAGAAATATTCATTATATTCTTAAAATATTTACCAATATAAAGATATGTGTAATTAATCAACAATAATAATAATAAGGAGCAGAATCCTTAATTATAAAAAAATCTTAATTATAAAAAATATTACTGATGAATCTTGCAGTAATGAAGCGAAATTCTCTCGAGAATTCTCGTGAGAATTCCCTTAGATATGACGACTCATTTATTGTTTCCTTTTCTGATAAAAAACCCCCAAATGTGCGATAATATCTAATTGAAAATATTTCAGGTGAAAAAAATGACCAAAAGATTGATCACGTTTCTGAAATTGAAACTCAAATTAAATAAAAGGCTTTCTTTTATTTTTTGACTGATAAGAAAATGTGATTGACTTGTTAAAACAATACATATGTAGAAACTAAACAATTATCTTTTATTTCTTTATAAACATTCATTACAAATTGCCCATGAAAATGACGACAAATCCCCAAATCAAACAAAGATTTCGAATACATCTATTATCTGTTTTGTGAGTTTTTTTTTCTCTTTCAATTGGTCATTAGTTAGCGAGGGAAAGCGAGAAGAAAGGACTGACCATGGACTACAAGAAGACAGAATGCATGGTCATCAGTTAAAAGGATGCGCCTAAAATACGATTTGCAGGTCGGGGACGCTAAAATCAAACATGTGCGGAAGTTTAAGTATCTGGGAAGTGTTCTGACGGAGGACGGTAGCAATGACACTAAGATCCAAAGACGGATTGGGATGGCCAAGGATGCATTCCAGAAGCTGAGCAAAGTACTGCGAAACAGGAGGATTTCTATGATGACAAAGAAAAGAGCTGCTACGTGATATCTGTCCTCCTATATGGCAGAGAATGTTGGACGGTATCCTCAAGGATGAAGAAGAATCTCGAGGTGGTGGAGATATGGTTCTACAGAAGGATGCTGAGGATATCACCGAGCATGTGAGCAACGATGTGGTCTTGGAGAGGATGAAAACAAGGAGGAAGCTTATGCTTAACCTAAGGAAGAGGCAGATAAAATTTCTGGGACACGTGATGAGAAAGGTAGGCCTAGATACTCACGGGACGAATAGAGGAAAAAAGAGACAGGGGATAGCAGCGCATGACATACGTGACGGGCTTGGATAGGTGGATGGCGAAGCGCCGTCTGGGGGAGTTGGTTAAATACAAAACCTGTTGAGAGACACAAGGGATAGGGAGAAGTGGAGGGACATGATCGCCTACGTTCTGAAAGGACACGGCATATAAAAAGAAAGTACAATCGTGTAAAAAGTTAAGAAGTGGTCAAGAGTTAATTAGTTTTAAAAGAAAGTTTATTAGAGGTAGGCTAACTCCATAAAAATGATTATGATCGGGTCGATCTACCATACTAGAAAGTATTCAACACTTTCTGCCATGTTTTTGTTTCGTCAGTCATTTCACCAGAACCAAAGCGATAAATCCGCCAAGTTGCAAGGGGCTACAGAATGTTAGAGAATATAAGAAAAATACCCTCAAGGATTAAGGACAATAAAGAACTAGAATTAAGACAGAAGTTAACGATTGACATTAAATTTAAATTTTAGAAGATTAAAATTAACTGGGAAGCAAATACCAAGAAGAGATTTCTACGAGCAAGAAGTGTGATAGAAGAAACTGTTAGCATAGAACTTACGGTTACATCTAGCCAATTCAATTGTAAAACGATGAGACCTTGCCGCCAATCTAATACTGCGCTTAAATTCACAATACGATACGATAGCGGAAAGTTCAACAGAAAGACTTCCATAAAAATATTTATATAAAACGCACAGGGAAGCTAGATTTCGGCGGTGGGGAAGACACTGAAGCCTAGATGCCAGTTTAGGACCAATAATATTGCAGATTCTTCTCTGGATTTTATCAAGAATATGTAAATATCTAGCAGGAGCACCAGACTAAATGTCGCAGCAATATCCAAAGTATTATCGAAAGGTAGACTTATAAATATGTAAAATAGATTCTGTCGGGAAAAAATTGTCTGGGACAACACAGTGAACAACATTCTTAACTACGGATTTAGCACGGAATCAAATTTATACTTTTTATTTGATCTTAACTCAAAACATTAGTCCGTGAAGTTGCAATGAGTCAGTTTCCTGGAAGTTAGCGTCAGCCATATTGATAGAAGTTAAAAATGTTTCTCTAATGATTAAACGATAGCGGTTTCGTTTTTGAAGCATTAAAATTAACAAGCCATTCCTTGCCCCATGTAACAACAGTCAGATTAGAACAAGAATAGAATACTGTTAAGCAATATAGTCTGGAGCTGCTCAGTATTCTCTTTCAGTCTTTGATAAAGTTTAAAACCGCGTTATTCCCATTTGTGTGAAATTGAATGAATATTTTTTTACGGTTTATCAAATCGATCCCTGGTTTCTTTAACTTGCAAATGTCATATTTGAAACTCTGCTTTGCATCAATTGAGTAGAGTGTTTATCTGATATTCTCATCATCCTTATCAGCATCCCCATCAGCATCTTCAGCATCATCTTCATCATTATCCTCATCAACCATTAAGTAGATAACTGTATGAAAATAAAATGCAAAAGTGTACTAATGTATTGCAAAGGAGGCCTGTTTCTTTCTTTTAAAAAAAAGAGACCTGTTTAAAGAAAATGTAGACCTGGTTTTTTGAATTTTTAGAAAAAAAGAAGGCCTGTTTAAAAAAAAGGACTGATTTTTTTTTTTTAAAAAAAGGCTTGTTTATTTTTTAAGCGTTTTTTTTAAGAAAGAAGGCCTGTTTATTAAAAAAAAACGAGTTGTGTTTTTTTTTTTTTTTTTTTAAAGGAGGCCTGTTTTTTAAAAAAAGGTGTCCTGTCTTTTTTGTTTGTTTTTTTTAAGTGGCCTTTTTTTTGTAAAAAAAAAAGGGAGCCATTTTCTAAAAGGGAGTCCTACTTTAAAAAAGGGACTCCTACTTTTTTAAAAAAATAAAAAAGAGGCCTGTAAAAAAAGGAGGCCCTTTTTTAAAAAAATGTAGCCAGTTTTTGTTTTTTTTAAAAGGAGGCCTGTTTTGTTTTGTTTTTTTAAAAAAAGGAGGCTTGTTTCTAAAAAAAGTGGCCTGGTTTTTTTTGTTTTTTTTTTTAAAGGAGTCCTATTTTTAAAAAAAAGGAGACTTGTATTTTTCTTTAAAGAACTTGTTTAAAAAAGGAGGCCTGTTTTTTAAAAAAGGAGGCCTTTTTCTTTTCTTTTCTTTTTTTTTTTTTTTAAAGAGTCCTGTTTGAAAAAAAAGGAGGCCTGTTTTGTTTTGTTTTGTTTTGTTTTAAAAAGGAGGCCTGTTTTTTTTTAAAAAAAGGTGGCCTTTTTTAAATCAGGCGAAGGCGTTTTTTTGTTTTTTTAAAGGCGGCCTGTTTTTTTATATTTTTTTTTAAAAAGGAGGCCTGTTTTTTTGTTTGTTTTTTTTTTTTAAAAGAGGCCTTTTCTAATTTTTTTTTATAAAAGGAGGCCTGTTTTTTTAATTTTTTTAAAGAAAGAAGCCTGTTTTTATATTATTATTTTTAAAAAAGGAAGCCTGTTTTTGTTTTTTTTAAAAGGAGTTCTATTTTATTTTTTTTTAGTTTTAATAATAAAAACTAAAGACAGTGATTTGCTTATTGTTAATCGTCAGGCAGGGTTCGGCAGATTCTTTCTTATTTGTTTTACATTTTGATTTTATTACTTTTCCCCAAATATTTTCAACTTTAGCCACTGGTCATTTGACCCTTCCTTTTTAGCTGTCACAAGCTCCCCTTTTCATATTCTTTCTTCAAAATAAGGACAGGATAACGCCGGCATACACAATGAATATATTTTTTTTTAAAGTCACCTACCAACACAATACAACGCTACTCTTGACCAAAAAACTAGCTCGAAGCTACTAGCTTTCATAACTAATATAATCTTTTGACTCTAGTGTCAATTGGAACTATATCCACCATTTTGATACACAGGACCTAAATCTTTCTTTCTTTAGTGTAAACATGGCGAATGTCTATATGCTTTAACTCTAGTGTAAACTGAACCTATGTTTAGGCTATTTGGACCTATATCTACCTTTCTGAATCTGTTGCAAGACAGATTCTCTTCTTCACTAGTGTAGACTAGATCTATGTCTCATTTTATCTAATGAAAATTAGACGTAATGTCTTAGACTCTCGTGGAAACTGGACTTGTGTAGACCTTTATGTCTCTAGTGCGAACAGGACCTGTGTCTACTTAATTGACATTAGTACTGTTCTAACTTTCTATCAACTCATAGGCATTAAATAACCCAGAAAGGTTTTTTATGCTGTTAAATAAACCAACCTAACTTCGATATATCACTAACATAGCAACCTTTAAATTTAAGCAAATTTGACTCTATTTTACTGAATACTACCCATGATATCACTTATTACCTGAACAGCGAATATT
>OZ010604.1:23014215-23074215 GCA_963932145.1 Acanthosepion lycidas
CAAAAATACTTTCTAAACAACCACAAAATGGTAGCACAAGTTACTACTCAACCACCCTGACATTATTGTAAAAAAAAAAAGCTGATCAAACCAACATTTTCGTCATCCTTAACAAATTGGATTACAACAAAAAAATTAACCACGTACTCCATGATCACATAAATTTTAAAACCGACCAACCAACTAAAATCAAAGCTTAATTAACTTATTAATGGTAATAATACCGAACAGAACTCTTTAAAACTCAGTAAAATTGTTGGTGATTATAGACCTGGCTACATATACGGCACTATAAAAACACATAAACCTAACTATCCTCTCCGTCCGATCATATCGCAAATTCCAACTCCTGTATATCAGCTAACAAAATATATTAACCAACTTATTACTCCCTATCTTCCTAGTAAATATAGTGTTAAGTCAACATTAGAAGTAATCCAAATCCTAAAAAGTGAAAAACCTGACAATGAAATCATAGCTTCACTTGATGTTGAAAACATATTTACCAATGTCCCTGTTAGTTAAACTGTTGACATAATTATAAGAAATATATACAGTAGCTCATCTTTACCCCCACTTAAAATTAATCCTAATATATTATGGAAACTGTGCATGAATTGCAATTAATCTACGTGAGCAATACATATGACCAATGTCATAAATGACCGTTATTATTATTGTTAATATTAGTGATTCCATAACGGTGAGGTTGCATACTCCCTTTAATCTTAACAATATCAAAATAATGATTAAAACATCCATAAATATTCAGGATATAATCGGAGTCAAAAATAAGCATCAGAATAATAACTCCGAAATGTTATATACAAAATAGACTGTCACAATTGCTCCTCACAATATATAGGGGAAACTTGCAGAAATTAAATAAAAAAAATCTTTCTCTGAAAACAAAAGTATCTTATATACAGCAATTTATCAAAATTCGATGTAAAGAATGATACATTTATTAAACGAGAAAGTTACTTTCCTAGACGGAATATTCTCGTAAGTGCCGCTATTGACTCTTACCAAAACATACAACTACACCGCGAGTTGTTTTTTTTTTGTTTTTTTTTTCAAATATAGGCTATAAAAATGTTGAAAAATAAAGAAACCGTTAAATTCATGACTTATTTTACTTATAATACATAAATTAATCCAAAATTAAACAAAAACAATAATAATAATATAAATAAAATACAGAGGCGGGGATGCACGGAAAGAGAAGGAGCTGTACAGAAATAGATAAAGAGGTGGAAATTGATATTAATTGATTGTACTGTGATTAGAATGCGATAGGTTGTGATAAGATTAACAATGAGATAGATAAGTCTTGACTTAGATAAATAGAAACATAGATAGATAAGAGAACACTAAGATAGATAGACCATAGATATGCATAGACTGGGATAGATAGATAGATAGATAGATAGATAGATAGATAGATAGATAGATAGATAGATAGATAGAATTTGACGCAGATACAGAGATAAGACTTGATTTAGATAGATTGATAAATAGAGTCTGAGATAGATAGATAGATAGATAGATAGATAGATAGAATTTGACGCAGATACAGAGATAAGGCTTGATTTAGATGGATAGATAAATAGAGTCTGAGATAGATAGATAGATAGATAGATAGATAGATAGAAATAAAGATAGATAGATAGAACTTGACGTAGATAGAGAGATAGATAAAACTTATTTTAGATAGATAGATAGATAGATGTCAACAGACATAGATAGATAGATAGATAGATAGATAGATAGATAGATAGATAGATAGATAGATAGATAGATGAGAATTTGACGCAAATAGAGAGATAAGACTTGATTTAGATGGGTAGATAAATAGATAATGAACAGTCTGAGATAGATAGATAGATAGAGAGAGAGAGAGAGAGAGATAGAAAGAAAGATAGATAGAACTTGACATAGATAGAGAGATAGATAAAACTTGTTTTAGATAGATAGATAGATAGATAGATAGATAGATAGATAGATAGATAGATAGATAGATAGATGTGAACAGACATAGATAGATAGAATTTGACGCAGATAGAGAGATAAGACTTTATTTAGATGGATAGATAAATAGATAATGAACAGTCTGAGATAGATAGATAGATAGATAGATAGATAGATAGATAGATAGATAGATAGATAGATGTGAACAGACATGGATAGATAGGTAGATAGACAGAGAGATGAAAACAAATAAGAGTCAATAGAGATAAACGTGATTTCATTTAGAATTAAAAAAAACTACCAAAATAACAACAACAACAACAACAATAATGTAGTAATTGAGATGAAAACTTAGGAAGAGTTTGATGGAAAATCGAAAGGAGTTGGAAATTAGCGAGTAATGGTACCGGCGGAGGTGGTGTAGGGAGTGTTTGAGAGGAAAAAAGATTGTCGATAGAAGGAAGGACATTGAGAAGGATCAATTGTATGAGGAATGTCTGGATGAGGTTCTGTTAAATGAAATGCCAACAAAGAGTATTTGAAATTAACTGTGATTATTACAGCCGATAAGACAAATCAAGTCCGACAAGGAAGAATGATGCACGCCGTTTGTCCGATAATAAATTGTACAATGATTGTCTTGAACGTTCATGCCATTGTAGCAAATGCAAGGGGACAAGTGTATTATATATATTTTCCGTGTTGGTAGACGTCCATATAAAGCTGGCAAATGATTTGATGTGAACTAAATTGTTTTTTTTTAGAATGTAAGAAAAAAAGAAAGAAATTTAGATGTCAGTGTTATCTTCATTTTCGGCGGGGGGGTGTCATTTAGACGACAATTTATCCATCGCACCCTGTATATCTGTTCAAATGAGATGTCAGTATTATTTTCGTTTTGGAGGTGTGTGTGTGTGTGGTGGTGGGGGGGTGCTTTTAGGCGACAGTTTATCCATCGCACTCTATATATTTTTTAAAATGAGGTCAGTTGTTATTTTCATTTTGGCGCCATTTAGACGAAACTTTAACCATCGTATCCTGTATCAAATAAGATGTCAATTTCCATTTTGGTGTCATTTAGACGACAATTTATCCATCGCACCCTGTATTCAATTGCTAGATTACCAATGCAGTTTCTACTTACGTAAATTTTCTTTCGCTTATATATATATATATATATATATATATATATATATATATATATATATATATATATATATATATATATATATATATATATATATATATATATATATAGCGCTGGCCACTCGAATTTGAAGATACCCGTCTGTTTGTCAATGAAAATAAACGATAAATAGAAGACAAAAAAAACGAAAGAAAATATATATATATATATATATATATATATATATATATATATATATATATATATATATATATATATATATATATATATATATATATATATATATATATATATATATATATATATATATATATATATATATATATATTAGGTTGGTACAAAAATAAGGTCGTCTTCTCACATATTGTGAGAAAACGACATTATTTTTGCACCAACCTAATATATTAAAAGCAGTAACTTCGACCTTCCTAACCAATCGATCCTCTGTGCCGAAATAGTTAAAAGCACGCCAGGCTATATGACGGTTCCGTATATGATACAGGTTCGAATCCTGTTGGAGGACGAATATTTTCTATGAAGATTTCTTGACATTCAGACCGGTAAATGTTATTTAATACTGTTTATTATAAACAGAGCATTTACTTAAATATTTGTATCTATAAAAAGAATGTTAAACATAAAAATGTCTTAAAATAATTGTCGGAGTTTGTCCATTTCATAATATATATATATATATATATGATTTCCGTTCGTCTGTTTTTCACATCCTCTAAAACAGCCATACATAGACTGATCGAAACCAAATTTTGTGGAGTACTGCAAACAGATAACTGGGTACAAAGTACATTTTCCTTGACTAGGACGCGCAGAACCACGATATAGGAGTTTTGTCAATGTATTTTTCCAAACAAATCAGTTTATTCAAATTTCATCGATTTGTGAGAGCTCGACACCCTCTAGTAATGCGCTTAAATTTATAACATTTTGGTACCATCGCGAAGATCTCACCCAAAAAATTACCATGTAGGTATTTATAGAAAGGACACAGAGAGGTAATCTTGCGGTGTTGGAAAAGTGACTGAAGCAGGATCGCCCGATCAGGACTAATAATATTGCTGATTCTTCTTAGGATTTTATCAATGAACTCAAGATAAATAGCAAGGGCACCGGACCATATATGGCAGCAATATTCTAAGCACTGACGAATGGTAGACTTTAGAAGATAGATTCCAAAGATAGACCATATATGACAGCAATATTCTAAGCACTGACGAATGGTAGACTTTAGAAGATAGATTCCGGAGAGAGAAAAAACTGTCTTGCTCGACATAGCGAACCGACATTTTTAGCAGTAGTCCTGGATTCAATATAATCTTTCCACTTCAGGTCAGCTCAGAACGTTAACCCGAGAAGTGAGTACAAGTCACTTTTCTGAAGGTTAACATCAGAGTTCGAGCGAAAAATCGACAAGAAACTCACTGACATTTTGTATAAATTACGTTCTGTTTTTTCACCTTTAAAACACTACGCATTGTTTTTTTGTTGTTGTTTTTGCTGCGGGAGTTTTTTCGAGTTAATTTTTAATTTGCATGAACACATCACGCATTTCTGTTCAACTATAGGTCTGTGTATAAAACTCTGCGACATTTTTAGTCCGCCAGTCTCTCTATCATAATCCTCTAAAATGGCCATAAACTGACCAATCGAAAGTAAATTGCGTGGAGAAGTTCAAACATGTAAGGGGTACAAAATGCAGTTGTTTTTACTAGGGTAGATTAGTACAATAAGTTTTCCTATAAAAGTGTGCGATTTCCGTTAGTCCATCAGTCACACCCTCTAAAATAGCCATACATTTACCGACCAAAACCAAATTAAAAAAAAATATATATTGTTTACCATTAAATCCTATAAAATTAAATTAAAAACATAATTAAATGGAAAATTAGGGAGTTTGACAACGTATTTTTCAAAAGAAATCAGCTTATTCAAATTTCATCGATTGGTATGCGAAATTGAACGAAACGTAGAGTTTGTAAATCTCGACAAAACTGTTATTATATATGAAAACTTAAAGAAAAGATATGCACAAAAACATTATTGTATTTTTATTAAATATGTATTTGTCATTTTAATCTTCGTTTGTAAAAATAGTGGCAGAACTATAAACAAATCACAAGGTTAAACGATTCAAAAAGTTGAAAATTAGCTCTGGAAAGAAATATATATGCATGGCCAGTTGTATGCTGCATGCTCAAGAGTAAGAAATCCTAAGAATTTATTCTTCGCTGTTAAAAATGAAAAAAAGGAAATTTTCTTAAAAAATATTGTTGATCATGAAGTGCCATAAAATTAAATTAAATTAAAGACATTATTAAACCGAAAAGTAGGAATTTTATCAAAGTATTTTTTCAAACAAATATTGTATTTTATTAAATAAGTATTTGTTATTTTAACCATGATTTTTTTAAATGGTGGTAGAACTATAAACAAATCAAAAGGTTAAACGATTCAAAAAGATGAAATTTAGCTCTGGAAAGAAATATACATGCATGGCCAGTTGTATGCTGCATACTCAAGAGTAAGAAATCCTAAGAATTTATTCTTCGCTGTTAAAAATGAAAAAAAGGAAATTTTCTTAAAAAAATAGTCTTGAGCATGAAGTCCCATAAAATTAAATTAAAGACATTATTAAACCGAAAAGTAGGAATTTTTTCAAAGTATTTTTTCAAACAATTCTAATTTAATCGATTTGTTTGTGAAATTGAAATAAACGCAGAGATTGTAAAATCTCGAGAAAATAATTGTTAACGATAACTTTAACAATACGAAATGCCATGTGCACGTCAGAGTGTTGCAAAAAAAAATTCTAGTTAAAAAATGAAGGAGAAACAAATGAAAGGAAAAGAAAGAAGTGGCTAAATATAGAAAATGAAAGACAAAATGAAGGAAATGACGTAAGACAAAATTGAAAACATACAAGTAAAAAAAATTGAAAGGAAGAAGCAACAAGAATGCAAACAAGAAAGAGTTAAAGAAAAAGGAACTTCTACGAAAGAAGAATAAAAGACAGAAAACCTTGGAATGAACGAAGAAAGTTCAAAAGATCGTGTCTAATATAAGAAGACCAAATAAAAGCTTTATTGGGCTAAAAACAACACTATATTTATTTTAATCTCTATCTATAAAAGGCAGTATGTGTGTGTGTGAGTGTGTGTGTGTGTGTGTAACGAATGCACGGCCGCAATTTTCGACGGATTTGCACCAAAATTTACATGCACATGCTCCAAGTTAGCGGCAAGGCCAACACTGACTTTGCATTTCCCAACTCCCATCGATAGTGGAAATAATCAATTTTTTCCTGCTTCTACGGCACTTTTCACGTACTTTGCAGCCATTTTGTACTGGCCAGAGTGAGAGCCTATAGCCACGAATAGGCAGGAAGATTCTATTAGCCAGCGTGAGAGCCAGCAGATGACTGACACGAATATTAACTAGCATGCTAGCATGCAAAAAAAAAAAATCGATAGCTGCATTCGTCACAAGTGGGAAAAATTTAAATCTACATGGCACTTTACTCGAATTGGCTCATTCGCTTGCTTAAACTCAACGTTGATTCTGATTCCGCAGAACTGGGTTGGATGTGAAAAATGATTTGTTTTTAACATATTTTTTTCATTCGGTTTTTCCAATTACGAGTCCTTTTTTAAAGCTGATCGTTTTGTGTTCATTTTGTTTAGTTCTTTTTTCGTAACAGATTTAATGTTTAGTATAGAGCTTAGAAGAAATTTGCAGTGTGAGATAGGCAAGAAATAAGGCATGTAGCAACATCAGCACGGCAAAGGGCACTTCTTTAAAGGCAAGGAAGGGCAAAAATATGAGTCGTACGATTTTTGAATCAAGCACAGCAAACGCCGGGCCATGCTGTTAGGGGCTAGATACAAGCGAAGGGGAAGATGGCGCCTGCTTATTTTATTATCACATGTATGAAAGAAAAGATATAAAATGAAAGAAAAAGAATTTAAATGAAAGAAATTGAAATTTATCTAGAAAATGATTTCAGCGGGAAACACAATCGAAGAGAAGTTATCAATTTTTGGATGAACCGATAAGAAAAAACAACAGAAAAAAGAACGAAAAAAAAAAAAAGAATAGAATTCAAGTTTACGCGAGGAAACGGACCAGACTGTATCAGATAAAAAGAAATGATTTAAAAGTTGTGAAAAGATTACGTGTTGGGGAGAAGGGCGAACGAAAATGAATGTACGTGCGTACAAATACTTGCCTGCGGAATCAAAAAAATAAATTCCTATATGATAGCGATTTTAATAATATTAAAACAAAACAAACAAAAAAAACGCGCGAAATGTGTTACTACAAACGTGAGCGTCCGACTGTAAGTGTATACGAAAACCCGCTGAAAAGCTCTCTCCCCACACCCAAAAAAAAAAAAAATCTCTGCTCAAAATTATGATATTAAGTTACATCGTCAAATTTTTTTTATTTTTTTTTGTGGGGGGTGGCGCTGAAAATTTTCAGTACCCAACCCCACGTACCAAATTAATGCACATATATTTCTTAAATATTAGGGTGGTGCAAAATAATGACGTAATAATATCGTTTTTTGACGTTAAAAAATACGTCAAAAAACGACATTATTACGCCATTATTTTTGCACCAACCTAATAATTTTAGGGCCACAGAATCATCAGTTCACACGCTGCAAGTTTATATATATATATATATATATATATATATATATATATATATATATATATACCAAGTATATGATTGGTGTATATGGAATGAATTTTTTTTACATTCAACGTCATCACTTGATAAGACACCGAAGGTGTTGAAACAAAATGGCTATTTTTGTAGTGATTTTATAACATATTTATGTTATAAATTTTTTTTTTTTCTTTAAAAATAAATAATTATATATATATATATATATATATATATACATATATATATTCGAGCAAGTAGTAAGTAGCGAAAATTTCAGTATATACGAAGATCAGTGATGCCAACATTGTGTGAAAATTTTGTTTGAATTGATTGGACGGTTTTTGAAATATTAGAAAAAAGTTTATCTCGATAATAATTTGGCACGCAGTGTATATGAACCATCGCTAAAGATAGCCGGCTCCTAGAGCCGCTCTTGAAAGTACAGGACACTCTTCTTTGCTCTAATCTGAAACCACGAGTAATCTTCACAAATTGCCTCTTTAGATCGAGACTTATATAAGGATGCCAGTCATGGCCCCAAACCCGATCAGAAATATCTAAACTGTCAGCTGTATGTAACCTTCCATCTCAGACTAATGATTAAAAATGTTTTCCATCGAATAAACCCTTGTAGGTCTTAAACTTCTTGGACTGCCGCTAGGGAATACCTAAGGCTTGTGTAAAATAACAGACACTCAATGGCACATTGGATAAAATCCTTAGTTTGATCCAGTGACAGGACCCAAAAAGTGTGAGTTCAATACCCGTTTAAGGCAGTGGAGAAATTTCAGAGGGTTATTAACAGGAGATAACTGACATCCATTAGATATGGTACGTGGAACTAGAACAGTCTACCCCAGTGAGCGAAATAAAGGGTTCAGTTCGACGGCCGAAACGTTGTGATAAACATGGCGACAAAGATGAGGACAATAGTCCGGATATTGTAAATAGTGTAAGTAACTTCCAATCGAACAGCTTATTCCCACTGCTCTGTCGAACCGACTCGCAAGATGTTTCCCTGATCATTGCAATCTTAACCTGTTTAGGTCTATGGTTAAAATTTATCTGCCCTGCATATTCGCGTATGCTGTGCTTTTTACAATGTAAGTGGCTCCAGGAATTTGTGCAGAGTAAATCTCACTGTAAGATAAAAAAATGATTTGGCGAGACATGTTAGGTAAACATCACACAGCGTTGAAATGCCCTGCACTGTGCGCGCGGTCAATGCATGCTGAATGTTTCTCGATTAAGAAACACCTGATATTACCATTGCTACTAACCCTTTTTATTTCTGTGCTTGCGGAAAGATTTGAACATTGACTTAAAACCGAAAATTAGATCACTGCTTGTAAAACGGTGATCTCTTATGTAAGGGATTACTCATTTGTATAACTTGATCGCATGAAAGCAAATATAAATATTCGCAAATATTTTAATTTTAATGAGACACTCTCATGGATCTGAACTTGCTCTTACATATTCATAGAAACTTAGAGAAATATATATACATAAGCAGAGTGGGACTTGTGCAAATATGTACACACTGGGAGAAATTTGAGAAAGATTCAGAAGTTTGGCGCAATTAAATTTAATTCACAGTATTTAAAAAGAAAAAGAGAGAGAGAGAGAGAGTAAAAAATAAAAATAAATAAGAATCCTTCTTTTTCCGAAATTAAAATTAAAATATAAGCAGAAAGGAAAAGATGTTTAAGACAGGGGAACTTTTATCAAATAAAAAGACACAAAATATCAGACATTACCCGTCTTTCTTTTTTCTTTTTTTTTCTCTCTTTTTTTTTTCTTTCGTTTTTTTTCTTTTTTTTTTTTTCTTTTTTTAACTGGGACGAAATGAAATATTTTAAAAATTTAAACTCATATTTTCCTTTCTTTTTCCTTTTTTTTTTTTTTTCATTTTTCGTTGCTTTCGTTTAAGGAGAGTTCGCAATCATGGGAACATTGACGTAATTGAAAATATTTGTGTCGTTAGACCATTTATATATTATTTGACGATAAATGAGATATGCAAAAAGCACGTATAGTTGCACACTCACTGTCGTCTTCTGTATTAGATGGTACGTGTATATGGTGCATATACGCAGATGTAAAAGGAATTGCTGCATTTTGAGTGCACTTTTAAATAATTGCATAACGCGTGTGCAGTTTTGTGCATATTATTTTATTGGGAGTTCATATCTATATTAATATCTTAATTGGGTGTGTGTCTCAGGACTTAAGAATTTATGTCTGAGATAAATTATGCAACCATTTATATTATCTTCATTGACTTGTTATTTTTAGTATTTTTTTTTTTACACTTTAAAAGCTGTGGTTGTCTGGAATGTGATTCATATGTCTGCATTTGTGTTCGGAATTTATAAAGATTTTATTTGAATTTTCACGTTGTCGATTTGTACAGTGAGGCAATAACCCAATTTGAATCTATTTTTCTCGCTGAATATCAACTTGGTCGGTATTTTGATTATAGTTTTGACATTTTTGTCAGAAATTCACTTTTCTTTAAACAAAATACTCGAAGAAATCAAATCGCCCATAAATTAAAACAAAAACAAACAAAACCCATAAGATCCGAAACAGTTATAAGACACATAAAAGTATAATTACTTTAGTATCATTTTTTTTATGTTTATACGTTCTTTTTATAGGTACAAATATTTAAGTAAATGCGCTCTTTATAATAAACAGTATTAACAAAATTTACCGGCCTGAATGTCCAAGAAATTTTCATAGAAAATATGCGTCCTCCGCCAAGAATCAAACCTGTATCCTATACGGAACCGTCGTATAGCCTGACGTGTCTTACCCGATTGGGCCACAGAGGAGCGTTCGGTTAGCAAGGTCGATTTTACTGTTTTTAAACACAATTCTCCATCATTTTCTTTCATTCATTCATATCTGCTCAATGCGTATCCAAATGTAAACAAATGACGTCATATATTATGAAATGGACAATGTCCGACAATTATTTTTTAAGACATTTCAGTATCAGTCTATATTTCTGAGATGAGGCATTATGTACACTATTTACATTATTCGGAATATTGTCCTCATCTTTGTCGCTATATTTATCACAACGTTACTGCCGTTGTACGCCCCGGCCTTCTTCAGGTGATTGGAATGTCGAACCGAACCCTTTATTTCCCTCACTGGGTTAGACTGTTCTAGTTCCACGTGCTATGTTTAATGGATGTAACTTATCTCCTATTAATTCTCCTCCACCGCCTTAACCAGGTATTGAACTCACACTCTTTACTTTCCCACCATCGTGAGTTGCTTTCCTCTCTTTTCTACTAATATTTTCATGGCACTTATTCTGATTCTCCATGGTGCCTGGACTACAAGGACGTAAACCTTTTACTAGATTGGCAATTAGGTCTCACAGTTTTACTATTGAACCGGCTAGATGTAACCGTATGTTATTTTCTAATACATTTCCAACTGTCTTTTCGACAAATACTTTCATGGAATTTACTCCAATAACCTTTCGTCCTTGATCTATTGACTGCATGAATTTAAGCATACTACAAGATTGGCAATTAGATCACAGCGTTTTACAGGTGATCTAGCTAGATGTAACCGTATGTTCTATTCTAATAGTTGTTTTTTCTCGTACTTTATGCCTGTGGAATTCTCTATTGATTTCTTGCGTCACTGCCATCTTTAATATTCAAAAATTTAAATGTAATATCAACCGTCATCTTCTGCCTTCTTTTCTTGTCCTTTCCTCTAATTAATGTCTTCTAATTCTCTTCTACTACCATTGGGGTAATTAGTGACAACAACGCGTTCCTTCAGGCAAATGATTTTGGTTTGGTTGGGTTTATTTTGTTTAACGGCATATCAACCCCAATGGGTTATTTAATGGCAACATTTTTAGGATAGATTCGTATGAATAGAATATGTATTCTTTGGCTTAAATTGGTTTGGTTTATTTTGTTTTCCGGCATATTAACCTCAATGGGTTATTTAATGCCGACAACATTTTTAGGATATACTCGTATAAATAGAATATGTATTCTTTAGTTTAGATTGGATGCTTTATTTTGTTTTACGGCATATTAACCTGAATGGGTTATTTAATGCTGACAACATTTTTAGGAAGGATTCGTATGAATAGAATATGTATTCTTTGATTTAAATTAGTTTGGTTTATTTTGTTTTGCGCATTATCAACCTGAATGGGTTATTTAATTCTGACAACATCTTTAGGATATATTCGTATGAATAGAATATGTATTCTTTGGTTTAAATTCGTTTGGTTTATTTTGTTTTACGGCATATCAACCTCAATGGGTTATTTAATGCCGGCAACATTTTTAGGATATTTTCGTATAAATAGAATATGTATTCTTTGGTTTAGATTGGTTTGCTTTATTTTGTTTTACGGCATATCAATCTCAATGGGTTGTTTAAAGCTGACAAAAAATGTATTGCTGATAATATTTTATTTTGTCAAAAATCTATTTCTGATGATATATTTCTTTCAAAATTGCATTGTTGGTAATAATTTTTTTCAAAAAAGTATTGCTGGTAATAGTTAACTATTTACCCATAGCTGGGACCCTAACAGGTGCTACCACCCCGGCTCAGGGTTGACCTGGGAACACCAGCAATCAAGAAGTGGTTCCACGCTCCTCAAAACCTCCTGATCAGAGGCCTTGCTTCTGGACGTAGTTTAACGTCTTACCCAGGACGCGGATGTAGTTCAACGTCTTAACCTAGACTCGGAAGTAGTTTAACGTCTTACCCAGGACGAAGCAAATGATTTAAAAAAAAATTAAAAATTCTCCAACTAGTTTGTTCCTAAATTTCATCAACGACCATTTGCATTTTCTTTTTCATTTCTAGTAAATCCCTTGTGTCTTAGTGGCATAATGTCCTTACTTGTGGTGAAATTATCATACAAATCTTTTTAAAAATTATGTCGACTTTCTTTATTTTTTTTTATAAAAGTGTTGTCTCTAGCGTTGTTTATCCACCCGTTGAGAAGTACAGCTCTGAATAAAAACGAATTTTGAGAAACGGGAAACTACTCCAACATCTTACCGAAAAACAATGCATAGTTGTCAGATGTCACACGAAAGGAAACTGTGGTGAGCGGTCATCAGTGACATATTGAAGGGAAATGCCAAACATATACGCATAATTTACAATTATTATGTTCATAGAACAAAACCGTTCTTACTTCATGGTATTTGGATATAACCAATCATTTGTTTCGCATCTATATAATAAATGCGAATGTCAGTGTGTCACACATTTTCAATTAAAGGTACACAACTCTCTAACTTTCAATAGCTCATCTTCTTACTGTATAATAAATGCGAATGTCAGTGTGTCACACTTTTTCAGTTAAAGCGACACAACTCTCTAACTTTCAATAGCTCGTCTTCTTACTGTATAATAAATGCGAATGTCAGTGTGTCACACTTTTTCAGTTAAAGCGACACAACTCTCTAACTTTCAATAGCTCGTCTTCTTACTGTATAATAAATGCGAATGTCAGTGTGTCACACTTTTTCAATTAAAGGGACACAACTTTCTAACTTTCAATAGCTCGTCTTCTTACTGTATAATAAATGCGAATGTCAGTGTGTCACACTTTCAATAGCTCGTCTTCTTACTGTATAATAAATGCGAATGTCAGTGTGTCACACTTTTTCAGTTAAAGGGACACAACTCTCTAACTTTCAATAGCTCGTCTTCTTACTGTATAATAAATGCGAATGTCAGTGTGTCACACTTTTTCAGTTAAAGGGACACAACTCTCTAACTTTCAATAGCTCGTCTTCTTACTGTATAATAAATGCGAATGTCAGTGTGTCACACTTTTTCAATTAAAGGGACACAACTCTCTAACTTTCAATAGCTCGTCTTCTTACTGTATAATAAATGCGAATGTCAGTGTGTCACACTTTTTCAGTTAAAGGGACGCAACTCTCTAACTTTCACTATTTCATCTTTTTTATAATAAATGCGAATGTCAGTGTGTCACTGTGTCACACTTTCAAATTTATTCTAGGAGGCCGTAGCCGAACATATTATAAAATTTTGGAATCAGGCCGACTCCCTAAGCAAGTTAAAAAAATTACGGGTTGGATCAGTGGCCCAATGCTCGAATTTGGATTCCTAAGTTTTCGTTACTGCGATTGTTTTCGGCGATTTTTTTAAATGATTTTTTGCGATGAACTTGTAAATACATTTCGAATTAATCAAAATTTATTGTGAAATGCAGCGAAAGTCATCCATGAAATAAAAAAAATTGTTTGTAGGGAAAGTAAGGAACAACGTCCATCAAACTGTCTTTAAATCAGGTGGCGGCAGAAGAATTATCCTTGAACTTTTAAAAGGTAACTATAAATATTAATACATTACTTAAATGCAATGATCAATTTTGAGATCTTCTGTAGTTTATTGTTGCCTATTCCTTCTTTACATATTGTGATGAAGGTCCAATCAAGATCCCTCAGTGTAAATGCGACCCGATAGGGCGGTTTTTAAGCCAATTGATAAATAATTGCGTATTCCAGTCATGAAACAAAAGCGTGTATTACGTTTGGCACTTGACTGAATGATCAGAGAACAGATTACTACACTTTGATCCCAGTCCGATGACCAGAGAGTGATAAAAGAAACATAACTCGAGTAGGAATGGCTACTTGGTCAATATACGAAATGTATATACATGTAGTAGAGACACGTTAGAATATTACAATTTATTTAGAACAATGGATAGAGGCAATGGCAGAATATTGGACTCTTTGAGATCAGTTTCATCTCATCGCTTAACTGCAGACTGCTTGAAAGCATCAGCATAGTTCCGCTTTTTGCACGGTAACACCACAGAGGAAGTAGTACAGTTACTACCCTTTGATGCCATATTTACTTACTACCTACTCTCCACACACGGCTGTGAGAAACTTACGGCCACATCAGGCTGAAACACCAGATCCTGTATGATCACCGAAGTTAAGCAACAAATACCGTGTGCCTTAAACTTGGATGTGTGGGTTATGACTCACAATTGTTAATCGGAGAGCCGAGTTCGAGTTCCAGTAAGATTCGACATGTTAACTTAAGTCCCAATAGAAAGGGTATGAATCTGTTATGGCCTGTTAGAGGCCAGAAAGAAAGACGATAGGTTGAACAAGTGTATAGAAATAACAGAACATATATACAAAATAAGACTGTTATTAGCCAGCAGATAGAAGTGTCCGTCCAAACTGTCAGGTTACGCTGCGTGTAGACTGCCGATATTTAACAGCCCTCCCACGAGGAATGTATGTGGCAAAGGGCCGAGTTTAATGTGGGTTTCTCCGAGCCCGTAGGATCGGCCAAAAATATTCCCTTAGAACCCGCATAAACGTGTTCGGGATCTGTTTACCTCCCCGGACGAAACTTTGCCCTGCGGCGAAGCTTCGTCCGGGTTCCTCTCTGTCAAAGTAGAGAGTTCGACAGAAGTCGCAGACATTCAGAGACTGCGTGTCGACTATATATTTGACAGTCCCCCCCACGAGGAATGTATGTGGAACAAGGCCGAGTTTAACGTGGGTTTCTCCGAGCCCGTAGGCTCGGCCAAAAAATATTCGCTTTGAACCCGTATAAACGGTTTCGGCAAAGCTTCGTCCGGGTTCCTATCTGCCAAAGCAGAGAGTTCGACAGAAGTCGCACACAGGAAGTCTATCTTAGGAAGTCTCGCAGGTTGGTATTTATGAAGGAGAAAGCATTCATTCCTATGTAGGTAGGTCACCATAACAAAATCCACCTGTTCCCCCACTTATGGGTTAAATATTTTCTAAAAAAAAAGCCTTCTCAGAATCTAAAAATATTTTCTGGTTTTAAATAAACAGCGACGGGTTGATAAACTATAGAAAATGTATCAAGCATTTTAACGGATAGATATGATCAGTTTTACGTGGTGTACACATAGACACAAAGATAGTCGAAAGATAAAAAAACAACAAATAAGTGACGAACTCACCGAAGGTATTATTTATTGGCAAGGAGAGGTGCTGATGTAGATTTGGAATCTACTGGGCTAAATATTGTTTTGGGTTAAACCTCCTGAAAGCAGAAACACAGCAGAGTAGGAGAACAGATATTACGCTCTGATCATAGCTAGAATTTAGGAAAGCTGTGAATATTTGAAATATTGGCCTTGTGCCTCACACCTTCATATTCTACAGAGAAAAGAGAAAGAGAGAGATTCTTAATCAAGGATCAATGATGAAGCGGAATTTAAAAAAAAAATTTACTCAGTGTACACTTGGGAGAATGTGGATGGGGGAAAGCGTTGCGGTGTTTTTGATGCTGGGGTGTGGAGATCGCACCCTATACACGTACATGCGGGACGAAAGCTGAATTTTTTATGAGGATATTTTTTTTTCCTAGCCAGGAGGCAAAAATTTTCATATAAAATTTCTCGGGTTTTTTCGCGTCCCAGAGTGGGCCAAAGAATAACATTTCCAAAATCCCCCACCACAAAACGCCAGAATTCTTAATCAGCATCGCATCACGCCATGATCATCAACAACCAAATTAGAACTACATTCTCCTTCTTCATTATTATTATTATTATTATTATTATTATTATTATTATTATTAATAATAATAATAATAATAATTTTTAACAACCAAAATGATTGACGTAACCCTTTCCATTATTTTCAAAACTTAAGAGCAGAGCCGGATTTAAGAAAAGAAAAGAAAAGAAAAGAAAAAAACTGTATTTGACAATGTTAAACAATATTTGACTAGTATGTTTTTCTGCTTCAAGTTATATTTTTGTGCAAATTTCAAGTATAAAAATATATAAACTCATAATAAATAAGTCTTTGTACAAAATTTGCTTGTCTTGTAATGAAAAAAACGGCTGTAGTGGTAATTGATGCGTCAAAATGAATGCAATGTCGCCAGCAACTGAAACAGGCTTAATTTGATAGTGATCTTATATTGGAATTTTCCGTTAGCTGATTAGTTACTAAGAGAAATTAAATCAAACAGCTGAGTATAAATCTTATGGAACTCTCCTGTCATTCTGTTCACTTCCCTCCTACCCTGGAACGGGATAAAATTGCGACTTCGGATTTCACTGTCACATTTTCTGTCTATTTGATTACAAGAGATGCAACGAATGAAAAGAGAGAAATACTGTCGAAATATTTTTAACATTGTCAAACACTATATTTTTTTCCTTTCTTAAACCACGCTCTTCAGGTGTGTGTTAATAATAATATTTACTAAATAAAATCTCGCTTTTAGCAGCGCAACTACAGTGCAGGTGCGTGGGTAGTGTAATGGGGTTCGGCTTGAGAAAGCGGAGAGCCGAGTTCGAATCCCAGCAGTGTTCGTTATATTCACTTACACACGAATATTTTTGGGAAAGGTATGTATCCATCTCTTCTCTCCCCCAACTATGGGTTAAATATGAGGGTGTACTAGGTTAGCAACCCGTCTGCCACAGAAAGAATCATCAACTTACCGAGGGAAAATCTTCTGTCTGGTCAGTCATGAATCGAAAGAGACATAATCTCACAAGGGTGTATCACGTATGGAACTTAACTGGCTGATTAGATATAAGGATACAGGTATTACACTTTGATCCTTGTCTGATGACCAGAGAGTGAAAGAAAGCTCTCAAGTAGCACTGACTACTTGGTCAATAAATGCCGAATAATGGAACGGCTCATATTACCATTAGAGATTTGGAGAACAGATACTACACTTTGATCTTAGCCAGGGAGTGATGAAAAGCGTAAGATGAGTAGCACTGGCTGCTTGGTCAATGAATGTCAAATATTTCCTTATAAAGAAACGTTTGATATTACCATTAACATTAGAAATGTGTTGAATAGCCTTGTTTGGCAAGGAGTCTACCGAAAAAAGAAACGGCAACATACTGCGGGAAAATCTTTTGCCTAGTCAGTCATGAATCGAAAGTGACATCATCATCCACGCGTGTATCCCGTATAGAACTTAATTTGATTTGAGACAAGAAGAACAGGTATTACACTTTGATCCTTGTCCGATGACCAGAGAGTGAAAGAAAAGCGTAACTCGAGTAGCACTGGCTGTTCGGTCAATGCCGAATGCTTCTTTATAAAAAAACGGCTAATATTACCATTAGTAATAGAGATTAGGAGAACAGATACTACACTTTGGTCCTAGCCAGGGTGTGATGAAAAGCATAACTTGAGTAGCACTCGTTGCTTGGTCAATGAATGTTAAATGTTTCATTATAAAGAAACAGCTGATATTACCATTAACATTAGAAATGTGTTGAATAGCCTTGGTTGGAAAGCAGTTTAACGAAAAAAGAAATGGCAACCTACTGCGAGAAAATCTTCTGCCTAGTCAGTCATGAATCGAAAGAGACATGATCGCTGAAACTTTTATCACGCATGGCACTTAACTAACTGACTCAGTATCGTATATCTTAGAAGTTGTAATTATTTGAAAATGCGAATTCTAAACAAAATTAAATGAGAAGAAAGAAGTTCTTTTAAAATGTCTTTTTTAAATTGCGCATATCTTATAGAGTGCCAAACAGATATTTGGGACAATAAATTGGTAATGGTTTTATTCCTCAGTTAAATACTCCGCTAAGAAAAATACGCTCAAAAGCATCAGCAACATTTTGCACAAAAGCTGTGAATCATCTACCATTTATTCCTATGTGAAAGCAGAATAACATACATAATATTTTTATTAATTCAAAACTCCCAAGGAAATTAAATTTAGGTATTAAATGACCGAAAAGGAGTTGATATGCCATTAAAGAAACAAAACAAATTTTCTCATATTCTTTCCTAAACAATCCAAGTACTCCTACAATTACAGGGATAACGTTTACTATAAAATGGTTCCTTTCTTTCAGATTCTAGGTTTTTATATTTACTCAGCTTGTCTGAATTCTTTGAAATAAATATTTCGATCGTAGGGTACTCTCATGTACCCTAGCACACAGATTCAGTTTTGGTAATTTTAACAATTATGTCTAGTATGTTTGCATTAATTTTTCGAATTGTGTTCACAGGAAAGTCCCATATCGTCGTTACTTTTTCCTCCACGGTTACAAGTTACGTCGGCTCGATCAAAATTCCCCGTACAGCCCGTATAAAACGGGGTAGGATAGCAGTTTCTCGAGACGTGACTCTGCCCTTCGACATTAGGTAATTTACGTGCTGCTTTTCTCTGCCCGCTTGCCTTCAACATTTTCTAAGCCTACTTTCCTTATTACATGCTCTAGAAATTCCAACAACAATTTCTGATTCTACATACAATTTTCCTTTTCTTTTCCATTTTTCTGGAATTTCATCGTTTGCTCAGACGTTAAACTGGAGCTATTCTGAGCATTCTTCTGTTTAACGACATTTCTCTTGCTGCAAGTCTGTTCTTCATCTGTGATGTGATTGCCCATCATTCACTTCTATACATAGGAAACATGATATTACAAAACCGGTCAGTACTCTTCTTGTAAACCTAGGAAAGGTTACTGAATAGTATTAAGCTAATGCAAAAAAAATGACGTAATAATGTCGTTTTTTGACGTATTTTTTAACGTCAAAAAACAACATTATTACGTCATTATTTTTGCACCAACCTAATATAATCCCACGAAGGTTGGTAATGAACGATAATTCTTAGGACAAGAACAACATATATAAGACACGCCATCGGCGCGTAGAAGAAATATTCGACTGCTAGAAGTGACTCAAGTGAATTTCACAATGAATCTCCTACTGCAGGATATCTACTAACCGCCCCCTACACTCAGGTGTGTCTCAAGGCCGAATCTAAAGGTGAGGTATCCGAGCCCGTAGGCTTGATCAAAATTCCCCGTAGAGCCCGTATAAGACGGAGTCGGGTAGCTGTTTCCCGAGACGTGACGCTGCCCTTCGACATAGCCTCGTCTGGGGATCCTCTCTGCCCAGAGGCAAAGAGTTTGACCAGCACAGCTGGAGACAAATCTCCAAGTGTAGGATATCTACTAACCGCCTGACGCATTCAGATGTGGCATAAGGCCGGATTTAATGTGGAGTATCCGAACCCGTAGGTTCGGCCAAATATTCCCCATAAACTTCGTATAAAACGGAGTCGGGTAGCTGTTTCCCGAGACGAGACGAGATTCTGCTCTTCGACATAGCCTCGTCTGGGGATCCTCTCTGCCCAGAGGCAAAGAGTTTGACCAGCACAGCTGGAGACAAATCTCCAACTGTAGGATATCTACTAACCGCCTGACGCATTCAGATGTGGCATAAGGCCGGATTTAATGTGGAGTATCCGAACCTGTAGGTTCGGCCAAATATTCCCCATAAACTTCGTATAAAACGGAGTCGGGTAGCTGTTTCCCGAGACGAGACGAGATTCTGCTCTTCGACATAGCCTCGTCTGGGGATCCTCTCTGCCCAGAGGCAAAGAGTTTGACCAGCACAGATGGAGACGAATCTCCAACTGTAGGATATCTGCCAACCGCCCAATGCGGTCAGATGTGGCACAAGGCCGGATTTAATGCGGGGTACCCGAGCCTGTACGCTCGGCAAAAAATTCCCCGTAGACTTCGTATAAAACGGAGTCGGGTAGCTGTTTCCCGAGACGAGACGGGACGAGACAAGACGAGACTCTGTCCTTCGACATAGCTCGACTGAGGATCCTCTCTACCCAGAGGCAAACAGTTCGACCAGCACAGCTGGAGACAAATCTCTAACTGCAGATCAACATACTGTATTTACTTCTATATTTATGTGAATGGCGACATATCCATTATCGTCTGTTGGTATGCTACAACATGTCTTTTATTTGTTCTTAATTATTTTTTTTTTATTTCTTAATATTTTACTTAGATTTTGGAAGATATCATTGCAATTGTACTTCGGATTTCTGTGTCGAGTTTTACGTCTTCTTTTAAAACACATCCAATTTTTACTTCGTATCCTGGGCTCTTCCTTATTGACGTTACGTAGAGGTTACAAAAATGTTTTTTGTAGACTACCCACATGTCCGCATCTTCTAACGTTGTAAATACCTTGACAATAAAGAAGAAAAATAAATTCTAGGAAGATATTAGAAAGAACATTCATCGTCTAAATTTGTTGTTCTCAATTTAAAAAAATGCGAAAATAAATTTTATTCCATCTATAGGGAATATTAAGTGAAAAAAGGACGCCCGATGTTGTTTGACAAGAAAGGAATTTTACAGATAATGATAAGATATGGCCATTATATGTATAATGTAAATGATTTACGTATGATTTTACAATAAGAATGCATTCAAAATCTGAAAGAAAGGTATTATCAGTGGTCAGGAATGAATGCAGGAATTACTGATAGAATAGGTCTATTATATGTATAATGGAAATGCATTACTAATGATTTTACTATAGGAATGTATTGAAAATCAGGAAGAAAGGGATTGTCTGTGGTCAGGAATGAATGCAGGCATTACTGATAGAATAAGGCTATTACATGTTTAATGGAAATGCATTGCTAATGATTTTACAATAAGAAAGCATTGAAAATCTGAAAGAAAGGCATTGTCAGTGGTCAGGAATGAATGCAAGCATTACTGATAGAATAGGGCTATTATATGTATAATGGAAATGCATTGCTAATGATTTTACTAGAGGAATGCATTGAAAATCAGGAAGAAAGGTATTATCAGTGGTCAGGAATGAATAGAAGCATTACTGATAGAATTAGGGCTATTATATGTATAATGGAAATGCATTGCTAATGATTTTACAATAAGAATGTATTGAAAATCTGGAAGAAATGCATTGTCAGTGGTCAGGAATGAAGCAAGTCATTACTGATAGAATAGGTCTATTATATGTATAATGTAAATGCATTACTAATGATTTTACTATAGGAATGCATTGAAAATCAGGAAGAAAGGGATTGTCGGTGGTCAGGAATGAATAGAAGCATTACTGATAGAATAGGTCTATTATATGTATAATGGAAATGCATTGCTAATGATTTTACAATAAGAATGTATTGAAAATCTGGAAGAAAGGCATTGTCAGTGGTCAGGAATGAAAGCAGTCATTACTGATAGAATAGGTCTATTATATGTATAATGTAAATGCATTACTAATGATTTTACTAGAGGAATGCATTGAAAATCAGGAAGAAAGGGATTGTATGTGGCCAGGAATGAATGCAAGCTTTACTGATGGAATAGGGCTATTATATGTATAATGGAAATGCAAAGAGAGAAAGTTAATATGATATCATGAAAAAAGTGCTTGTTACTGGCGAGGAATTATTATTGATAGAATTTTTTCATTCTATCTATAAATGTTGATAGCATTTACTGTCTTGTGTTTTCTTTTTCATTACCCCATATATATATTTTCGGATTAAATCAAATCATTGCCGTCATGCGACCCAGTTTGATATGTGCATCGCAAGCGCATGTCGCGCAACCAAATGTGCATGGTTGCAGACTGCTTTGGATAAAATAATCTTCATAAGCTTGCAGTTGTATTCCAGTTAGAATTAGCCTTATGTCGTTTAACGCTCTCCCCTCAGAGTGTCTCGGTGTTAGGGTGTTCTCAAGAACCTAAATGCCTCATCATTAATATTAGGCTGGTGCAAAAATAATGTCGTTTTCTCACATATGTGAGAAAACGACATTATTTTTGCACCAACCTAATATTTCATACTGACGATATTCAGTCACCCACCCCACGAGGGTGTCATGTGGCACAAGGCCTTTTTAACGTGGGCATTCAGAGCCCGTGGGCTCGGGCAAAAATATGCCCATTGAACCCGTATAAACGGGTTCAGGGCCGCTCTACCTCCCCGAAGGAGACTCCGCCCTTCGGCGTAGCTTCCTTCGGGTTCCTCCCGTCCGTAGGAAGAGACTACAACTGAACTGTTGTTCACGTCAAAACTTGAGCGACTGAAAAATATTTCATACTGACTGTCTCCTCCTCCATGCTTTGCAATAAAAAACAGACCCCCTCCCCTATCAATACCCAGAAATGACGCTCCGCAATTAATCAGGCTACGGCCTAATTATCAAGTTCAATCCGGGGTCTATGAGTGAAAATGGAAGTCGAGGAGAGCTATCTATGCAGAGTTTCGTTTAAATAGAGAGGGTTTTGCAGATGTTATGTGCCGTTCTACACAAAACCGTATTTTTCTAGCTCTCAGATTCTGATGTGGCCTGGAATTTTACTCACATGATTTTCAGTACCCTTTATTTTTTTTTATCATAGCCAATATCCCGACCTCAACAGGGACAATCGTAGTTTTAAGTTTCCACACTTTTGTTTCTTTGATTTGAAGATCATTATTTGACAGGTGTTGAAATATTTTATAGAAATATTAGAACCCTGTGGTCAAATCATATCAATTAGTCGGCAGGTTACTTTTGTTCAATCTTTGGTGACGTTGTCTGGTCAATTTGCATGAATTTTTCTGTCTGCGAATATTAGGGAATGTCATCGTATAGTCACACCCTCACGGTTTATGATACTTTGATAAGCCGTAGAAAACGATTCAATCAATCGACGTTTATTTGCAGGTCATTTAAAGTCAGAAAACGGTTTTGGAGATAATAATGATTAACCCATATCTGGAGGTAGACATTAGGTGAATGGTATATTCAAACCTTTCCGAAAGTTATTTGTACGTAAGTGCATATAATTCGGTTCCTCAATTGACAATGGCCATTGCTTCCTTATAATGAAACAGCTAATATTACTATTTCCATTAGAGATAAGGCGAACAGATACTACACTTTGATCCCACTCTGATGCCCACGGAGTGAAGAAAAGTTTAACTGGTGTAGTACTGGCTGTACGGTCAATGAATGGTGTTTTCTTATAAGGAAACGGCTAATATAACCATTACCATTGGAGGTGAGGAGAACAGATACTACATTTTGATGACCATGGAGTGAAGAAAAGCGGAACTGGAGTAGCACTGGTCAATGAATACCAAATGTTTCCATATAAGGAAATAGCTAATATTACTATTTCTATTAGAGATGAGGAGAACAGATACTACACTTTGATCCCAGTTCGATGCCTACGGAGTTAAGGAAAGCGTAAATCTAGTCGCACTAGCAGTTTGGCAATGAATGGCAAATGCTTCCTTATAAGGAAAGAGCTAATATAACTATTAGCATTAGCGATGAAGAGAACAGATACTACACTTTGATCTCAGTTCGATGCCTACGGATTTAAGAACAGCGTAACAGGAGTCGCACTGGCTGTTCGGACAATAAATGTCAAATGTTTCCTTATAAGGAAACAGCTAATGTTCCTATTATCATTACCATCATCAGAATCGATCTATTGTGTATAACTTTTTCTCTTCAGCCTCCAAAGTGCGTGAGTCGTGAAAATCAAAGCATTCCTTATATTATTAACTCGTGTCCGTTATTGCAGGGTTCTATTTTTCTTCATCTTTCCACCAAATAAATAAAGAAATAGATAGATAATGGGGGGGATAAAGAACAACACGTTTCCTTTTTACAGCTGAGTGTGTTCAAGGTGAGAGTAATGATAATAGCGATCGTCTGCATTGCATGTTATGGCGACGAGCGTTTTCATGTCAAATCGTCTACCAAAACAACCCGTCAACATTCTTTTCGCTTGCATCTATTGTGTTTGGTTTCTTTGTTACTTCTCATGTGTCGACTCCTTTTCTTTCTTTTTATATATTTCTCTCTATCTTTCAACTATTGTTGTTGTTTTTCTTTTTCTTCTCTCCAATAAATCACCACGAAGCCCGCAAGTGTTTTATGAGACAGAGGAAAACAGCGGATTTTTGCAAAGGGTCACTAAGGGAGGCAAGCCAGTGACGAACAAACGGCAGAGAAGAAAGGCGAGAAAACAATCGGCTTGGAAGATAGTTTTCTGATGAGTCGCTTTTATAAGCGACGATAAAAGATAACAGAGCTAGCAGCAATACAAACAACACAATTAATGATGACGTCAGTGAGAGCATATGCTGACGTCACATCACACAAATGATGACGTGGGTCAGCCGAAGGCTAAAATGTGATATGTTGTAAATATTCGGAAAGACACGAAGTTATAGGAAGGGAATTTTATCGGAAGCTTTTTTTTCTTCTTTTTGCGAGAAAATGAAAGGTAATGGAAATAATAATAAGTATCGATTGTATTCGAATGTTTTTTTGTGTGTGCAAGTGTGAATAATAATTCTTTTTTATTATCAAACCGGCACGCATGCGTGCTCATTGATGTTAAACCGTATCAGTACACAGTTTGAGTACAGACACGAAAAGTAACACCTCCTCATAAAGATGTGCCGAAAAAAAAAAAAACTATGCTTATTTTTTGTTTTTCTTTATTTTGGTGGGGAGGGGAGGGGCGTTAAATCCCTGGGAAATATTTAGATACAGTATTAAGAATAAGTTAAACAGTTTGCTAATAAAACAAATGGTACTTTTCAGTTATACGACTATATATAATAGAAATGAAATTTTTAACTTGGGTCTTAATCTAAGCCCAGACCACAAGGGGAACTCGTCGATACGATTCATCGCTAAAGATGCTGGAAAAGGGGTCGGTTCCCTGTGCCGCTCCAGTAAGTACCTGACTCCTCGTGCAATCCACTATATTTAAAAAAAAATGCCAGGTTAAGCCGAAAATAAAGTACTGCTCTCATATATGGACATGAGTTGACTAGTTTTCACTTTCCATTCTCTACAGAGTGCAAAAACGTAAGCGCGTCCTTGTGGGTGATGAACTATTATCCTCCCTAAAACCACATTTCACAGAGTCGTAACGTTGCAAGCCTCTCTGTGTTCTATCGCTATTTCCATGGAGAATGTTCAGATGATCTACACTCCTTCGTCCTACCAGCTTCACGGCTAAGACACGCAATGCCAAGCACATTTTAGCCAAACGCACTCATTCTCTCCGTATTCCTTTGATAAGACGTGGGTTCCAAGCAGCTTTGTCCCACAAACCGATGTATTGTGGAAAAAAACTTTCCCAAGACGTTGCTTCCTCGAGCCCTACATCTTAACCTGTTCAAGTCTAGGGTTAACAATTATCTGCTACATATCCGCATATGTGCCATTTACTCTGTAATACTCTACGTCGAGGGATTCTCGGGATCTGTATTGGGTGAGCGTCAGTGTAAAAACATTCTTATAAAAGAATAAAGTGTTGCCGCCGACACTGGAGTTGAACACAGATCACCAGAGAGCAAAGGCAGGCGATCCCATTTTTAATTAGATCAGTTGGAAAGGAAAAAAAGGGTATATAGGAATTAGCGTGGCGTCTAAGGGATCCCTATCCGGGTTATTTCCGAAGGGCAGAGTCTCGTTCGGGGTGGTTGACTGCCCCTGAACCCGTTTATGCGGGTTCAAAGAGGGAATGTTTTTGGCCGAGCGTACGGGCTCGGAAATCCCACGTTAAACACGGCCTTGTGCCATATGTAACCCTCGTGGGCGGTGGCTAAATATTACTATCCGGATTATTTCGGAGGTTTGCTGGTCGAACTCTCTACCTCCGGGTAGAGAGGAATCCAGAGAAGTCTATGCCGAAGCGCAGAGTCTCATCTGTGGTGTAGACAGCTACCCAACACCGTTTCTACGGGGAATTTTTGACAGAGTTTACGGGCTCGGATACTCTACAATAAACATGGCCTTGTACAACATCTGGAGTTAGGTAAATATCTCACTATCCTGAATACCTCGGAGGTGTGCTGGTCAAACTCTCTATCTCCGGGCAGAGAGGAACCCAGACGAGTCTGTGCCGAAACGCAGAGTTTCGTCTGAGGTGGTAGATAGCTACCCGACTCCGTTTTTTACGGGGTCTACGGGGAATTTTTGCCCCAACATATGTGCTCGGATAACCCACAATAAACTTGGCCTTGTGCCACATCCGGCCTCGTGAGGAGGTAGGTGAATATCCCACTATTCGGAATACTTCGGAGGTGTGCTGGTCGAACTCTCTACCTCCGGGCAGTGAGGAACCCTGACGAGTTTGTGCCGAAACGCAGTCTCGTCTGAGGTTGTAGATAGCTACCTGCCTCCTTTTTTTACGTGGTCTACGGGGAAATTTGCCAGAACCTACGGGCTTGATACTCCACAATTAACTTGGTCTTGTGTCGCATCTGGCCACGTGGGGCAGTAGGTGGATATCTCATTATACGAATTACTATTCAGATCACTATTCCGTGGTTACTTTTCCAGCGAGTATTATCGATGAGGTATTATTAGTGCGAGTGATATTCGAAGGCATCTGGGACCAGTATTCGTAAACGGCGTTACTATAGCTGTATCTGCGATTACAAAGTCTCTACTACAACGATCATTACAAAAGGGACAACAAGTATTCGTTGACATTACAAAAGTGGCAACGAGTGTTCGCTGACATCACAAAATTTAATACATAGTTTATATTTGTTTTAATAATACTTAGAGACTGCGCAACAAAAGTTGGTACTGCTCGTTCACATATCGACATTCATTTTGGAAACATGGCGAAGACCTCTGAACTTGAAACGAAGCTCTTAGGGAATATAGTTGATGCGTACAAACAAAGTGATGGATATACAACACTCCTCACGCGTTTAAAGCGTTTACAACGAGTTTTGTGAATGAATTTATGATTGGAATAAAACTGTTAATTTCTGAGAGATTGGAAAAGAAAAGATGTTTCAAAGAATTCTCACTCAGTTTCGAATGTATCGACGAAGAGTCACTAGAGGATTTCATAGAGCAGAATTTCGAACTCGTCGCCTAAGGAGAACTCTCCTGCTTAAGGCTAAACACTTAAAATGCAGATCCATATGGGAGTCTACCATGTCTAATGGATGTCAGTTATCAGTTATCTTCTGTTAATTCCCCTCTCCAAGTTCTCCACCGCCTTAACCAGGTATTGAACTCACACTCTTTGGGTCCTGTCACTGGATCTAACCAACGCCATTATCTACTGTTCCATTGAGGACATCTGTGTATGAATATCTGGGTATTATAAACTTAATGTCTTCAACAACCATTTTTTACCAGTGCTCATATTGACATTCTTGCTGTTATCATTATGTTTTTTACCAGAATACATATTGAAATTTTCATTGTTATTATTGCTATTCTCTGGTACTGCTTATTGTATTCATTTCTATGCTTGGTCGGCTCAGGAGATATTTGTGGTCTAGCATATGTGCTGATTTCTTAAGTTTTCGAATTTTCCAACGATGTTTCATGTCTATGATTTCAACCTGATCCCACAGAGGGCGATGGTTTCCCTTTTCTCTCCATATGTGGTCAGCCACAGATTTTTCCACTTCCCCTCGCGTAACAGCTTTTTGGTGTTCTTGAAGTCTTTACTTTTAGGGGGCGGCCTGTCACTCCTTTTTATTTCTGTCCGCAGCTGCACGGGATGGAGTAAACACTGTCTTTAGTCTTATTCTCCTCTATGGGGGGTATTTTTAGTAAATACCCGTATTTGAGTAGACGCTTCGTTTATTTATTAAACGGTATGTTTATTTATCCAGCTTGAATATTGGATAAATCTTATTAAAACATGCCTTTGGAATATATATATATATATATATATATATATATATATATATATATATATGAATATGTGAAGTTTGTCCATTAGCTAATTGACGCTATATTCAGCACCCCGACTCCAGAGATTCATAGACGGAAACTTTAATAATCTCTCTCTCTCTCTCTCTATATATATATATATATATATATATATACATGTATTATACAAATATATATATATATAATACAAATATATATATGTAATACAAATATATATATATAATACAAATATATATATATATATATATATATATATATATACATACATACGTATATATATATATATATATATATATATATATATATATATATGTATATCCTAACTTTTTTTTTGCAATCACACATGCTTTTTATTTTATGTATCCTTTAAAGACAAATACATTTTTAGATATACAAAAACAAATACACATATACAAACACCTCTTTCTCTATTTTTGGTTTGCACAACAATATGTATATATATATATTAGGTTGGTGCAAAAATAATGTCGTTTTATCACATATGTTACTATGTGAGAAAACGACATTATTTTTGCACCAACCTAATATATATATATATATATATATATATATATATATATATATTAATAATATATATATATATATATATATATATATATATATATATATATATATTAATAATACTTTCTCTACCTGGAAAGGAGATGAGTTCCGACGGAGTTAGAGAGTAAATAAACAGTAAGGATCAAGAATACGAAAAAACAAAAATGCACAAATATTTGTGTCGTTAAATTAAATAAATACAAAATAAAAAAGCAGAAACGCATTACGAATGTATTCATTTAGATATTCGGCAACCGGATATAAAAAAAAAAAAAAAAAAAAAAAAAAAATCATTGCTCCAGCGAATTAATTTGTCATTATTTATGAAAAAATATATATATAGAAGAAAGGAAAAATCTTGTTATTTCCCGCCACCCGCCATCTGAACTTTCTCTGCTCCACCCCCTAACAAATAAAAAAAAAAAAATCTATCAACAACAATTCTGAAAATGCCAAGAATAAAGATCTTGCTTTCATTTTTTCCTCTAAACACATACCATTAATGCAATGCACAACAAAATTAGAACAATTATAAAATAGTCGAAAAATCAAACAAGCAGACGACAACGGCATGGAAATGAATGAAAAGAGTTAAAAAAAATGTACACTGGAATTAATTCAATATTATTAAAGCAAAATATATAATAGGAATAATAATTAGGAATTGTATTATTAATAATTTGGAAGATAAGGTTGCAAACACTGAATATGTTGATAAAAATATTGCGTGAATAATTACAGAAAAATAACATATGAGGCGGGTAAAGTAACGATGAGCACCTTAACATTGAATAAGGATAAAATTAGCCATGATAATAGGTAAGATAATTATTTTAACAATGGATCGGCTAAGAAAATGAAATACATTTTGTTAAGAATAGACAAATTCAGTATTAATATAAACAAACGTCTTCTTATGGTGGTGTTTATTATTAAAATAATGTGTGATCACACGAATAATTTATAAAAACCTGACAATAAACAATAATTAAAACAATGTCACAAGGATTATGACCTTAGCAATAATAAGAGCTATGGCAGCCATGATAATTCATAAGAATATTTAGATTTAAAATCCATGCAAATCATCGTGTTGATGACAGGAACAGAAAGAAAAGAACAGAGAAGAGGGAATTAGTTCACTATGTCGGGCGAGACACTTTTTCTCTTGCTTCTACATATGGTGCAGTGCCCCTGCTATTTACTTTGAGCTCCTTGATAAGATTCAAAGAAGAATCTGCAATATTATTGGTCCTAATCTGGCGACTCAGCTTCAGTCACTTTCCCACGTTGCCTCTCTGTGTCTTCTCTATAAATATTTTCGTGGTAATTGTTCGGATGAGCTCTTCGCTATGTTTGGGGCTAGTTTTGAAGTTGTTTTATTTCCCCCACCGTTAAAGACAATGAATTGTACATATGGGTACTAGTTAGGACTTTCATGGAGACAATGAGGTATCATGGCGTATCTAGTAAGAAAGGTAAATAAGAATGTGTTTGTGTGGTGTAAGGAAATATTGTTGTATGTTTGGGTCAGTGTTTGTGGCTAGCTAGGTTTAAAGTTAAGGCAGATGAAGACCGTCATTTTCACCATTTCGCATTTTGGCCTTGTGTCGCATTTTGTAAATATTTACAAATAAATATCGTTCTTCGCTATGCTTGCAAATACTCACTGGTATCAGATTTTAAATTGTTGTTTTATTTCACCCCCAGACAATGAATTGTACATATGGAGTCTAGCTATGACTTCATGAAGATTCTGGGGTATTATGGCGGATGTTGTAAGAATGGTAAGTAAGAATGCGTTTTCTTTGGTGTAAGGAATATTGTTGTATGTTTGGGTCAGTGTTTGTGGTTAGCTAAGTTTAATGTTAAGACAGAAGAAGACTGTCCTTTTCACCATTCCGCATTTTGGCCTTGTGCCACATTTCTGTACATAGCAGAATAAATATTGCTCTTCGCTATGGTAAATTCTCATTGGGACTAGTTTTAAAATTGTTATTTAATCCCCCACTCCACCGACAAGGAGTTGTACATATGGGGACTAATTAGGTTTTTCATAGAGACCACGCGGTATTATGGTGTATGTACTAAGAAAGGTAAGTAAGAATGAGTTTTTTTTTTTGTTTAAGAAATATTGTTATATGTTTGGGACAGTGTCTGTGGCTAGTAAAGTTTAATGTTAAGACAGAAGAAGACTGTCCTTTTCCCCATTCCGCATTTTGGCCTTGTGCCACATTTCTGTACATAACGCGAAAAAAATATCGCTAGAATAAATATAGCGAGACTTTTTGAATTTAAGCGCGGGACTAGACTGACGCTAAGATTTCATAAATTTACAGTTGATCTGGCTAGATGTAGCCGTAAATTCTATTCTAACAGTTTCTTTTCTCGCACTTCTCGCTTGTGAAATTCCCTTCGGTCTTGCCAGCTAACTTATATCCACAAAAATTTATACGTACATAATTTTTTTCATCAGGTTAACTGAAAAGTTTAGGCGTTAGAACGTAGATTACATCATATGGCATCCGATTTGCCTTGATAACGTCCGTCAGATGACAAAACGCGTCGACTAAAAACTAAATGCATTTTTCTCTAGTCTTTTCATTCATTTTACAGATATACTCAATCTGAATATATATATATATATATATATATATATATATATATATATATATATATATATATAAAGAAAGAAAGAAAGAAAGAAAGAAAGAACAGTAAGATATATAATCCTGTGTTCTTATAGATATTTTTCTTTTTACAAAATTGTGCTCAATGTAAATTTACAGAGAATTAATATTATAAATTAACTGATTCAAAATATGTTTTTCGCTACACAGTTCTAACCATGTTTCAAAAATGGAAGCTAAAAGCTTCGAATTTAATTTTGTGATTAAATTAAAAATATTAGTTCCATTTCATCCTCAAGCGAATTTTGGAGTAACTTATTTTTAAATTTACTGAGTTTTAAAGGCACGACAAACATTTATAATTCACTGTTTCCAAGGATACAGAGAAATCCATTCATCCAGACAAAGGGTGGTTGCCTGTTCATTTTCATTAACTTTTGTTGTATCAGTTATTAGTTTCGTTCGAAAAAGAGGTTACGTTTAGGTAGGGGTAGGGATGTATTTTTACAACGAATTCTGACATCCGTTAAATGCATATCGTCTTTTTTTTTTTTTTTTTTTTTAATTTTATTGTTAACGGCAGAAAATTCTTACGACATTTTTTCTATTTGTATACTTAAAGATTTTTTGGGGGATGTTTAGGTTAGATTACGTTTTACTTAACTATAATTTTGAAATATTTTCACTTATAATTTTTAATAGACTATATTTCTTTTTAAAACAAGTAAATGTATTAGAATTACTTACAGTATGTAAAATTATTTTTTCATATCAAGTAGAATTATGTATATTGCCTGGTCACATTTTTTAAATTTTATATTTAAGTATTATTAAAGTAAAATTTCTGACAATCACGGCAAAAAATAGCTAATTCATTTCTCTGATTCAGTAAACTTTTATTTTTATAAACTTAGTAATATATAGTTTCTCATGTATGTGCAAAGGACATCGGTCATTTAATGGCCTACATATTCTAGCCTTTCATATTAATTTCATTTTACTGTAGGTGTTTTATTGGATTCTTTTCAGTGCTTGAAGTACTTTGAGAGAATTGTTTAGGTTAGAATACGTTTTATTTAACTACAATTTTAAAAGATGTTTACGTTAGAATTCGTTTCATTCAACTACAATTTTAAAACCAATTTTAAAATATTTTCACTGTTAATTTTAATAGATTATATTTTTTTATAAAACAAGTAAATGTAATAGAATTATATATATATATATATATATATATATATATATATATATATATATATATATATATATATATAAAGTATTACCTGATGATCCTGAATCCTTAAAAAAGGATTTAGGTGAAATAAATTATCGTAATGGTACATTAAAGTGGTTTGTTTTTCATTACATATTAGCTCTGTCCTAACATTGAGCTCTCAGGATTTCATCCTCTTTGGATTTACCAATTCGGTTTACCAAGTTCCTTATAACTTAAATATATATATATATATATATATATATATATATATATATATATATATATATATATAAGTATTGAATCTCGCTACTTCTACGTGTTGTAATGCTTAATATACATGTCTCACTAGATCAGTTACCACTGAGAAGGAGGGTCAATCTTAACTGGGTGGTCATTAATCTCGACTTACATAGATAGATAGATAGATAGATATATAGGTAGGTAATTGTTCAGATGAGGTCTTAGCTATGGTACGTAGACATTTTTTTAAATTTAAGCGCAGTACGAGACAAATGTCGAGATTTCATCAATTTACACGTGGATTGGCTAGATGTAGCCGTAACTTCTTTGCTAACAGTTACTTTTCTCGCACTAACGGCTCCATCCTTTCCAGCCAACTACAATCTTCAAAAATGTATATGCAATATCAATCACTATCTACTGTCCTCCTGATTACTTTTTTCTCTTGCCATTCTCTATTAATGTTTCTGTTCCTAATTCTTCCACACCCAGTAACCCCCATGTGTCTTAGTGGCTTTATTACGTTGCTTTTGGGACTCGCTTTCGGCTCCATACTTTCCAGCAAACTACAATCAAAAATGCAATGTCAATCACTATCTACTGTCCTCCTGATTACTCTTTCCTCTTCCCATTCATCATTAATGTTTCAGTTCCTAATTCTCCAACCCATAAAATCCTTGTGTTTTAGCGCCTTTCCCTGCCTTGCATGGGGTGATACCAATTCAAGAAAGAAAAGATATGAGAAGAAATAAAAGCGAGAAGAAACGACTGGCCATCGGGCGCAAGAAGAAAAAGAAATTAATGGGTAGCAGTTTAACATGGGAGATACGAATTTGCAGATGACAAAATCAAGCGAAGAGATTATCTCACTGCGCCAACTGGGACTAACTATATTTCCGGTGACATGAGGTAGAAAAATGATATTGAATCAATTGCCAGGTCTGCTGATAGGAAAATTGATTCACTTTATCGTGCTAGACAAATTTTATCTATTCTAATTGATATATTTCCAGTTGGTTTGGTATTGTTTGATTTGTTTTACGGCATATCAATCTCAATGGCTTATTTAATGCCGACAAAAGTTTTATTGCTGGCTATTTTTTTTCCAAAAATGTATTTCCTTCAAAAAAATTTATTTCTGCCAATATTTTTCATTCAGAACATGTATTTCTGGTCATTTTATTTTCTTAAAAAATGTAGAGCTCTTAATATCTTTTCTGAAATGTATTGTTCTGGATAATTTTTTCAAAAACCTATTGCTTATAATAATGTATAGCTGGTAATATTTTTTTTCCTTCAAAAATTTATTGCTGGTAATAATTTTTTACAAAATATTTCCGGTATTAAAACCTATTTTAACACTTTCATAATGTTTTGACCCCAGTTTTGGGGATAAATATTTATTCATAGCTGGGACTCTAACAGGTGCTACCACCCCGGATCAGGGTGGACCTGGGAACATCAGCAATTAAGAGGTGGTTCCACGCTCCTCAAAACCTCCTGATCAGAGACCTTGCTGTTGGATGCAGTTTATCTTCTAACCTGGGACGCGGATTTAGTTTATCGTCATACCCGGGACGGTATTTCCAGTTATAAGCATGTTAAAATTTTGGTAGTTATTAACGTTCCTTATATATGTAACTCGTCAGAACTTATACAATGGAAATATTAATAGAGCAGCGTGAAGCAGGCAATGTTCCATCTGTGGAAAAGGAGGTTGTAAGGCGGAAAATGATTCATCACCTACAAGGCCGCGTCGTGGCTTTTGAAAACTATCAAGAAAGGCAAGTGAGGAATAGGCATCTCAAGGCCAGATATGGCTGCAATACTGCATTCTTAGGCTGACCTGGTTCTTGTAAAGAGAGAGTATAACAGGGGGAGTCTGATACTTACCGGAGAAGTACAATGAAACAGCCATACTTCCTGCATCTTTAGCGATAGATCAGATAAATTTTCCTTTTTGGGGGGAGGGAAGAACTTGAGCCCAAGTAGACATACTCGCTTACTTTATCGATACATCCAAGGCACGTGTTCTCACGAACTATATACATTAATTCAACCACCGCTGACTTTTACAACAGAGTCCTGCCATGCCACGTGGACAAGAATGGGTCAGCCCCATACTCTTCGTAATCAATTAGTAATTCTCAGCTGATATGAAGTGGGGTGATTATATTGAATCAATAGTTAATTCTGCAGCTAAGAAATTTGGGGTACTGTGTCATGCTAGACAATTTTTCTCTCCAGAATTTATCTTAAAATTTTATGAGTCTACCATTCGTCCTTGCTTTGAATATTGCCACCACATCTTGCCCAGTACTCCTGCTACATATTTAGAGATCTTTTTATAACACCCAAAGAAGAATCTACAATATTAATGGGCTTAACCTGGCAACTCAACTCCAGTCATTTTCCCCACTGCCGTAAAGTTGTTTCCCTGTCCCTTTCTCAAAATATTTTTTGATGAACTTTTTTCTACGGTACCTATGAATTTAAACGCAGTACTAGATTGGCAAGTAGGTCTCATTATTTTAAGGTTGAAATGTCTAGATGCGACCGTAAGTTCTATGCTAACAGTTTCTTCTATGACTCTTCTTGCTTGTGGAACTCTCTTCCGGCTTTTTGATTACTAATGGACTTTGATCTTAAAAAATTTAAATGCAATGTCATCCATTATCTTTTGTCGTATTAAATCTTATTCTTTTATTGTCCTCTCTCCTTAATAGCAGTTGATCACATATTTTCTAATACTCAGTAATCTCTTGCGTCCTAGGGGCTTTATTACCTTGTTTGGGGTAATTTTGTTTTCAAAAAAAAATCTCAGACTGCCTATTCGCAAAAACAGCTGCGAACAGTTTCTTTACTCGCACTTCTCGCCTGTGGAACTCTCTTCCAGCGTCTGACGTACAAGTGAACTTTGATCTTCAAAAATTTAAATGTAATGTTAATCGTCATAGTTCTCATTCTTTTGTTGATTTCCTTCCTTAATATAGTTTCTTTTTCTTTTAATATTAATATTGATAATGTTTAATTAATAATAATCGTAATAAAGATAATGTTATAATAATCGTAATAATAATAATATCTATTATAATAACGTTAATAATGATGATAGTGATATTAATTGTAAAATGATAAATTTATTAAAATTAATAATGATACTAATAAATAATATTGTTATATAAGAATAAAATGTCGCTACCGACACTGGAGTTTGAACACAGATCACCAGTGATCGAACAGAGGCGATCCCATTTTGAATATGTAGATCAGGTGATGGTAAGGGAAATGTATCTATGGGAATTAGCGTGGCGTCTAAGTGATCACTCTCCGATTTACTTCGCAGATGTAGTTGTCGAACTCTCTGTCTCCCGGCAGAGAGGAACCCAGACGAGGTTATGTCAAAGGGCAGAGTCTCGTCTCGGGAGTCAGCTACCCGACCTCTACGTACGGAGTCAATGGGGAATTTTTGCCCGAGCCTACCGTCTTGGAAATCCCTTGATAAACACCCTTGTGCCACATCCGACCGCGTGAGTATCATAACTATACGGATTACTTCGGAAATGTGCTGGTCAAATCTCTGCCTGCGGGCAGAGAGGATCCCCAGAAGAAACTGTACCGAAGGGCAGAGTCTCTTCTGGGGTGGTTTTTACGAGGTTTACGGGGAATTTTTGGCCGAGCCTACGGGATCGGATACCCCCATAATAAAATTGACCTTGTGCCGCATTAGACAACATGGGGGAGCTAGTGAATATCTCACTACCCGGATCACCATATATATTATTATTTGGTGGTTACTATTCGAGCGAGTATTATCGAGCAAGTACTACGAGTGAGAGTGATATTCGAAGGCGTCTGACACCAGTATTGTTCAACGGCTTTACTATAGTCGTATCTGCGATTACAAAGTCTCTACTACAATGAGCATTACGAAAGTGACAACGAGTATTCGTTGACATCATAAAAAATATCAAATAATTAGTAATTAATATCTGTCTATATTTCTGGGATGAGGTATTATGTACACTATTTACATTATTCGGACTATTGTCCTCATCTTTGTCGCCATATTTATTACAACGTTTCGGCCTTTCAGTATCTGCGTATATTTCTGAGATGAGGTATTATGTACTCTATTTACATTATTCGGACTATTGTCCTCATCTTTGTCACCATATTTATTACAACGTTTCGGCCCTTCAGTATCTGTCTATATTTCTGTGATGAGGTATTATGTACACTATTTACATTATTCGGACTATTGTCTTCATCTTTGTCGCCATATTTATTACAACGTTTTGGCCTTTCAGTATCTGTCTATATTTCTGTGATGAGGTATTATGTACACTATTTACATTATTCGGACTATTGTCCTCATCTTTGTCGCCATATTTATCACAACGTTTCGGCCGTTGTACGCCCAGGCCTTCTTCAGGTGATTGGAATGTTGAATTGAAACCTCAATGACACATGACACATTGGATAAAGCCGTTAATTAGATCCAATGACCGGACCATAGCGTGTGAGTTCAATACCTGGTTAAGGCAGTGGAGAACTTGGAGAGTGGAATTAACCAGAGATAACTGATAACTGACATCCATTAGACATGGCACATGGAAATAGAACAGTCTACCCCAGTGAGCGAAATAAAGGGTTAAGTTCGACATTCCAACCACCTGAAGAAGGCCGGAGAGTACAACGGCCGAAACGTTGTGATAAATATGGCAGCAAAGATGAGTATGATAGTCTGAACAATTTAAATAGTTAGTAATTAATTGAAATAACAATAATAATAATAATAATAATAATAATAATAATAATAATAATAATAATAATAATAATGACAGGATAATTATCACACTACTTTAGTGCCTAAAGTAGTGTGATTTATTTTTTTACGACTTATCAACTATTTGCATATTATTTGAAGCCAGAAAATATTTTTTAGACTGTAAGAATTTTGGGGAGTAATAATGGTTTATTGATAGAAGTCCTGTTAATTAACCCATAGTTGAGGGGTGAAGAGGTGTATTCATTCCTTTTCCAAGGTTATTTACGCGTAAGTGGATATAACGAAAGCCCGACTGGAAATAGAATACGGTTCTCCGTTTTACGCATCCATTACGCCGCTCGCATATACAAGCTTACAACACCTGGGATTCCCAAGCGGTCACCCATCTTGGTCTGGTTCAACGTTGCTTAACTTCGGTGATCGAAACGGAAAACGACATAGAAATAGGTTTCTCGAGGGTTATCGCACTTTCTTGTAATGATGGCGATTTCCTTCCCAGCTTTTTTTTTAATGGTTAAATGGAAAGTGAACATCATATTTGATAAAATTGTAAGTTTTGATTCTATACCGCCCGTCTCTGATGAAGGACCTTCATGAATGCGGTGAAGATTCATCCGCCCGAAGCAATTTTTTTTATCATTGAACTGAGTAAGCAGTTGTAAAGACCTGATAGTTTAAACATTTCAGAATGTGCTGGATGTTATTCATAGCAGCCATACGAAGGTTTCGATCTGGGATTTTTTTTTTCTGTTAATTCACCCCAAATAATGTAAAGTTACTTATCATAAATATTCATTGACAACCAAGAAATTATAAGTTTTAAATTAATTTTTTTAAAATTTTTTTTTTATTAAATTTTTAGCACTCTTTTGAATTTGCCTTGCAAAAATTCCAACCCTCAGAATGAAAAATAACCAAAAATCAAAGAGTTATTCCCATTTCATAAGTACGGGTGATATTCGCGGTACTTACAAGGAATTTTTTCAATTAAAAAGTAACTCTGTTTTCGGCTTGTTTATCGGGCTGATCTTGAGGGGTTACGGGGAATAAGCGTTAAGATTGATGATGAGAAAATGACTAGAGCTTTCAAGTTAATGATTAGGATTTTTTTAAAACTTCCCCTAATTTAGAATTTAAAAGAAAAATTTTAAAAAAAATCTGTTTTTGGTGTGTTTATCCAGGGTGAGCGTTTCGCAGACTACTCACTTAGAAATAGAGCACCCTAGTCTCTCATATTTGGAACGATCACAAAAGGCAACCCAACTAGAGTGCAATGATGGGGCCTTGAATTGAGAGAATTTGTTTTTGAATTTTAGTAAATATAAATTCTTTTTTTTTATTTTGGGGGTGAATTAATATTTTGAGGTGAATTAATATTCCGTTGTGACTTAATATTTTGAAGTGAATTAATGATCCGGGGGAAATTAATATTTTAGGGTGAATTAACAGAAAATATCCTCGATCTGACATGACTATTCATTTACCGCTCGATCTTTGGTTTGGTTTGTTTTATGGCATATCAACATCTCAATGGGTTATTTAATCCCGGCAGCTTTTTTTTTTTTCTGGTAATATTTTGTTTTGTCAAAAATCTATTTCTGGTAATATTTTTCCTCAAAAATGTACAGCTGGTAATATTATTTTAAGAAATGTATTGCTGGTAATTGTTTTAAAAAAAAAGGTATTGCGGGTAATATTTTTTGTCAAAAATATATTGCTGGTAATATTTTTTTTTCTTCCAAAATTTATTTCTGGTAATAATTTTTTACAATGTATTTCCGGTAATAAAACCTATTTTTACACTTTCATAATGCTTTTTATCTCAGTTTCGTCGTTAACTATTTGTTATCGGATGGACCTGGGAACACCAGCAATTAAGATGTGGTTCCATGCTCCTCAAAACCTTCTGATCAGAGGCCTTGCTGTTGGACGTAGTTTATCGTCTTACCCTGGACACGGATGTAGTTTATCGTCATACCCAGGACGGCCACGCGGTTTTTGATCGATAAGAGGTATCGCAGCTTATACTTAGTTAAAAATTGATCGTAATGCTTGATAGATTCCTAAGCTCCATACCAAAATACTTAGATTTGAAGATAATCGCGTACCTAAGGCTCAATGGCCATCTTATTGTTCTTAATTGTATCGTATTTTATTTTTCCTACTTTCATTTATTTTCCTTCATTTAAACTCCGCTATTTTATCAAACTAATTTAAAAAACAAAAACAAAATACTTTTTTTCCAGCTGACCTGAGAGTGGTTGGGTACCATAATTTTTCTTTTTTTTAAGAATAATCTCGTGTCGTAGGGTAATATTAATGTTCTGCTGGATTATATTCTGAATGAGGATATTTGAACTAGTTAAAGCTTAATACATAACGGCCTCAATTGAGGATTATATCAACAAAGTTCGCTTAACCCCACGTCTTGGGTAAGACGCACGTTTAATTCATGGCGGTGGTTGCAAGAAGGGAGAGTCAGGATTGATGGCTTAGTTTAAGAAAATGACTAGAGTTTTTAGGTTAATACTTTGGTTTTGTGTGAAACAAACCCAAGGCCGGCGTAGTAAGTGTTCATTTTCTTTGTTTTCTCTGTAAAACGTGTTATAACTCACCCATACTTGAAGATTTGGAAGAGATGAAGTGGATAAGCGTGAAATAAGATGACAACAGTTTCAGACATCGCTGGTGGATATATTCCAACGATCCAGAAGTGTCGGGAAAAGATTATTGGGAGAATTTGAAATAATCCAAATCGCTTAAAAAACAACTACAATACTGAGGAAGGTCCTGGAGTAAGAAGACGTCTTTGCTGTCAGTTAATCTCCACCATCTGTTTATTGACGGATTCTTTCGTTTTCTACGGTTTATCAACCCATTGCAGGTAATTAAAGCCAGAAAATTTAAAGAGGAAAAAAAACAAAAAATAAAGAAAATTTAAAGAAAATTAAAGCCAGGTAATTCAAAGCCAGAAAATAATTTTACATTGTAAAACTTTTCTATTAGAGATAATAATGGTTCAGTAATACAGATCTTACTAATTAACCCATATATGCAGGGACAAGAGGTGGATTCATAACTTTCTAAAGGGTATTTACGTGTGAAATAAGATGACAATAGATACAGACATCGCTGATGGATATATTCGAACGATCCAGAAGTGTCGGGAAAAGATTACTGAGAGAACATGAAATAATCCAATCGTTTAAAAAAAACAACTACAATACTGAGGAAGGTCCTGGAGTACCAAAACGTCTTTACTGTCAGTTAATGTCCACAATCTGTTGATTGACTTATTCTTTCATTTTCTTTGGCTTATCAAACACAATGCAGGTAATTTCAAGCCGGAAAATTGTTAGAATTTTTTTATTGGAGATAATAATGGTCCAGAGATACAGATCTTACTAATTAACCCATATATGGAGGGAGAAGAGTTGGATTCATTGTTAGACATTTTCATGACGGTCGTCTTCGAGTATAGAATCCAGAGGTTGGCAGTGAATCTTTCGGAGACAGTAGGAAAGCGTAGTTCAGGTTCACAGTAGATATTTCGTAGCAAAGTAGCAGAGCGTAGTTCTTCCTTCTGTCATCTTCGCCTGTTAACTTGGCACTGGTCCTTCTGTAGGGTAAACAAAGATGGCCGCCTTTATACACGACATATAAAATGTTCTGCGGGTTCTGATTGGTTAAACTTCTATTGGTAGGCTATAAAGGAAGTTAAGTCTTTTGGATTGTCTCACTAGTCATATATACATATATACCCAAAAAACAGTAACATTCATCACTTCCCAAAGGGCATTTACGCTTAAGTAAATAATACGAACACAACGAGATTTGGAACTCGGCACACCGATTAATAATTTCGAGATATTATTCCTCACACCAACCGCGCACCCAAATTTAAAACACCAAGCTCGACCTTGCGTAACTTCGTGATGTATCAGTAAGTCTTCAGTTACTGCAGGTATAAACCCTCAATATAATAATAATAATAATAATAATAATAATAATAATAATAATAATAATAATGGATGAAAGCATTGGCCAAAAGAACAGATTTCCCTTAAGGTCTGTGGGTATATCTTCTATTGTTCGCATTTTTATGCTTTCAAACTGCAAACTGTACAAGTAAATGATATAAATGAACACGCCTTTGCTGTTGTTGCTAAATATTCTGTGGGTGGACCCAAGGGTGGCTTGCTTTTTTTTGTGACGCAGTCTTTTATTCGATACAAATGCCAGAAGCACGTCAATTAAATTAGGCGTAAAAAAGTTTTTGTGTAAAGTCGAGTGCAGAAAGTTTAATGGTTGGTTGGGTCGGGAAAACGGTGAGGATATAAACATCGGTGGTGGGGTGGATGGGGTGTTGATAAGGAAATATATTGATTAGGCAATAAAAAAGGAAAGACGACCTAAATGATAATCAAATAGAAAGAAAAAAAAAACAAAAAGATGATCTAGTAAAGAAGAAAAGAAAGAATTGAAGAAGAAGGAGATAGAAAATACGCTGAAGGTATTAGGTTGGTGCAAAAATAATGTCGTTTTCTCACATATGTTACTATGTGAGAAAACGACATTATTTTTGCACCAATCTAATAAAAGAAAAAAAAAACAAAAGAAAGAAGTAATAAATGAAGAATTTACGCAATTAAAAAGGAAAGAAAGGAAGAATAAAAATAAGCATAGAACTCAAGGCGAGAAGAAAAGAAAGAAACAAATAAATAATGAATGAAAAAAGAATGAATGAAAGAAAGAAAGAAAAGGAAAGAAAGAAAGCAAGAACGAATGAAGAAGTTCAGCAAATAAACAAGAAATGAAGAAAAAAAACTAGATAAAACGCAATAGGAAAATTAAAGATATGCGTGAAGAAAGAAAGACAGAAAGAAAGAAAGAAAAAAGAAAGAAAGAAAGAAAGAAAAAAGAAAGAAAGAAAAAGAAAGAAAGAAAAAAAGCAAAGGAGAATGCAGGAACAAATGAAGTATTAAAGCAAATTAAAAGGACAGAAATAAGAAAACGATAGAAGGCAAATTGAGAAGAAATGAAAGGGTTAAATAAAAAAAGAATGATTTAAAGAAAGAAAGAAAGAAAGAAAGAAAGAAAGAAAGAAAGAAAGAAAGAAATATATTATGTAAAGACAGTGAAAGGGGAAAGAAAAGCAGGCATAAATTAATGGCAGGTAAGAAAGAAAGAAAGAAAGAGAGAGAGAAAGAAAGAAAGAAAGAAAGAAAGAAAGACAGAAAGAAAGAAATATATTATGTAAAGACAGTGAAAGGGGAAAGAAAAGCAAACATAAATTAATGGCAAGTAAGAAAGAAAGAAAGAAAGAAAGAGAGAGAGAGAGAAAGAAAGAAAGAAAGAAAGAAAGAAAGAAAGAAGGAAAGAAAGAAAGAAAGAAAGATATTATGTAAAGACAGTGAAAGGAGAAAGAAAAGGAAGCATGAATTAATGGCAGGTAAGAAAGAAAGAAAGAAAGAAAGAAAGAAAGAAAGAAAGAAAGAAAGAAAGAAAGATAGAAAGAAAGAGAGCGAGAGAGAAAGAAAGAAATACTAAGCGAAGACAGCGAAAGGGGAGTGGAGAAGCAAACACAAAGGAGGAAAAAGAAAGAAAGAAAGCTAATGTAAAGACTACGAAAGGGGAAAGGCGGAGCAATAAATATTAGGTTGGTGCAAAAATAATTTCGTTTTCTAACATATGTTACTATGTGAGAAAACGAAATTATTTTTGCACCAACCTAATAGATTAATAATGACTAAGAAAGAAAGAAAGAAAGAAAGAAAGAAAGAAAGAAAGAAAGAAATAAGTGCGGTAAGGAATGATGGATTAAGTTGATGAATGTAAAAAGAAAACGAGGATCAGGACAAAAAGAAAGAAAACGGGAAGAAAGAAAACGACAAAAATAATGAAGAGAAAGAAAGAGAAGCTATAAGGAATAACAGAAGGAAGAAAGAAAGAAAGAAAGAAAGAAAGAAAGAAAGAAAAAAGAAAGGACAAAAAGAAAGGTTTTATGAGATGAAAAAAGAAAGAAAAATAAAAAGAAAGAAAAAGAATAGAAGAAATAAATAAATAAAGTGGTATTTAGGGAAGAAAGAAAGAAAGAAAGAAAGAAAGAAAAAAGAAAGAAAGAAAGAAAGAAGGAAAGAAATAAATAAAAAGGCATGTATGAGGTGAGTAAACTGGAAAGAGTATGTCTTGGAAAAAGGAGAATGAGAAAAAAGAAAGAAAGAAATGAAAAAAGTGTAAATGTAAGCAAAGCTGAAGAAAGAAAGAACGAATAAAGGAAATAAGTAAGCAAAAAGGAAAAATGAAAGAAAGAAAGTACGAAAGAAAAAAAGGATAAAAAGAATCGTTCTATCAGATGAAGAAAAAAAGAAAGAAATGAAATAAAAAAATGAATGAAAGCAAGAAATGAAGAAAGAAAGAAAGAAAGAAAGAAAGAAAGTAAACGACAAAAAAGAGAAGTATAATATGAAGAAAGAAAGAAAGAAAGCATGAATTAAAAAAATGATTGAAAGAAAAATGACGAAAGAAAGAAAAGGACAAAAAGAAACGTTACATCAGCTGAAGAAAGAAAGAAAGATTATTAGTGAGACAAAGAAAGAAAGAAAGAAAGAGAATTAAAGAAAAAAAAAATCAAGAATAAGAATAAGAAAAAAAAAGAAAAAAAGAAAAGGAAGGTGAGTATAAAATAAGGAAGGAACAAAGCAAAGTAAAATATTGCAAGACAGAAAGCAAGAAGGAAAAAAAATGTCGAATGCCTGACACAACGAAAGATAAAAAATAAACTTATGAAAGAAATCTCTCCCTGACTAGTAATATATATCTTGAAGGCTACACGCGTGTATCGAGAGAAGGAAAGTTCATTGTAAGCGTCGTGATATACGCATAGATAACAGCTTCTAATTGACTAACTCTATTCACACACGCACAAGTGGCGGGAAAAGACAAGCAAAATGATACATTGGAAAAATAATCAAACGTATATTAAGAGAACAGAAATAAAACAGAGAAATCTGTCGATCGAAGATTCTCAAAGAACAAGGGGACAAAGAAAAAAAATGAATAGAACCTCCCTAAAGTTCAGGGAGGAGAAAAGGGTGAGACGAACGCAGATGCATCAAGAATAAACAAGGCAAAAATGTAAAAAATAATAAAAAAAAGTACCTTGGAAAAAATACAAAAATACAAAACGAAAAAACAAAACAAAACAAGAAAAAAAAAACAACAACCAAAAATGAAACACTAAACAAGGAATATCTGGGAAGTTTATTAAAATTAAAGAAACCAAAAAAAAAAAAAAGAGAGAGATAGAGAGTGAGAGAGAGAGAGAGAGAAAGAGAGAGGGAGAGAAAGTTTACAGCACACATGAAAGAATTGCGTTATTAAAAATATTTCTGGAAAAATTAAAAAAAAAACATGATAAAAAATAAAGCAAAAGAAAAAATAGTCTGAAACTGTTACAAACAAATATTTCTAATTTACACACCGAAATATTTTCCCCGCCATCTTTCTCAAATTAGCTTTCCATCTCACTGTGGGAGCGTCGATTGTCTTTAAAATTAATCAAACGATTTTCACCTAATTAGATTATTTGTCTAAAACGAATCATAAATTCTTATTGATTAAAAACAGACATCATTACCATCATAAAACTTAGTGTATTTTTTAAAAATACTACATGTATTGGTTGCTCTGTTTGTTCGTTTAATAACTGACCAATCCTTGCTTGTCCAATTAAAAAAAAAAAAAAAAAAAAAAAAAAAAAAAAAACAATTGAAACCTTACGGGGATCTCATTGTAGGGGTTATGCATTGAAACGAGAATTTAAAGCTATATAAAGACTTACCAATTTCACACACACACACACACACACATAAATATATATGATGATTGCATGTAGTGAAAGCTAGGTAGGTAGTATCTGGCTCATTAGAATTTATTTTATTTTTGATTTACTTCGTGCATTGAGCACTTTTCGTTTTATCTTATACTCACTGTTTTTTTGTACCAGAAATTTAAGGTACTGGGCGATTTTTTTTCGCCCTGTTAGGAGATTTTTGGTGCTTTCTTTTTTTACCAATTTTTCCTCAGATTCAAATTTGTTTGAAAATTGTGCTATCCAGGGTTTCTCACCCAACGAGTTTAAATAGATTAACATTATATATATATATATATATATATATATATATATATATATATATATATATATATATATATACGAGGGTCATTCAATAAATAAGGTGAATTTTTCAGTATAAGGACTTCTAATACAGATAGAAGCTTCCTTTTTTTTATATATATTTTTCAACGTAGTCTCCCAGCACTGCCACACACTTTTCCCATCTGTGCACAAGCTTCCGTATTCCCTCAGCGTAAAAATCTTTGGACTGATGTCTCAGCAAGTCGCTCACAACACTTTTGACTTCATCGTCACTTTTAAACTTCGTGCCTCTCATGAACGCTTTCAAGGGACCAAGCAGGTGAAAGTCTGAAGAGGCAAGGTTTGGGCTGTAAGGTGTATGAGGGAGCAGTTCCCAGCCCAGCTCGTTGATGGTCTGCACCGTTTGGGCTGCTGTGTGAGACCTTGCGTTGTCATGATGCAAGATGACTCCTTCTGACTGATGACCCCTGCGTTTGTTCTTTATGTCTTTCTTGGCCTGCATCAGAAGTTCCAAGTAGTTCTTCTGTCAGAGCGAATGAGGTCATTGACTGATACGATCACCTCAAGAGACCTCACTTCTGTAGGCATCCCAGGGCTGTCTTCATCCTCAACACTGCTCCGTCCTGCTTTAAACAATTTAGCCCACTTGTAGACATTTTTTTGGCTGAAACATGTGGCACCATACACAGTTGCCATTCTCCTATAAATTTCAACTGGTTTGCACTCTTCAGCAACCAAAATCTTGATAACTGACCTCTGTTCAATCCTGGAGCATGATTCTTGGTCGGCCATCTTTGTTAATCGCCAAAACTCTCAAAGTTTTTTTGTTTTAATCTGCAAAAGAAATTAAATGCATGTGAAAAAGAAGTAAAACAAACAAAAAAATAAAAAATAAAAAAAGTAAGCTTCTATCTGTATTAGAAGTCCTTATACCGAAACATTCAACTTATTTATTGAAAGACCCTCGTATATATATATATATATATATATATATATATATATATATATATAGTTAGTTTATGAAAAACTAGGTAATCCGTATGGGTAAACCTAAGGAGGATAAAATCCAGAGATCTCAATGTAAATCCAGAGCAAATAATTTAAATAAAAACAGACCACTTTAAGGTTCCATGTAAGAAATTATTTCACCACAGCCCTTTTAAAAGGACTGCGGATCATCAGACTTTACTTACAAATAAAAGATGAAAAGAAAATTTACACATTTTTGACGGGGCGTATTAAACATAGGTAAATTAATGAAGTGAGGGGAGAGAGAGAAGACATGAGTGAGTTAGCAGTCATTGACACATTTTAACTCACTCATGTCTTCTCTCTCCCCCCTCACTTCATCACTTCGTTAATTTAAATATGCTTAATATGGCCCGTCAAAAATGTGTAAATTTTCTTTTCATTTTTTGTTTGGAAGTAAAGTCTGATGAACCGCAGTCCTTTTAAAAGGGCTGTGGCGAAATAATTTATTACATGGAGCCTTAAAGTGGTCTGTTTTTATTTAATATATATATATATATATATATATATATATATATATATATATATATATATATATATATATAGGGTGTAACAGCAAAATTGGCCAAATGGTGTAAAACCATGGGATAATTGTCCATCCCACAAAATGTTTAATATCTAAAAAAACAACTAAACTAATTGATTTTATTTTTTTACAGGTCTTCAGATATGACGTTTAGCCACCATTTTCCTGTAAAAATCACTGAAAATCCGTTTGTTTTATTCAGCTACAAAGAGGACAAGTTAAAATTGTTTTATGTCAGCCCCAACAGAGCAATAGTGAGAAGAAAACGATCATTCAGGCCTTCAGTAATGGTGCTAACGATCTAATCTAGCTTACATCTTCAAAGTCCATTCAAAGGAACGCCGAATATGTTTTAAAAAGAGGGAACAGTAGAAAGAAATAGAGAGGTTCAGGATGATAAACAGGAAGAAGGATGATTTCAACTTAGAGTTAAATATATTTTTATTGCTCAAAGTAGAGTTTAATAGTGTTGTAAAAACATCGGAAAATTCCAGTAAGATATATTTAATCATTTCTATGATACAATGATTCAAATCTTAATCTTACAATTAGAGAATTTCGCTCTTAGACACTGTATGTTTCTAAAGCATCAATGAATTAATTCTTAATACGACATTTGAATATCTAAAGTAATACTTTTTAATGAATTTTTTTATTAGGCATGAATCATTTATTACTATAAATCTTATATTTTAATGCGTAAACGTAATTGTATATTTCTGTAGTGAGACTAACAGTCTAGTTCAGCTATTGATCTCGCTGTTTAAGAAAAAAGAAATCAGAGATAGCAACTCAAATACGTGTACCCTCTAAAAATAAGAGTTACCAGTAATAACGTAATGTCTCTATCTTAAGTGGCTCTTGGGCCTTTCAATGTGCGACCATTCATTATACACACACACACACACACACACACACACACACATATATATATATATATATATATATAATTATTTATTTTTTTAAAAAAATTATAACATAAATATGTTATAAAATCACTACGAAAATAGCCATTTTGTTTCAAAGACCTCCGGTGTCTTATCAAGTGATGATGTTGAATAATAAAATAAAACCATTTATTTTACATTCAACATCATCACTTGATAAGACACCGGAGGTTGTGGAAACAAAATGGCTATTTTCGTAGTGATTTTATAACATATTTATGTTATAATTTTTTTTTTAAATAAATAATTATATCTGCTCTACTTTGTATTGAGCACTCTTTTAAGAATAGTAATTGTTGGTTATTGGAATTCATTCCATATACACCAATCATATACTTCGGTATATATATATATATATATATATATATAGGGAAACGAAATATAATTGTTTATATGAAGAACAATAACTTTTTCTATTCAGTCATAGATTTCATATATATATATATATATATCTTCAGACATATGAATATGAGTTTGTAATCTTAGATTTCACGCTTTTGCGGTCATTTGTATGTGGAAAGATTATATCGAATGAAATGCTACGTCTGCTGCTAAGGAAGTTGGGTCCCTGTCTGATGTTGGTAATTTTTTTCTCCTCAGAATATATTTTATGTATTAAGTCTACCAATCTGCAACGTTATTGGTTCTGACCTGTTATCTCGGCTTTAGTTCCTTTCCCACCCCCCTAATGGAGCTTCCCTATACTTTTTCCATAAATACTTTCAAGGTAATTATACTGATGAACTTTTCTCTATAGCACCTAGACTCTAGAAATTTAAAGACAGTACTAGATTGGCAGGTTGTCATCATTTTACAGTTGAAATGGCTAGATGTAGCCGTGAGTTCTATGCGGAGAGTTCCTTCTATGGAAGTTCTCGCCTGTGGAAAATCTATACGGTCAACTTAACTTTGATCTTCAGTAATTTAAATGCCATGTCAATCGTTTTCTTCTGTCTATTTAATTCTTATATTTTTAATGTTCTCTATCTTTAATAGTCTTATTTTTCTCATATTCTGTAGCGTTCAGTATACACTTTCGTCTTAATAGGTTTATTTCCTTGCTTGGGGTGAAATGATTATACATACACACGCATACACATATATATGTATATGTATGTATACTGACGAGTTGTCAGACTATTTGAAGTCAAACTTCCTGATTTTTCAGTGGTTTACTCGTAGAAAGGTATTTAAGGCAAGCAGACTTTGTATTAAGGTGATAGATATCAGGAACAGACCGTTAATATAGAGACATTATCACATCAGTGTCATCGCCGTCATGCCGACTTCGAAGTTTCGTTAACGTATAGAATACGTTCACTCGTCAAGGTCTTTTTCTGCCAATATTTACAATATTTGCTTGTTTATATGCTATTGTAAACGTGTGTTTTTTTATTATTGGTTACATTTCTACGTGAGTCTAAATCCGTGGCTATTAGATTAATGAGTGGCATGTTCATCTTTTGGTTATCTTTTTCTTTTTCTTTTCTCTCTTGTTTTTTTTCTTTGTGTTTTCCCCTATCTCTGGAGATTTTGTTTACTCGCATTTTGTTAACTTTTAGGGGGGTGTTTTAGGTGATTAGGATGTTTTATTATTTTATGGTGTGTTAGTGGCTTTAATGATGACGTTTGTATGATTGTATGTGTGTATAGTTGCATGCATTGTATGTGTGTGCGCGCGCACTTACGCACCTCCGTGTATGTTTCTGACTGTGTTTGTGCGTCTGAGTACGTGTGTGTACGCACTCGCACGCACATATCTGTATGATTACTGGTGTTAGTTGTGTATGTAAATTAGTGTATTTTAGGTGATAATTTGTGCTATTGATTTTTTTAAAATGTTTTTGTGTGCAGCTCCATCTGTTGTTTCTAGTTTTTTTAAAAAAAATGTGTTGATATGTGTTTACGTGCACATACACACTAATGTGTACGCGTGTATGTGTATTTTTGTGTTGTGATGATATGTGCATGTGTGAATATGTCTGTACTCATATGTGCACGCGTTGGTTTTTACGTCGTCATAAGTAGAGATGTTGAGTGATTGTTTGTTATTGCCATTGGAGTTCTCCTTATTGTTTTCTTTATTTGGTTTAGAGGGTGACAAAGTGTTGGCCCTGGGGAGTTGTGATTTTAATAGAATTGTGGTTTTTATTGGGTTTGTTTGCCTCATTTATATTAGTATTTATTCGGCAGAGTAAGTATTTATTTGAGTTTCTGCACTGACCCATTATCTCATTTACTTGCTTAATATCTTGCTTTGGTTTTTGAAAGTGATTATTACTATTTTTTATTCTGAATATAGCATACAATGCCTACTACTGATATCGTGTGGAGCTGTTCGTTTTATGATTTTTCATTTAATTTTGGTGGCGATATTTTTTGTTCCCATATATATTTTGATAGGGCAGTGTGTTTCGAGTACCTTTATGTCTTCAATGGCGTTTTGTGATTGTTAAATCTTTCTTTAAAGGTATTTTCTGTGGTTCTTATCTAAATTTTCTCTTCTGTGTGAATATTATTTGTTACGGTAGCTTTGTATATTATATTGTTGTTTAGGTATTTTTTCTTAAGTAGGCAGTTTCTTTTGTTTCGATAATTGGATTTATAGGTGTTGTTTTGCTGGTTTATGTTGTTATGGTTGTTGTTGGTTATGTTGAGTATCTTTTTTTGTGGTTAGCTATTATTTTCTCCATGTTATCCATGCAGCTGTAACTGATTTTGACTGGTTTATGTTGTTAATTTCTGTTAGATTGCTGTGTTTGGGGAAGTGTTTTTCAACTATTTTGAAAAATATTTTTCATAATTTTTTTATTTTATTATTTTAGGGGATTGAACCAGATTATTTTTCTTCTGTTGTTTTTGCTTGCTTTGTTTTTGTTTGTGTATTCGTTTTTGTTTGAATTTCGGCTATCTCTTAGAGCTGAATCATATACTTTTTGTTTTCCTTGCTAGAGTTAGTTGATATGCTTTGATTTAACAATGTCGGTATGCGTTTGAATATGGTAGTGGTAGTTGGGATGTTGTTAATGTATATGGGGATGTTTGCTTTTCTGTAAGGTTTGTAGGTGTTGAATGTTATATTTAGGAAGTTTCGTATTTTTAGGTTAGATTTTGTGTATATCGTAAATCTTAGTGTATTGAAGATTTGTTTTCTTTTTTTTGTGGTTCTGGCGTTACAGTTTCTTACGATGATTAAACTGTCTTTCCTGTAAAAATCTATGTCTTTTTCGTTAATCATATTTGCCTGTTTGTTGATGATATAAATATATGTCTATAAATTAACATATTTTGTTAAAGGGTCGGCAAAATTGCTCGACTTGGATTAAAGACCATTGTAACTGACCATTGTTACGTCAAAGCTGTGATCCTTATTGCCAATATTCCTGTTGTTGATGCTGCGCTTCGTTATCCATATTTATCGTTGTAGTATAATACTGATCATCACCAGTTCTTGATGATGTATAAATCTGTCTGTGCTGTTTATGTGCTTTTTTGATATGTTTAATATATATGAGTGCTCGTCGATGGATGTCTAGTTGTATAAAGGAGCAGTTTTCTGTGTGGATAATGTTGAATTAATGTTTTTTTTTATTGCTTTTCCATTGGTTTACGTTTAATGTACGTCTTAATTTTATGCATATTTTTACTCGACTGGGAATAGTTCTTCTACCGGAGATTAGTTAGTGTTCAGTCATTTAATAGTAGAAAGTCATCTAAATCAAGCAGGTTTTGTGGTAAGTATCCGAGATATAGCGTTAAAAGAATTAATATAGAGAAATTATCATATAACTGATCGGTGACACCAGCGTAAGTACATGACTGCGCGAACACACATACAACGTAATCACGTACTCAGACGCAAACACACAGTCAATACATATAAACAGATGCGTAACTGCGCGCGCACACAAATACAACGCATACAACCAAACACACATATGAACACATTTTAAAAACTATGGAGCTGCGCACACACAAAAAAATGTTAAAAAGTAGCCACAGATATTCAGATTCACGTAGAAATGTAACTAATAATAAAAAGCACATGTTCACAACACGAACATTGTGTAAATATCAAAAGCGGAAAACCCTTGACTAGTGAACGTATTCTATATGTTTACGAAACATCGAAGTCGGCTTAACGGGAGTGTCACCAATCAGTTGTGACAATTTCTCTACATTAACTATATATATATATATATATATATATATATATATATATATTTAGTTAATGTAGAAAAATTGTCATATATATATATATAGTTAATATTTATATAAATTGTCATTTATATATATAGTTAATATATATATATATATATATATATATAGTTAATGTACAGAGATTGTCACAACTCGTCAAGGGTTTTCCGTTTTTTCTTTCGATATTTACATAATTTTAGTGTTGTGAACATGTGCTTTTTATTATTAGTTACATTTCTACGTGAATCTGAATATATATATATATATATATATATATATAAAGAAAGAAAGAACAGTAAGATATATAATCCGGTGTTCTTGCAGATATTTTTATTTTTACAAAATGTAAATTTACAGAGCATTAATATTATAAATTAATTGATTTAAAATATGTTTTTTCCGCTACACAGTTCTAACCATGTTTTAAAAATGGAAGGTCCGAAATTAATTTTGTAATTAAATTAAAGACATTGGTTCCATTTCATCCTCAAGCGAATTTTTTACTCCAAAATTCGCTTCAGGACGAAATGAAACTAACGTCTTTAATTTAATTAGTAAATTGAATTCGGACCTTCCATTTTTGAAACATGTTAGAACTGTGTAGCGGAAAAACCATATTTTAAATCAATTAATTTATAATATTTTATATATATATATATATATATATATATATATATATATATATATATATGAGATCAACCGATCATGCTACCTTGGTTTGAACCATTCTATGTCATTCCGGGCTAAATAATATCCTAACGCTTTATTATTTGAAAATAATTAGCTAATGTGAAGCGCAATAAAATGGAGGAAAAAAGCAAGTTTATTGAAATTATATGAACGAAATTTAAAGAGTATTTTATAATGTCTAATGGAGCTGAATATTATTTTTATGCATTTAAACTGATCAAATTTTATTTCAGAGAACAATAAAATTAAATTTTATTTGATTAAAACCCTGCTAACATGGAAGTACCCAAGAATCATTTGAGGCACATAATGCTTTATGAGTTCAAGAAAGGAAACTCAGCAACCGAAGCGGCTAGAAACATACACTCAGAGGAACGTGTGAATGAAAGAACTTGCAGAAGATGGTTTGAAAAATTCAGAGGTGGAGATTTCTCTCTTGAAGATGAAGATCGAACCGAACGTCCAGTTGAGTTTGATGAAAAGCTTCTTGAAGCAGCCCTTGAAGAAAATCCTGCTTTATCAGTTGAGGAATTGGCAGTGGTTCTCAGTTCAAACCATACAACTGTTCGTCATCTTCAACAACTTGGAAAAGTTCCTAAACTTGGAACATGGGTGCCTCATGAATTGTATGAAAACAACCTAAAATCCCGAGTTGACATCTGCTCTTCTCTCCATTCTCGCTAATTTGTTTCACCTTTTTTGGATAGACTTGTGACTGGCGACGAAAAATGGACCTTTCTATTTGGTGGGATCGCCAAGGAATAATCCACTTTGAATTCGTACCACCTAATGCAATAATTAATACTCAAATATACTGTCAGCAATTAGAGAGTTTGAACCAAGCTTTGAGGAAAAAAAAGGCCTGCTCTAGTGAATCGAAAACGGGTGATGTTTCATCAGGACAATGCGCGACCCCACACAGAAAGAATCACGTCACAAAAGATCGAAGAACACCTTATTCTCCCGATCTTGCTCCTTCAGACTACCATTTGTTTCGTAGCTTACAAAATCATTTGGAAGAAACAGCTTTTGTAACACAGGAAGAGGTTAAAACTGATATTTGTGAGTTCTTCGAATTTCAAGCCAATAGAATTTTACAGTAATGGAATTAGTAAACTTGTTAATAGATGGAAGGAAGTCATACATAATCAGGGAAAATACATTGTTGATTGAATCTGTAATTAAATGTAACATTTGGTCACTTGTTTTCTTTATTCAAAATTCGGACAGAACCTATGGGATGACCTGATAATAATAATAATAATAATAATAATAATAATAATAATAATAATAATAAAAATCACGACGAAAATCTTCATTTTGGCTATAATATCGAAATATTCAAAATTCAGACCAAAGTCTCTTAGTAAATGTAGACAAATACAGCGGGCACAGGGGAAAGCAAAGGAAGAGAGAAGATATGAGAGAAGGAGAGGAAGGAGAAAAGTGACGGTTGGACAGAAACCTTTAAAGAGATGGGATAGAGGGAAGGAAAAAGAAGAGGATGGATTGATAGTAGTAAGCTTAAACAGAATGACCCGGCCAATAATCTTTCCTTTAACTATTGGACCATTGAGTTATACAGCAAATTGACCGATATGGCTCGTTGTTTTAGACAGGACAAACCAACCCAATTACCGATTAGTCTAATAAAAAGGTCCTTAATTCAAATAATAAATTAAAATTACAATAATGATAATAATATCAAACATAAATGAAGCGATTTCAAATACAGGTAAATAAAACAAATAAATTTAGAAAGTTAAAAGTAAAAATAAAAAACAAAACAAATTCTGAGTACGATGGTGTATGGATAATGATGCAAAAGATGTAAATTTAGAAATGTAGGTGCGGTATATATATATATATATATATATATATATATATATATATATATATATGTGTGTGTGTGTGTGTGTGTGTGTGTGTGTGTGTGTGAAAATATATAGAAAATAGGAAAGAACTGGTTAGGTAAATAATCCAAAGTTCTTTTTCTAGTTCTAGTATTTTTGTTATTATTTTTCTAAAATACAAAAGTAGAAAATAAATATAATTATTTATTTAAAAATATGATTCCAACACACTACATAAGAGTTCTCATGTTTCAAAACAAGAGTATAATTATTTGAATTAAATTGAATTAACAATTTAATTCAAATAATTATATTCAAGTTTTCGGCTCTTGTTTTCGAAACATGAGAACTCTTATGTAGCGTGTTGGAATCATATTTTTAAATAAATAACTATATATATATATATATATATATATATATATATATATATATATATCCAGTATTGGACGATCAGTTGCTAAGAAGCGTCGTAGTATGGTGTGCACTTCGGAAAATGGAAAAACTTGTAGCTGACGGAAGGTACACAAGTCGCTACCCGATCAGTATCGGCTGGGTCAATGTGGAGAGCGTGTATAAGGTGAAAGACCCGAAAAAGCCTAATGAATCTCGGCTAGTAACATCACTGATGATGTGTAATAAATCATGCAATAGATTTAATTTACGATATATATATATATATATATATATATATATATATATATATATATATATGTAATTATCTAAAAAAAAATGATTCCATCTCTACGTGAGAGTTCACATGTTTCAAAACAGAAGGTAAAACCTTCAATTTAATTATAGAAATTAAATTGAATTAAAGTGCCCAGCTCTGTTTCATCCTCAAGCGAATTTTGAAATTTTGTTTATAAAATTTTACATTTTATTCCCTTGAAATATCCGCATGAAATATGGATACGTGTTTTTCGAAATCAACATCACAACGATCACGGCTGCAATATGTATGTCTTTGTAATTTACTCCTGAGGATGATCTTGTCGGAGATCGAAATTATATGAGAAGGAAAAAACTACGGTGCCTTCCTCGATGAATTTCATCTTAACCCTAAGAAACTGATTAAAGAACTAGAAAGGATCATTATAAAAATAGCCATAAATTTATTCAATGAAAAATGTTTGAATGAAGATATGCTGTCTAAATATATATATATATATATAGAGATATATAGATATAGATATGAAGAAAAATATACAGAAAAAACAAACAAAAATCTAATATGCATTTTATAACATGGAAGACTTCAAGCTTGTATGAAAATATAAGAATCTATTGATCTCTGCGCATTCCTATATGAACGGAAAGGATTTCTTAACGAACTGTTTATATGAGAAAATAGTTCAGTCGAGCTTATTTAATATTTTGACATCATCTTCGAATACGTTTTCAGAACATCGCCCACGTGACGACGACCTGATCATATTTAAACAGAACGCTGATCTTATATAAAAATTTCAGTTATCGTTTTGGATTAGTCGTGCTCTTATGTCCATCGTCTTTTTCATGTTGAATTGAATATAGTCTAATGTTAATTATGTTTTATGAATATGTCCTGATGATGGTCTAAAATAGACCGAAACGTCCGACGTTGATATATTAACATGAAAACAGCATAATTGCATATAAGGATTTTATGTTTGTTTTTTTCCGTATATTTTTCTTCATATATATATATATACACGTTTCATTAAATATAGACAAGTGTTGTCTATTTATCTAGTGATCCATATTTTTTTAATACAATCTAAGCTTTCGGCTTACTTAAGCCATTATCAAAGATGTCAATTGCAACATATTAAACAATATACGGACAAGACAGTGATGATAGTCTGTCAATGTTTACATAGATGATTTCTAAGCAACGATAAACACACGCATATAAGACGCTAGTAGCGAAAATCGCACCGCATCTCATGACGTCACACATGATCATGATAGGACGGAGAGGATAGTTAGGTTTATGTGATTTTATAGTGCCGTATATATAACCAGGTCTATCATCACCAACAATTTTAGGGAATTTTAAAGAGTTCTGTTCAGCATTATTAGCATTAATGAGTTTATTAAGCTTTGATTTTAGTTGGTTGGTCGGGTTCTTGTTAAGTTTTTGAAACTTTATTTGACCATGGAGTATAGGGTCCAGTTTTTTGTTGTAATTCAATTTGTTTAGGATGACAGAAATATTGGTCTTATCAGCTTTTTTTTACAATAATGTCAGTGTGGTTGCGTAGTTCTTGTGCGGCGATTTTCAGTTGTTTAGAAAGTATTTTTAAGGAGTTTCTGCTTTTATCATGCCGATCCTTGAATGACTCGGCCTTAAGTAAGTCTTTAAATTCTGGTGTAGTTTCTATTAGTTGTTCATCCTGGAGTTTAACGATGTTTTGGTTTACACACAATATATATATATATATATATATATATATATTAAACAAAACACACACACAGACACACACACACACATATATATATATATATATATATATTAAACAAAACACACACACACACATACATATATATATATATATATATATATATATATATATATATATATATATACATATATATATATATATATATAAAGGAATATTGAACGAGCGGTCAGGGAAATTGCCTCATCTTTACTCTTATGCCATCCTTCTAGAAATGTCTTCTCAGGAAAATTACTTTATCAGATGACATACCTCGAGAATAAGGGTGGACATTGGCGATCTGGGAATAGCATATAAGGGCCGAACACTGTAGAAAGAGATTGTCAAGGGAGTTCTGACTAACCATACTGGGGTCAAAGGATGATGATGATGATGATGATGGTGGTGATGGTGATGGGTTTATATGTACTGCATAAGGATTGAGAAATTTAGGATAAGTCCATTTTAACATATAGATCGCTATTCCAGCCTCAGCAGCAATATCCACAAAAAATAATACCACACAAAAACACTGCTATCAGGGGAACAATAGCAACCTTCCCTTTAATCTGTTTGTTTATGTTGACTTCGGGTTTGTTTTCAATGGCAAATTTTATAGGAGAGGGTTTCGACACTGTATTCATCTCCACAAGCCGTCGCTAACAGCTGGTACACCCAGCCAAAGTAACCCTAGCCAATAAGGCCACATCCTCCCCAGCCCGTAGCCTTCTGCAAATAGAATATTCTTTTACGTTTGCGGTAGAAGCGGCGCGCAGATCAAAGAGAATTTCAGTGCATTGCATGTGTTTGCTTTTAGACCGTTATATAAAAGGTAAGACCGATGCAAAAGCCATTTTCTTTTTCTTTTTCTTCCTGTTCCATCTTTACCAAAGTATATGTATTTTACTCTTCCTCAATGCCGACCATTACAGAACCAGCTCCGTGTCTTGGTGCTGATGTGCTTTATAAATTGCGTTCCCGACCCCGAGCCAAATGTTCCTTTTTTACTTCTAACTCCCCGACCAGCATTCTTCCCTGGCCATTAACAGCGTTCGTCTTAATCACATCAATGGCGCCGTCGTTTGTCACTAGCGCAACTGTTCCCGCGCTTTCGATATTCAAATAAAGGGAGATAATTGACTGATCACAGATGGAGTTGTGAAAGACTTTTTGCAAGAAAGAAAGACAGGAAGAAGAAAAAAAAAACGGAGATTAATATAAAAAAAGAAATAAAGGAAAAAAAAAGAGAAATAAATAGGAATGAGAAATCAATCAAATGAAAGAAAACGACGAGGAATGAACAGAATGAAATAAAACAATGAAGAAAAACTAAATGAATGAGCTGAAAGGAAAACATGTTTTCAATGATTTCCGAAAATTTGAGTATCACAAATGCTTTTTTAAAAAAATTATTATATATATATATATATACTATGTCACTTTAGGACGTTCGGGGTCTTAACTTCTTATAACTTTCTGTCTTTTGTAGCTAATGTTTTTTGTTACTTCTCCTAAAAGTTGTTCCGCCATCCATTTACTCAAAGCTCATTCTTCTTCTTCTTCTTCTTCTTCTTCTTCTTCTTCTTCTTCTTCTTCTATGCACCGTGTCCCTTCAGGACTTAGGTGAACATGGCTATCCACAATTTCCTTTCCTTCGTAACTCTTAATATATTTTGTCTTTTTTTTTATTTCTCCTAAAACCTTGTTCCGCCATTCATTTACTCAAGCTCATTCTTCTTCTTCTATGTGTCGTGTCCCTTCAGTGCATAGGCGATCATGGCTCTCCACTATCTCCTTTCCTTTGTAGCTCTTAATAAATTCAGTTTTTTTGTTATTTCTCCTAAAACCTTGTTCCACATCCATTTATCCATCCCTCTTCTTCTATGTACCGTGTCCCTTCAGAAATTAGGTGATCGTGGCTCTCCACAGTTTCTTGGCCTTTGTAACTCTTAATAAATTTTCTCTTTTTGTTATTTCTCCTAAACTTTGTTCTCCCAGCCAATTACTCAAGCCTATTGTTCTTCTTCTATGTGCCGTGACACTTCAGGACTCAGGTGAATATGGCTCTCCACAATTTCCTGCTCTTTTGTAGCTTTTAATAAAATTTAGTCTTTATATTGCTCCTAAACCCTCTTCTGCCGTCAATTTAATGAAGCTCGCAAGGTAGGTTAGTCGTTATTTTCTTTTATCCATCTTGCCTTCAAACTGTCCTGTGAGTATCAAATTTTCCAAGCACGGGGTTCAAGAAGACAGAAAACGAGGATTGACGTTGCATTTATATTTTTGAAGATTTTAGTTATCTGGAAGAAAGGAAACGGAAGGGAGTTCCACAGACGGGAAGTGGGAGGAAAAGAACTGTTGG
>OZ010604.1:23081715-23094215 GCA_963932145.1 Acanthosepion lycidas
GAAATTTGTCTGACAGACATTTAACCGAATGGATATTTGGCCAACGGACACTTAACTGAATGGACATTTGTCTGACGGACACTTAACCGAATGGATATTTGGCCGACGGACACTTAACTGAATGGATATTTGGCCGACGGAAACTTAACCGAATGGTCATTTGTCTGACGGACACTTAACCGAATGGATATTTGGCCAACGGACACTTAACTGAATGGACATTTGTCTGACGGACACTTAACTGAATGGATATTTGGCCGACGGACACTTAACTGAATGGATATTTGGCCGACGGAAACTTAACCGAATGGACATTTGTCCTACGGACACTTAACCGAATGGATATTTGGCCGACGAACACTTAACCGAATGGGTATTTGGCCGACGGACACTTAACTGAATGGATATTTGGCCGACGGAAACTTAAACGAATGGACATTTAAAATCGTGTGAATCGACAGACAAAAACAGGTACCAGTGTCCTATCCTTCTGGCAATCCCGCATTTTAAAAAAAAAACGGAAGAAAATCTTAAACAGTGATCGTTGTAAAACTGATTCAAGATAGAAAAATTACCTTAAAGCATCAAAAAGTATAGTTCCACGGCCCGGCTCGTAAACGATACTATTGCAGTATACCTACGAACGATAATGGCTATGTCCCCATTCACAAAAATACAGTAGTAAATACTGTATGTTGGTCTGCAGTTGGAGATTCGTCTTCAGCTCCGCTGGTCAAACTGTCTGCTTCTGGGCAGAGAGGACCTCCAGATGAGGCTATGTTGAAGGGTAGATTCTCGTCTAAGGAAACCGCTATCCGACCCCATTTTATACGGAGTCTACGGGGAATTATTGGCCGAACCTACGGGCTCGGATACCCCACATTAAATCAGGTCTTGTGCCACATCTGACCGGGTAGGGCGCTTGGTAGATATCGTGCAGTTGGAGATTCGACTCCAGCTATGCTGGTCAAACTCTTTGCCTCTGGACAGAGAGGATCCCCAGACGAGGCTATATCGAAGGGCAGAATCTCGTCCCGGAAAACAGCTACTTGACTCCGTTTTATACGGGGTCTACGGGTAACTTTTGGCCGAGCCTACGGGCTTCGATACTCCACATTAAATTGGGCCTTGTGCAACATCTGACAGCGTCGGGCGGTTGGTAGATATCCTGCAGTCGGAGATTCATTGTGGAATTCACGGGATTCACTTCTAGCAGTTGACTACTTCTACGCGCCTCTGGCGAATCTTATATGTGTTGTTTTTGTCCTAAGTATTATCGTTCATTACCAACCTTCGTTTGATTATTCTATTCAGTAACCTTCCTTAGGTTACAAAACATAGCGAACATGGAATCTAAATGTCTGGAAACATGAAACCTGGATAGCTGATGACTATACCAATTTTATGCTTTTAGACGAATCTAGTTTACAGCAGTTCGTTAGGTGGAAAAGAAACATAAGGCCCCTTGGAAGGAGATTTGATGTAAAGTATACAATTCAGATAATGAGGTACTCGCCAAGCTAGATATGTCTATATAGGGAGATATGTCCAAATCTGGAACACCTTGGAATTACTTCTTGTCTTGGCCGACGTACACTTACTTAAATGGACATTTGGCCGACGGACACTTAACCGAATGAACATTTAACCTAAAATATAGTGGCTTACTTTCATGTCTGTCCAACTCTTTATCGTAATGTGCTACATATATTTCTATTTATTTACTCTATTAATTTATAAATTTCTATTTTTTTACTGTCTTTTTAAAAAATCTATTCTGTATATATTATATTTTACTTCAAATATTACTACAAAATGATAAGTATTTATAGAAAAAGCACATTTTACTACAGCAAAAATCTTAAGCTTTTACGATGTGAAAGATCTTTCAATTTCGCTTTTAATGGTCATTATCTTAAAGGAATGAACTAGCTTTTATGTTACTTTTAAATATGAATTTAAATAATTAACTTTGTACCCGAATACACTCAAATATTTTTAAAAATACTAATTTCAATAAACAAATATTGAAATAAGAAATCTTTTAACTTTAAATTTCGATTTAGTAATTTAATCACTTGAAATTCAGAGGTAAATAAGAGTCGTATTCTACTTTATAATACTGTTAATTAAAATACTTAAATGTACTTTTTCGAGTAAATGTCCGTTCGGGCAAATGTATGTTGTCCAAATGTTCCTGGGCTAAATATGCTTTCGACTAAATGTTTCTCAGCCAAATGTCCGTCGGCCAAATATCCATCGGCCAAATGCTTTTCGGCCAAATGTCCAGCCACGGACAGGCCAAACAAAATACTGATTGACTGTAAATTTGGCTTGAAACGAATAGAGGACAACGTCAACTGAACATTTGTGCTCTTAAATTATTACATTTTTTTGTTTGGGTAATAATAATCTGTTTTAGAAGTAACTTTTTAATTCTGTTTTAATATATTATTCCAGTTTAGTTACAGAAAAATATCCGACTCATTCCTAATGATTAAAATGCCCTCCTAATTAATATTATATCAATATCTTTCCGAATTTTTTTGTCAAATACGTAACGCAGTCTGCGTAAACACCTGAAATAATATTGGGTCGTTCTGATAATAATGAGTTAATTTTGGAATAAACCTTTTAATTGTAAGTTCTCCCTCTTGAACTGTAGGAATCCTTCTACTCGGTTTTTCGTTGAATATCAAAATTTGGAGTGTCGTGATTCGATACAATAACATAAAATATTGTTGCGAGCTTGCTCGTAATTCATCCAGTTAGAATAATCAGACGATTTTCATTGAAAGAATAAAATCCAGTAGAAAAAGTCAACGTAGTTTCAACAAATAAACATTAATATAACATGAATACAAGCAGTTGGTCATAGATTAGGAAGTAATGTCTTTTTTGTTTTGGTTAATAAAATTCTGGGATAGGATATAAATTCTATTTGCGTATGTATGTGAGAAACAATGAAATGTTGTTATATGTGTGTTTGTGTGAAAAAGTCAGCACGTGTGTGCGTAGTTCATAGTAAAGAGGATACAAGAGATAATTAGAATTTGGTTCTTGCCGTGAACTGGGGTGCCGTAGTCTGAAGCGGTCTCTTTGAAGTTCGTGAGCACTGTAGCTTTTAGCATGTCGACGTGAATGAGGTCGTGAAGATAATCAGCGAGAGTGGCGTGGACCTTGGTGACATCTGTGCGTATCTCGTTTCGGGTCGTATTTTGTGTGCTTTATCCACTTTTTCTTAAGAATTTCAGATCCAGAATTATATTATTTATTTCTTCATAATTGGCCCTAAAATTTCATGTGGTATGTCTTCTACTACGCCCGCATGATATTTTGGTGTTATCTAACTAAATCATGATGTCACTTAAGACAATCTTTCTGATTTGTATTCTATGGTTTTATTGGCGTGTAATGTAAGCATGTTATTGAGTGTGATTAGTTTATAAATATTGTATTTGATATTTTAGCGGACACGACTGAACTTATCACTTGTGGGACTCTCTTTCGGTTCCTTGTTTTCCAGTGAATTTTGATCTTAAAAAATTTAAATTCAATGTCATTCGCTAACTTGTGTCTTCTTCATTCTTATTCTTTCAGAAATTTCTTCTCAATAAGGTTTTTCTTATATTATTCTAAACTCAGTAACTTCTTTCGTTTTAGTGGATTTATCGAATTCCTTGGAGTGAAATGATTTAAAAAGATAGTTAATTACTATCCAGAAATTAAGAATGGTGGACAAAACTTAATAATAATAATAATAATAATAATAATAATAATAATAATAATAATAATAATAATAAAATGACAATGCTACTAATACTGAAAGATAACAATAAAAATTTGAAATAAGTTAAAAGACCAGAAAATAAATTTGGCAAAGCTATTCTCGTTGAATAAGACGTCGAGGGAATTATTCGACAGGATGATTGAAAAAGTAACTCTCCATTTTAGATTGGTTTGTTTTACGGTATATCAACCTCAATAGGTTATTCAATGCCGACATTTTTTTTTTTTTGTTGCTGGTAATAATTTTTTCAAAAATATATTGCTGGCAATGTTTTTTTTTTTTTCCTTTAAAAATCTATTTCTGGTAATATTTTTCTTCTAAAAACCTACTGTAAGTAATTTTTCAAAAATTTATTGCAGGTAATATTTTTCAAAAAATGTATACCTGGGAATATTTTTTCAAAAAATTTATAACTGATAATATTCTTTCCAAAGAAAGGTATTACTGGTAATATTTTTTCCAAAAATGTATTGCTGGTAATATTTTGATTGTAATAATTTTCCTTCAAAAATGAAATTGCTGGTAATAACTTTTTCTTCAGTTTTTATCTCCGTATTTTTCCTTCAAAACTATTTTGCTGGTAATAACCGTTTTTTCAAAAAATGTATTGCTGTTAATAACTTTTTATTCCCAAATGTATTGGTGGCAATAACTTTTTCTTAAAAATGAATTGCTGGTAATAATTTTACCCCAACAATTTATTGCTGTTAATAAATTTTCGCTCAAAAAAGTATTGCTGGCATAAATACCTATTTTTACACCTACAAAGCGTTTTGACGCTGTTTTGGGTTAGCTATTTGCTGGGATCCTTATAAGTACTACTACCCGGATCAGGGTGGACCTGAGAACACTAGGCATTAAGAGATGGTTCCACGCTCCTCAGAACCTCCTTAAATTTTAAAATAAAGGTAAAACGTCACGGCGTGTTGAGTCAGGACTCTACTCTTGACGGTCTGCTCATACATAAAATAGGGAGTTAATTTTCAATCATCATGTATGTATGTATATATGTACCCCTGTAAACTAAATAAAGGGTTCGAATCGAAATTCCCAAAAATATCACCCGAAGAAGGCGAGAGTGTACAACGGTTGAAACGCCGTGAATATGGCAATAAAAACAAGGACAACGTAAATAGTTTAAATAGTTATAATATCATATATATATATATATATATATATATATATATATATATATATATATATATATATATATATATATATATAGGGTGATTGAAAAGTAACTGCCTATTTTAAAATACGTATAATTTATTTAATAACTATAAATTTTACAAGAGATCAATATGAGAGAAAAGCTTTTAGCATGATATTTTATTTAAAATTCTATATGAGTAACAGATTTCGCTGCCAGATTCTCGAACAGCCCAGGAGTCGTATCAACTGCTTTCGCCGAAATTCTTGTGGTCTGGAAGACATATCTTCTTGTATTCGCCCTTCAAGTTCTTCAAAAGTCTTGCTTTGGTGTAGTAGACTTGCTTCTTTAACCAAACCCAAAGAAAAACGTTACAGGGTGTTAAGTCAAAACTCTTGGCTGGCAACACATTCAAAAAATAGGGAGTTACTTTTCCATCACCTTGTATTATTAATATTGAGTTCGTAACTAAAGTGTATGGTAGAGTTATTCTTGAAGATTTATTTAAGTTTTTGTTTAATATTGTCTAGACCTTTTGCTAATATGAGAATAGCGTCGAGATAACGGACGTATAAGGGGGATTTGGTGGAGTTAATAACGACTTCGTTTACTGTATGTACCATTTAAACATTAGTGAAAATCGGTCCGAGAGGTGAACTTTTAGCATCCTGCTACCACTTTTTTTTAGCAGTCTCAATTTCTGTTCAAATCTGGGCAAAAAGTGGACCACAGAGCTTATCCAGCTTCATACATATTTCCAGAAAACCTCAACTTCTGATTGGGCACTTAATATTTAAATCACGTTTCTCAGCTACGTCCGAATAACATCGACCTATTTCTTGACCTGACGAAATAATTCTGACCAAAATTCTGTCAATGCTTTTTCGATCCTGTCACGTGATTACCTTGATTATAAATACCAGATATGAGTTCATTCTTCCTCTTCTTCCTTGATTTTTCTCGCTACAAAATGAAGCGCGTCTTGGCCCATTGCGGTCGGACGCCATAAAAACATACACACTCACTCATATACGTACCTACGAAAACATTTCAAACTACATTACAAACATACGAAACTTTTCATACTACGAATATTCAACTCCAAGCAATAAAAATTTAATTACAAAATTTATGGAACATTCAACTCTTCTAAAGTTAAAAGTTTATTTAACATATTCTCAGCTTTATAATTCTTTCAATTCTCTAACAATCACGATTAACGTATATTTCAATTTACTTATTAGACAATATAAACCTTAGATTTTTTTCATTTTCTGACCTCTACTCTATCTCGTGATTAACAAGCGAATAGTGTTTGGCGAATTTTGCAAGCTGTTTTACGGGACTCAGTCGTATCCCAGATGAGTCCAAGACGCAGCTGTCATTTGAAGACGTGGCGGGAGAATTTGTACAAATCGGAATGGCGCCGATGTTTTTTTATTTTATTTTTTCTTCTGGCAATAGGAATTTCGTTCTGGGAATACTGAAAAGATGATATCTGACTATGGCACTATCCAGAATTTCCCAACAATTTCGGAGAGTGTAAAGGCATAATTTATTCTAAATTATAACTGTATTCTCTACTATTCTTTTTTTTTTTATTAACTTATAAGTATACATGTTTTACGCGAAATCTAAGCAATTAGATATCTATTGAAAAACATTTCCTGAAAAAATATATCGAGTTTCATTCCATACATATTCGATGCTTTTTTCGATTTTATTAAACTGCAGTGCTTCCTTAAAAACAATAAGATACAAATGTATTGCTTATATAAATAGCGATATAATTATTGGCTATAAAATTTATATATATATATATATATATAGTAAATATATATATATATATATATATATATATAGTAATGTTTTCTCTCTCTCTCTCTCTCTATATATATATATATATATAGTAAATGTTTCTAAAGAATAAAAAAACAATTTGATATCATCATCATCATCATCATCATCATCCCCTTAACTTATGTAATCGTAGGGGGGGGGGCCGAATGCAGAAGCCACACTTAATTTCTTCCAGAACGATCTATCAATGGCAGCCATCAGCAGTTCTGGTATAGTCCTACCTGTCTATTGTTTGACATTGCCCAAACAATTTTTGCGTTGGTGTTCTCTCCTACGTCCACCTTCAACGGTCCTTTGCATGACTGTCTTGCACAGGCTGTCGTGCCCAAACCACGCCATTTTCTCCGTTTGAAAGTAGCGAGAAGAGGTTCCTGGTGGTCCACAAAACTTTCAACCCTTTTCCGTATAAATTCATTGGTTATATGTTTCCAATAGAAGATGCCACGGGTAATAATAATAATAATAATAATAATAATAATAATAATAATAATAATAATAATAATAATAATAGTTTAGAGGAATCATTGGTTTTAGATGGGTACATGTCAAAAGTTTGGTGCAAAGTGGATTCTTCACGCGCCCACGAATGTGACACAAGGCCGAGGTTTAAAGTGGGTTTAACAGCATCACTGTGGAAAAATAGCCCATGCTTCCTCAGCATTTCCTTCAAAAACCGCGTAATGATCCCAGCCTCCTCCCAAAGAAGAGGTACAGCCTGGAGAGATGACCAGTGCCTGGGCTTAAACTTAATTTTGAATCTACCCAGCAGAAGAAAAGTCTGTAAGCAAAATGAAAATATTTCAGATACAAACTACTACTACTACTACTACAACTAATAATAATAATGATGGTTTCTTAATTTTGAAGACTTCTTCAGCTACAGATTCTGAAAAATGGCGAGTTTCTACCGGCCTTTCAAACGATAAAATACATGAAGATATTAGATTGGTGCAAAAATAATGACGGAATAATATCGTTTTTTGACGTTAAAAAATACGTCAAAAAACGACATTATTACGTCATTATTTTTGCACCAACCAAATAATTATATATGTAAATTATTAACACCCATCGACGTCCTTGGGGAATGAAGAAAATGTCAGAAGCGTCTCATAATATTGATATTAAACTATTTTTTTAATTGCTCTTACAAATCAATTAACAGAAAATTTCAAAATGCGCACGGACCCCATCTAGTAGGCACGTTTCTGTTGCATTCCATTCACGTCACGCTATCAGCATTTCCTCATCTGTATCGCGATGATTATCAGTACAACCGTTTTTCTCAAGAAATCAAGCGACCTTTGTACAAAGACTTGTATCTCTTTTTATACCTATCGGGGAAGCTTTTTTACCGGAGGATGCCACACTGCCAAAGAAATTCAACGAAGAATTGGGATAGCCGAAGATGCCTGCCCAAACCTAAGCAAATTATTAAGAAACAGGAAAGATTCGTTAGAGTACTGAGCTGTTACGTAATATCCTGCCTTTTATATAACACTGATTGATGGACAATAAACTCACTGTTGACGCAGACAGGTGAAATAACCAAAATATGGCTCTACAGAAGGAAGCTGAGGATGCTATGGACCAAATATATGAGCATCATCGAATTTTTAGAGAAAAAAAAAAGAAAAAGAAAAAAAAAGAAAAGAAAAAGAAAAAAAAAGAAAAAAAAGAAAAAAAAAAAGAAAAAAAGAAAAAGAAAAGAAAAAAGGAAGAGACAGAGAAAATTTCTTGGGCACATAAGGAGGAAAGTGGGTTTGGAAATTTTGATACTCACAAGAAATTAAGAGGGGGACAGCGAAAAACAACGCATAACTTAGCTCGCGATTTTGAGTAAACGTTTGTCACAACAGGGTTTAAGAGAGATAACAAAAATCAAAATATATTAAGAGCTACAAATACAATGAAATCGTGGAGAGCCATGATTTTCGACTTCGTGGATGGACCCGGCACATAGAAGAAGGTACGTATATATAATTTTTAAACATAACTTGAAGAAGGCAGACGTACTGTCTAAATGTATTTAAACATTGTTAAACACTGTCTTTTTTTCTTTTTTTAAATCGCACTTAAGCGTTGTAATAATAATAATAATAATAATAATAATAATAATAATAATAATAATAATAATAATGGATGAAGAATTGAAAGTAAACCATAATACACCTACTGCAATGTCAAAAAACCTAAAAAAAACAAACAAAAAGTAAATGCAGTAAACCAAATGCAGAAACGATGGCAAGATCAGCATCTTCAAAGCCGACACTGCCCGTACTAAAAATCTGATGAAGACAAACCCCCTGCCCATCAGTTGTTACGTAGTAAAGAGCTAAAAGCTGAAATCGAAGGTTTTATTCTTGCTGCGCAGGACCAATGCTTGCTAACTAGAAATTACCAACCCCAAATATTGAAAAAGTATGTTAGGCCAAAATGCAGATTCTGTGATAAATATCCAGAAACAACTAATCATCTTGTATCAGGTTGCTCGGTATTGGCACCCACTGAATATGACATCCCGTATGACAGAGTGGGTCAATATCTGCATTGGAAAATCTGAAAAATTCGCGTAAAGGAAACTGAAAGAAATTGGTATGAACGCCACTCAGACCCGGTTACAGAGATAGGGCGTGCAACAATTTTATAAGACTGTCCAATGCACACATAGAGAACGATCAAAGGTAATCGCACAGACATCGGGATCAGAGACAACAAAACAAAAGGCGACTTCTTATTGACATGACTGCAGATTGTAATGTATTTTTGAAAATCTTCCAAAAACTATCTTGAAATTGAAATCGTAGAAATGTGACACACAAGGACACCAATAATTTCAGTGGTAGCTGCATTTCTCAGTTTGATTAGAAAAGCGTCCGACAGGCATATTGAAGGGATTCCTGGTAGCAAATACAGCTTACACATGACAAACAGCTATATCTACATCAAATGTGCGTGATGTTAGTATTTTCGTTTTTTTTTTTTGTTTTTTTTTATTTTTTTTTTTTTTAAATCATCAGTGGATAATGTCATAAAGTCATTTCTGACCTTAAGTCTCAGGGTGAGACCCGGAGGGAAATGTGTATATAACAGAAATTCCTAATAATAATAATAATAATAATAATAAAAAGAAGAAAAGAAAAAAATAAGAAGAAGAAAAAAGAAAGGAAGAAGAAAAAAGAAGAGGAAGAAGAATAAAAAAGAAAAGAAGACAAAGAAAAGAAGAAAGAAAGAAAAGAAGAAGAATAAAGGAAAGAAGAAGAAGAAAGAAAAGAAGAAGAAGAAGAGGAAGAAGAAAGAAAGAAAAGAAGAAAATGAATATATCCACAGAATTAAACAAGGTAGCGGCATATGTTCACTGGAAGATATGCAAGGAGCACAAAATCGAAACCACTGAGAGATTATACCAACCAGACAAAGTTAGACAAATTAACGATGTAACTATCCTCTGGGATATGTCAATTCAAACTAACATGGAAATAAAAGCCAACAGACCTGACATTATCATAAAAAACAAGAAATTCAGAAAATCTCAATATTATATATTAACTACTTCTAGGCACTCTCACTCTCCAGGTTTAACTAATTTGCATATTGATTTAAAAAAAAGTTTATTCCATGAATTAATTATCCTTCATTACTGTTCTTTTATTCAAGGATTGTTTTGGTTTTCATATCAAAAATAGTTCTATTTTTGAATATTGTCTTATATAGTGCAGAAAAGTGTTTGAAATTTGTATTTTACTTGTCCTTAAACAAGTTGGCATCTATTTGTAAAACTTGCCTTAACATTTTTGTTTCAAAGATATCAAGTAGTGACTATATCTTAATTTGCGAAGGCGATAGCGAGCAGGCGAATCCTGCTAGCATGATACAAATTACTGTACCTTTATTCAACTTTAAAAATCAATCAACATTTTCTCCTGAAATTTGTAAAATGCCACTAGAAAAATAATCTATGTAAATGTATACGTTGGTTGGTTGTTTTAGTTTAGTGGCATATCAATGCCACCATGGGTTACTTAATGCCGAAATTTAAATTTCAAATTTTTTGAACACAATTTTATGGTTTCAAATAAATATATACTATTAAGTTGGTGCAAAAATAATGACGTAATAATGTCGTTTTTTGACGTTAAAAATACGTCAAAAAACGACATTATTACGTCATTATTTTTGCACCGACCTAATAATATTCGTTCTCTGCAATTTGGATCTTGTAGGTGAGTTATATAAATAGACATAGAGCATGTTTTTGACATAGCACTTATAACCGAGTGATGAAGTGACATTTAAACAAAGTGTATATATATATATATATATATATATATATATATATATATATATATATATATATATATATACTTTGTTTGAATCTTACAGGGTGTCCATAAAGTTCGTGCACTTTAAAAATTTCATAACTTTATTTGTATTTGCGATAGAAATAATTTGTAAAAAGGATTAGAAAGAAGTAAATCTCTATATTTTAAGGTTTTATTGAAATTTTATTTAAGTTTCCACATGTTCTCCATCGTTAGCAATACAAAGGGTAATACGATTTTGTAGTTCACGGAAAGCATTTGCCAACTGATTTACAGTAATGTCTGAAATCACATTCGTGATTTTAGCTATACTTAAAAACTAGGTCCATTAAACTTTATAAAATTTTTTACAGAATATTTCTATTGCAAATACAAATAAAGTTATAAATTTTTTAATGTGCACACGAACTTTATGGACACCCTGTATATATATATATATATATATATATATATATATATATATAAAATGTATTTCTATACTTTTATACTGTATAGTTTTTGATTGGGTGTTCACAATTTACCCATTGCTGGGACACTAGCAGGTGCTAACACCCCGGGCTACGGTGGGCATGAGAACAACAACAATTAAGTGGTGGTTCCACGTTCCTCAAAACCTTCCATGAGAGGCCTTGCTGCAGGGTGTAGTTTATCGTCATACACGGGACTAAAATGTAGATGTATTAATATGAAAAATGATGATGATTTTTAATATTATATGTATATTATTTGAAATGCAACTTTCGAATCGGACCATTTTTAGAATGGGGGAAGACAAAAGTCCGCATTGAGCAAAAAGAGGCTGAGAATAACTGTGCAAATCGAGGAATAATGAGAAGATTGTGGGAAACAACAATGATGAAAAATATAAGCAAAATAATATAAGCAAAAACGTTTGAGTACGGCTAATCTCAATGAAAGGAATGATAAGATTCCAGACTTTTATTATCTATATTTTGGAAGATGTATCTACAAATTGTGGTATACCGTTATCTATCCGCTATATCCCTACAGTCTTCGATTTATTCCTCCTCCTCTTACGTTCATACCACGTATCTCATTCGGTAAGCTTCTAGCTGGAGAGACTCTTGGGCCTTGCATTAGGAGAAATTAAGTGAGAAGAAATAAAACACAGAACGTTAATTTCAGTTGACTCCAACAGCAACCGGGTTGATTAAGGTTACCAGGGTTACAGATACGCATTGTAATTTTAAAAATATTTTTTTCGGACGCAGGTGTGCTGATGGAGCTCAGGGAATTGAAACAATTCTTTTTAAAATTCCACTTGGATTTTGTCAGAAGATCAGGGAACAAATTTCTGGAGCCACGTCAGCGAATTTAATTTCGGCTTTCGGATTTTTTTTTCAGCTTATCATCTCAA
>OZ010604.1:23096715-23131715 GCA_963932145.1 Acanthosepion lycidas
ACTCAACGTTGCTCCTGAATTGTCGTCCGTTGGCGTCTTCGCTTCATGATGCTCCAAAGTTTTTCGATTAGGTTCAAATCCGGAGAATTTGATGGCCACTTCATTTTTCGAGGTCCATCGAAGCCAAACTGTTACAAATATTCAGTAGTCTTGTAAGCAGCATGTCAAGCTTCTGAGGGCAACTCTTTACTTTTTCATCCACGGTACAAGATGCTCTTTCATAAACGCTATGTATGCATCACCATTCAGCAGTGTATATATATTGCTCCGAAGGAAAGTGTATAGAGTATGATAGTCGCACGAATACCACAGAGGTTTTATTAGTGACCATGGCTCTGTCCTGAAGCTTTGGAGTCAGGTACAACATTCACCAGGTCCAACAACTACCATATTCCCCAAATCTCACCCCTTGCGACATTTTCCTCTTCCAAAATTATAAGCATGATACCCAAAGAAGACAACCAGTAACAAAACCCAACGTAATTCCTTACCACCGGTAAAGCGGTGGTCAGGTCTCAATGTGTTAAACTTGATTGTAAGAATTTCTGGGCAGGGGTAATGGTTTTCTTACTATTTAGGACATAAATGAGGGTGGAGAAGGGGTGTCTATACCTTTCCCAAGGTTATTTGCATAGAAATGAAAATAACGAAAAAGTCATTTAGAACAATTTTGGCGATATTTTGAATGTTTCTTTTTTTCGTTTTTAACCTCTGACCATTCCAATTTGAAGAACACCCCCCACCACAAAAAAAAAAATTGCCCGTGACTACTTTTTCTCCTTTTTCTCAAATATTAAAACGGAAAAATGTTGACAATGTATTGACTTGTCTTTTACGGGTTATCAATCTTTTTGAGATTATCTATTTTCAAAAGAAATGATGGATTTTTATTTATTAGAGTTATTTCTCGAAATAATACGCACCCATATATAATACGCACCCCAACAAACGATCCGACAATTATCCCAATTTTTATTTTAAATCCAGCAATAAAAATTGTAACATTTTTGTCAATAAATTTATGTTTAACAGTAACCGAATTTTTTACTTGTCAAAAAATAAAAAAATTCTATAAAAAAGGCCATTTTCGAAGAATTTTTGGAACATCCACTTGATAGTCTTTCTTTCACAAATTCAAGTAAATTTTTGTTTAATATCTGAATATTGAGCATTTCTTCCTCTACTTATAGCTTTGGCACTTGATTTACACTTTTTGGTACATTTTTATTCTTTCTCCATAAAAATATCATTAACCTCATTCAACTCATATTCTCTAATGGCATCTCTATTTTCTATTCTTTCTGCTAATTCTATTAATTTTTGCTTGCACTATAACAAATATTTTGGCGACATTTTGGCGACATTTTGGCGGTCAAATAAAAAAAGTTATATTTATCAGGAAAACCAGCATGGTTAATTTTCAACATTATTTTAGTCGCTCAGTTTCGATTCTATTCCAGCTTTTCTTCCTCTAGCAATAAGACTTACGGTTGGTCGGCTCAGGAAACCTGGCACAGCGGATAAAGGTGTTGTTTAGATCCAGTGACAGGACCCAAAGAGTGTGAGTTCAATACCTGGTTAAGGCGGTGGAGAACTTGGAGAGGGGAATAAACAGGTAACTGACATCCATTAGACATGGTGCGTGGAACTAGAACAGTCTACCCCAGTGAGCGAAATAAAGGGTTCAGTTTGACATTCCAACCACCTGAAGAAGGCGGCAGCGTACAACCGCCGAAACGTTGTAATAAATATTGCGACAAAGATAAAGACAATAGTCCGAATAATGTAAATAGTGTACTTTTTTGTAATCTTTAATTTTTTTTTACATAGCTTTTACTTGTTTAATGCAGTGAAAAAATTAAATATTTTCCTTGTGAGGATTCATAATTAGAATTCTGGTTTGAATATATTTTCCATTTAATGAATCTAATACGTCAAATTTATTTGGATTTATTCATGAAATAGTAAAATTTTGAAGTCGGGTTCTAAGCAACATCCTGCGGAAATTTAGATAATTCTGTATATTTTTTCCAGACGATCTATAAAACTAAATGTTCTAAATTGATAAAAGCTATGGATCTAATTTTTGCTATCAATACAAACGCCAGCTTTATCATCGAGTCAAATATTGATTTTCTTAAAAAACGTAAGAAATCTACATGCCTATTGGGTAAATCCCGCCTGTAAAAATGACAGCAATATTCCATTTTTTGGACTAATCTGACTTTTCAGAAGATGTTAAAGAGAGTCAGGAACTTTCTGGAGCAGTAGAATAAACCGACCATTTTCAAAGTATGCTTAGCAAGGAATCGTCTGCCTGAATTATTCTGAAAGTCTAGAGTGAACTGAAGGTACTTTTATCTTTATTATTATTATATTTTTTTACTTCTTCTTTCCAGGAATGATTTTTGACTATTATTTGAATATGCTAGCCAAAATATTTTGGTAACAACAAAAGCGACAAAAAGTCGAATTATATTTCGAGCAACTCTCGGAAATTAATTTTATAATATTTGCGAATAAAACCGAATGAGAGTGAACTAAGAGGATAATTATGCCCAGGAACAGCGACAAAAGAAAAAAAAATTGAAAAGAAAGTTAAGATACACATTCGTACAAATAACCGGAATCGGTACAAATGTGAAAGCGGAAATGGAGTTAAAACAAAGGTTTGGCACTAGGAGATAAAAACGGAGAGAAGAAAACACCAAGGAGAAGGGATACATTTATCAAGAGACTTAAAGGAGAAGATGATTGCAAAGAGAGAGTGAGGGAGGGTAGTAGTATAAAAGAAAAGAGGGAAAGGAATGAAAAGTAGACGCTGAAGGAAGAAGAAAAAGAAGAAGAAGAAGAAGTAGTAGTAGAAGAAGAAGAAGAAGAAGAAGAAGAAGAAGAAGAAGAAGAAGAAGAATGGAAAAATGAAAGTGAAAGTAAAGGAGAAGTCAAAACCTAATGTTGAGAGGATAATGAAAATTCATAAAACCGAGAAAAAACATCAGAGAGAAGGGATACATTTATCAAGATACTTGAAGGAGAAAAAAGATGATTGCAAAGAGAGGGTGAGAGAGAGAGAGAGTGTGTGTGAGAGAGAGAGAGAGTGTGTGAGAGAGAGGGGGAGTAGTAATAGTAACGAAAAAAGAACGCGGGAAGCGAATGCAAAGTAGACGCTGAAGGTAGAAGAAAAAAAAAAGAATGGAAAAGTGAAAGTAAAAAAAAAAACAAAAACAAATGATGAGAGAATAATGAAATTGATAAGCAGATGTACTAAAAAAAATGAAGAGCTTTTAAAGAAGAGGATAAATTAGGAAGAAAAAAACGGAAATGACATATTTAATTGGTTAATAAATAGACGAAATTAGAAAAAATATATTAAAAAAAAAAAGAAAAAAAACGCCAATAAATTCGGAAAAACAACGGGGTCGGTGAGGCTGATTTCATCTGAAAACATCCACTATCATTAAATATAAAATGCTCCGGGAAAAAGGTGTTTGTTTTCATTAAAATAAACAAATACAATTGATTCATTCGAAATATTTACTTGGATGGACTTGAAAAAAAAAATCAGAATAATTGTGTTAATGTGGAGATTAACACCCCCACCCGCACAATTACCCCCACTCGGTCACATTTGTTTAGAGTGATGTCAGCTGTAATTGCTAGAATTTTTTTAAATTAACAGAGTAGGGTAGACTTTGAATTTCATAGATTTTGCATTGTCACTGTTATTAATTCATATTTGCAATCTTGTTTTTGTGCTTTGCATTTACGTGTCGGTTTACGGCCATATAGCGTTGAAACAATGGTTTCACATAAGATCACCGAAGTTAAATAACGTCACTACCTAACTTGTTGACCGCTTGGGAATACCAGGTACTATAAGCTTGGATGTGCGGGTGGTGTAATGGATAATGTCTTGGAATTTTTTATCGAAGAGTCGAGTTCTAGTTCCATTTGGGGTCACTCCATGGCATTCACAACAGGAAGTAGAACCAGACCTCGGCGGATTCAAATAATTTTCTTCGTTTTACTCCAAAACTTATTTGCTGCTAAAACAACCATTCTACTACTACTACTACTACTACTACTACTACTATTATTATTATTATTATTATTATTATTATTATTATTAGCATTATTATTATTATATCAAAGCTTAGGAAAGAGCGGTTACTTATGGCCACATCACGTCGAAATACCGGTTTCCGTGCAATTACTTAATTAAAGCAACGTCAAGCCTGGTCAGTACTTAGATGGGTGACCGCTTGGGAATACTAGGTGCTGTCTGGATTGGGTGATGGATAACATCTCGGAATTGTTGATCGGACAGCTAAGTTCCAATTTCTGTTGGATTTGTTATATCCAGTATTTACATTATGCGGACTATTGTCCTCATCTTTGTCGCCATCTTTGTCGTTATATCCACTTACGCACAAATACAAATGGGAAAGGGTTTACATTCTTCTCTTCTCATCCAGTTATTAATTAATTAGTAAGATTTATATCACTAAATCATTATTATCCCCCAAAACAATTCTTACAATCCTAAAATATTTTCTGGCTTTAAATAACCTATAAAGGGTTGATAAATCGTAAGAAACGAATCAATCAAATAATGTTTTAAATTTCGTATTTTTCATTCTTAAATTTTTCATTATATTTTTTTAATTTATTTTTTTTTTTCATTGGCTTAAGGCCATATAATATTTTAACTCCAGGTCCCGTACAATCACCGAAGTTAAGCAAAATTGAGCCTTGCCAGTACCTAGATGGGTGAATGTTTCGGAATACCATGCTGTAAGGTTGGTGGGATAATGGATAATGACTCGTATTTTCTAATCAGAGAGCCAAGTTTCAATTCTAGTCGGGTTTCTTATATTCACTTAAGTGCAAATAGCATTTGGAAAGGTACAAATTCATTCTTTCTCTCCTCAGCTATGGATTAATTAGTAAGATTTGCATCGCTAATCTATTAACATCTTCAGAAAAAAATTCTTACAATCCAAAAATAATTTTATGGCTTGAAATGACATGTAAAAGATTGATAAGCTATAGAAAACGAGTCAATCAATTTTAAATGTCGTAGAAAATGTCTCAAGTTTTCTTACGTTTCCCTGACGAAATCTTCTCTCACTTTATTAATTTTGACGAGTACTTCATTCGTTTTACTTATCTCTGTTCCGAAAAATGTCTCCCATGGTAAACTTTCTCAAAACTTAAACTCTGAGGCTTGTGGTCATACCAGACTGAAGCAACGTTGAGCCTGGTCATTATGTAGATGGGTTAACCGTTCTGGAATAGTAGGTGCGCTAAGCGTGGATGTGCGGGTGGTGTAATGGATAAAGGCTTGGAATGAGAAATCGGGGATCCGAGTTTCACTTCCAGATAATAGATAGACAGATATTAGGTCGGTGCAAAAATAATGTCGTTTTCTCACATATGTTAATATGTGAGAAAACGACATTATTTTTGCACCAACCTAATAGATAGATAGGCAGACTAGAATTATTATACAGTTACCGACAGTGGCTTAAGAAAAGCTTTTAGGCAGGAGAAATAAATTACATCCAATTTCAAAATTTAATTACGTAATCCTTACTCAACATAAACAAACAGTATTTAGAACTAGTATAGAGTAGGTCCTCCATTTGCTAGTTTCAGTGCTTGTATTCAATTTTTCATGGATTCGATCAAGTTATCAACAATCGTCTGATTCATATTTTGTTACTCCTTTAGCAATATTTCTTTTAAGCGTTGCCACTGACGTGATTTTGGCAGTATACTCTCGAAGTTTTCGGTCAAGGTGCTTCCAAAGAAGGTGTGAATAATGCTTTCCCTGTTGCCTTCGTCAAGGGATTTAAATCGGTCATTATCAGCTTGAGTCCTATAACTGGTGTAGGTCTAGGCACCTCGGCGTGGTGTAATGGTTTTGTCTTGCTAGAACAATTACGACTGAGTAGTGAGTTCGATCTTCACTATGTGCTCCATACATTCGGCCTTGTGCCACATCTAAGCTATGCTTAGAAAATCATTTTATGCCACAATTCTGTATGATTCAGAATAAAAATCATCCTATAACCAGTCTACGAGAAGCAAAAGCTCTGAATTCAAAACCGGCTTGGCGAGATTTACGCTCCGTCAAGCAAATTGGAATCCAGCTATTAGGTTGGTGCAAAAATAATGTCGTTTTTTTGACGTATTTTTTTTAACGTCAAAAACGACATTATTTTTGCACCAACCTAATAACTGCTACCTTATAGGTCCTGCCACTTTAGGCAAAGGCGAGAAGGAGCTAGCTTCAAAAAAAAAAAAAATTCATCTTGCGCGTCGCCTTGAAGAAAGGAACTGTTACTACTTCGAACCGCGACAGAGAATCATGGTGCGAACAAATGCAATATGTGGACGCAGCTCGGCACCGTAGAACTCTCAGATTTGGGACCCATTCTCACATGAACGTGCAACAGGCAAGACGATCGGTCTCTCTAAAGAAACAGCAGATTCTTCTTATATACCTTTAAATGAAAACTGCAGCACTAATCTTCTTTGGGAATTCTAAACCAGAAATGACAACCATTATTGCAATTCTCTTCATTGCTTAAGTACATGTACTCCTGGGTATGACGATAAACTACATCTGGCAGCAAGACGTCCGATCCAATCACAGGTAATGCAGTATTTTCCAAGGCCAAAAAAATTTCATCAGACACTCCGTAAATAGATTCATATTACTGCATACCACTACAAGTGACCTAATCTGAGGAAAGATAGAACATAATTACACCCTGTCACTCCAGTGTGTCTACAACTGAGCGTATGATGAAAGGAAGGAAACTAAAGTGGCTGTTTCAATTAATTTGCACAAGAGAGTAGCGATCGAGGAAGAAGACTCTTGGGAGTCGGTTCCACGAGGCAGTGTTTCGTGGTGGGAAGAAGCTGCTCGAGTGGAAGTTAAATCTCAGCTGGGGAATAAGAATGTAATTAAGGTGGTTCGCATTTAATATATTTAGCATAGGGGGGGAGTCTTAGACGTGTAGATTAAGAAAGGTAGTATTAAGGAGCGTACTTCATCTGAACACTCACTATGGAAAGAGCGATCGAGCAGTGAGAGGTTTGCGGTGTTTTGCCTGTGAGAAAGGGGTTGCAGAGTGGAAAATAATTCTACAAGGACAGGTAGACTCTTTTGGGCTCTTTCGAGCGTAGAAAGTGGCGACTGGGCATCTCCACTCATGTATGTCAGCAGAACTCCATTTTTTACCTGATCTAACCCTTGAAAAGCAGAAGGAGTGAAGTACTTGATGTAGCAGTACCAAACATTTCCCCAGCATCTTTAGTGATGGATCACATGCATGAGATCCACTTGAGATCAGGGTTGAGTTCAAGTCCCAACAAACGTTCATGAAACGGGGTTTCCCTGAGGTAACATCCGTTCATCACCATTGGTTTAACTTCTGGGTCCGATCAGCGATGGTGGAAGGCCAGTAATTTGGCTTTTGAAGCATTGAATATAACTAACCGGTCCCCCTCCATTAAGCTGTTAGAGCTTGGTCAGAAGAGAGATCAGCTGCCAAGCTGAGGTCATTTCGGATTTTGGAGGTGCACACATACACTGCTGTATCATCAGCATAGGCATTGAGAAATGATCAAAGTATAGTCATAGGCGGATTATTTAGGTTTAGAAAGAATACGAATATGCGTTGTAGGGCGGGTGTTAGCCGTGTAGTGGTGGAGCTAAGGATTGTTCATCTGTACACTCACCAAAGAAATAGCGATAGAGACGTGAGCGGCTTGTGCAATCTCGTCTGTGAGAAAGGAGTTGCAGAGTAGAAGATAATTCGTACTCTGCAACACCAGGAAGACGCTTTTGGACTCTGTCGAAAGTGAAAAGTGAAGACTGGACAGTTCCACCCGTATATATCAGCAGAACTCCATTTTTGACCTGATCTGACCCTTGAAAAGCAGAAAGAGGAAAGTACTTGCTGGAGCGGTACCAAACATTTCCCCAGCATCTTTAGCGATGGATCATATGCATAAGTTCCGCTTGAGATCAGAGTTGAGTTCAAGTCCCAATAGACGCTCATGAAACGGGGTTTCCCTGAGGTAACATCTGTTCATCACCATTGGTTAGACTTCTGGGTCCGATCGGCGTTGGGGGAAGGCCATTACTCTGGTTTTTGAAGCATTGAATATAACTAACTGATTTTCCCCCATTGGGTTAATAGTAATAATGGTTTGCTACAATGCGTACGACATCGCGAGTCTTAGACGTGAAATGTTAAAACTGGTGGAGTTAAGTCGTCTGAACATTCTCAATGGAAATAGCGATCGAGCAGTGAGAGGTTTGTAGTGATTCGTCTGTGAGAAAGGGGTTGCAGAGTGGAAAATAATTCGTCCTCTACAAGGACAAGTAAACGATTTTGGGCTCTGTCGAGAGTGGAAAGTGACGACTGGGCATCTCCACTCATGTATGTCAGCAGAACTCTATTTTTGACCTGATCTGACCCTTGAAAAGCAGAAGGAGTGAAGTACTTGATGTAGCGGTACCAAACATTTCCCCAGCATCTTTAGTGATGGATCACATGCATGAGATCCACTTGAGATCAGGGTTGAGGTTCAAGTCCCAATAAACGCTCATGAAACGGGGTTTCCCTGAAGTAACCTCCGTTCATCACCATTGGTTAAACTTCTGGGACCGATCGGCGATGGTGGGAGGCCATTACTCTGGTTTTTGAAGCATTGAATTGATTTTTCCCCCATTGGGTTAATAATAATAATGGTTTGCTACAATGCGTACGACATCGCGAGTCTTAGACGTGAAATGTTATAACTAGTGGAGTTAAGTCGTCTGAACACTCTCCATGGAAATAGCGATCGAACCGTGAGAAGTTTGCGGCGTTTTGTCTGTGAGAAAAAAAAAAAGGTTGCAGAGGTGAAAATAATTCGTCGCCTACAAGGACAAACGCTTTTGGACTTCGTCAAGAGTGGAAAGTGACGACTGGGGATCTCCACCCATACATTTTTAACCTGATCTGACCTTTGAAAAGCAGAAAGAGTGAACTGCTTCCTGGAGCGGTACAGGCAATTAGATCGGCTAACTTTAAAACTAGAGTTATGATGATGTATAAATTGGCAGTCGGTTCCACGAGGCAGTGTTTTGTGGAGTGAAGAAGCTGCTCGAGTGGAACTTAAATCTCACCTGGTGAATAAGAATGTAATTAAGGTGGTTCGCATTCAATATGTGTAGCATGGGTGGGGGTCTTAGACGTGTAGATTAGGAATTGAAGTACTAAGGAGTGAACACCCATCATGGAAAATGTGATCTAGCAGCGAGAGGCTTGCAGCGTTTCGTCTGTGAGAAAGGAGTTGCAGAATGGAAAATAATTCATCACCCACAAGGACGTGGGGATGTTTTGGGGCTATATCGAGAGTGCAAAGTGAGGATTTAGTACCTCCGACCAAACATGGCAGCAGTACTACATTTTCCGACTGATCTGGCTCTTGTAAAGGCAGAGGATAGCAGGTGGAGTGAGATACTTGCTGGAACAATGCAGTTAACTTGTTTGTTTTTTTATTTCCAGTTTAATCTTGGTACTCTCCTTTGTGTTTTTATCTAATTTGGCCTTTTTGAGTCTGTTCTTATGGCGTTGTTTTGGCTAACTATTAAGAACACTTCTGTTTCTCTTAAAGTTTCTATTACTAGTCTTTTACTAGATGTTGTATCAATTTGGAACATGTTTGATCATGGCTCTTATCCTTAGTGGGCCTTAGCAATGTTTCTCCATTTGCCAAGTCTAAGAACCCTCATTCCACCATATTTTTTACAGTGGTGTTCATCCTATACAAGGCCCAGGGACAACTCGAGGTACAGTTTATGCAGATACGTACGGAAGATAACGGTTAGCCCTAGACTTGTACAAGTAAAGACTGTAGTGATCGGGAAAGCAGCCTCTTGCGAGTTGGTTCCACAAGGCAGCAGTTCATTGGATGAAGTTGCTCGAGTGGAACTTACATCTTACCAGGGGTATACGAAGGGAATGAGGATGATTCGCTAAAATGTTCGACTTAGTCGTTCAGTGGATCTATGGAGTGTAGTTGGATACTATCCATGAAAATAGCGATCGAGCAGCAAGAGGCTTGCGACGTCAAGTCACGTCTGTGAGAAAGGGGGTGCAGAATGGAAAATAATTCATCGCCCATAAGGACGCAGAGATGCTTTTGGGCTCTAGTGAGAGTGAAAAGTGAAGAGTTGGCTGCTCCGAGCATACATGGCAGCAATAGTCCATTTTTGGACTGATCTGTTTCATGCAAAGACAGAGGATAGCAGGTGGAGTGAGATACTTGCTGGGGCAATGCAGTTTAATTTTTTTTTTTTATTTCCACAGTTTAATCTTGCTGCTTTCCTGTGTGTTTTTATCTAATTTTGCCTTTTTGAGTCTGTTCTTATGGCGTTTGTTGGCTAACTATTAATAACACTTCTGTATCTCTTAAAGTTTCTATTACAACTCTTTTACTATATGCTGTATCAATTTGGAACATGTCTGATCATGGCTCTTATCCTTAGTGGGCCTTAGCAATGTTTCTCCATTTGCCAAGTCTTGTTCCACCATAATTTTTTACAGTGGTGTTCATCCTGTACAAGACCCAGCGGCCACTCGTGATACAGCTTATGCAGATATGTACAGAAGATAACGGTTAGCCCTAGACTTGAACAAGTAAAGAATGTAGTAATCGGGAAAGCAGCCTCTTGGGAGTTGGTTCCAAAAGGCAGCAGTTCATGGGAAGAAGCTGCTGAAGTGGAACTTACATCTCACCAGGAGGATAGGAAGGGAATGAGGATGGTTCGCTAAAATGTTCGTCTTAGCCGTTAAGGTTAAGACTAGTGGAGACTGGACACTCTCCATGGAAATGACGATAAACGGCAGGCTTGTGACGGCTCGTCTCTGAGAAAGGGGTTGCGGAGAGAAAAATGACGGAAAGAGAAGACTGGACAACTCCCACTCATATGTGGCAGCAATGCCGCATTTACGGCCTGATCTGGCTCTTGTAAATGTAGAGGGTAGCAGGGTTAGGGTTATACTTGTTGGCACAATACACGAACCGTGGACTGAACTTGTACGAAAGATGGAAGTTTTAATGAATATAGGGGCAAGAAACGCACTTATACTTAGAATCAGAAAGTATCTTCTGCGATTTATTATCAGGAAAGAGGGTTTAAAGATCTAACCGTTACTTAGCTATATTGGAAAAAAAAAAAAGAAAAAAAAGAAAGGCGGAGGGAAAACGTGAATAAGCTAATTAATGAGTTTTCTGTGAATGGATTCAAGGGGAATAGAGACGGGTGTTCAAGAGATATACTTTACATAGACAAGTGATTGAAAGTTGTACAGGGCCTCAGACTCAACACAAATGTCTACATCAAGTACTTTGAAGAAGTTGTGCTGCCCTTGGTCAAGAGGATGGTTGCTGGAAAACCCTATAACAGGACTCTGCTACACAAGCAGAAGAACACAGTAATGGCTGTCAGACAACTTAATTCCCTCCTTGATTATTATACGTAGGGCGATGTTGGGCGTGAGACAAAAAAAACATCCTTGTCACACCAAAAATGAATTGAAGTCAAGGATTATCGCAGAAATCATCAACTTCCAGAAGAGATGCAGAAGACCAAGATTGTAGTTGTCAGGGAAGCACCCTCTCGGGAGTTTGTTACAGAATGTAATAATTCTGAGGAAGAAACTGAGTGGAACTTGCTTTTTATCAAAGGAACTCGAAGAGAACGTGGATGGCTTGCCATCGTGAACACTTCAAGGCGAGTCCTAGATGTGAAAGTCTGAACTAATGGAACTAAAGGATGTAACTCGACCCCTTGATTATTGAGAGAGAGACCAACAAAATTCCTTGTAATACCAATGATGAACTGAAGGCAAGGTTTATGGTAGCATTCATCAATTTAAACAAGGAGGCCGTCCAGAAGAGATGCAGGAGATTCCGAAATCGTTTGTAGGCCCGAGTTGAAGCCGAATACAGATTTTATTGAACAAATGTACTCCTTAGTATTTCAAAATATTTTTTGTGTAATTTTGATAAATCTAGCTGTTGAAATAAGATATCCATGTTATTTCCTTTTTGTGTAATTTAGGCGACAATTTATGCATCGCAGCCTATGGAAAGTTGTGAAAAGACATGATCTTCCACTTCGTAAGACACCGAAGCCGATTTGAACCAACCGTGCCATGTCGTCGTGCGATCCGAACAGAATTTAATCATCAATATGAAAGGGCAACTGTCGTCATTTGAAATATCCACCACCAAACCCCGCGTTAAATTGCGCCTCTGGGCGGCAACAGATGGTGTTAAGAGTAACGAGTCGATATCTGGAATTTTGCACGCTCATTTGTTTATATTTTATTCGTTTCTAAGCGGTTCTTTTTGTTTTTGTTTTTTTACTGACCTTTAGGCGCAGCTCAAGAGAGAATCAAGTGTCGTGGGTGTCACCAAAGAGAAAACACATCATCTATTCAAAGCATAGTCGAAATATTAAGAAAATTGAACGATGGTGTGTCTGGGCATCAGCTGTATGACACCCGTGATATTAAAAAGAAGTCAGCTAAGGAAGAGTTGGGACCAATTATGGGGGTCCTAGACAAACAATGTTTCTTTAAACAAATGAACATTGACAAAAAAGAAAGGTCTAAACAATAATAAGGGAACTGAGAATGGTTGAATAACTTTGGAATGTCGGTGGAAACGATGAAGGAAAGAAATCTTCCCATGCTATCTGTGCGAATAAGATCACCAGAAAATTTGACCAGGCAAGCAGTACATTCCATCAATCGGAACGCAAGGAATTTGTAATATATATAATACTACGGGTTGACCCAAGCCTTGTGAATGAATCTGAATAGACGGATCTCGTAAGCGGCTGTGCTGGCACGAAGTCACAAGTCATTGTGACCGAGGGTTTGAGCATGCTAGTCTTGTTCAAACTGTTGATCCCGTTAGATAACGTGCTCTGTAACAGAAGCTGTAAGTAAGGTTCACTCAGCGTAGATGCGGTATAAACCACAGGTGGGCCCTGTGGGTGTTGAATTAACATAAATTTCTGTCTGTCATGGGGATTAGATAGTCGCCCTAGAAGACAGACATCCCCGGATTCGAGTGATTGGGTTAAAAAAAAGAAGAAAGAATAAAAAATATATGTAATAAAAAGAAATTTTTCCTGACCATTGACAATCCCTTTTTTTCTGATTTTCATTACATTTCTATTGTAAAGATCATTAGCAAGGACGAGAGATTCAATGGGCCGTAGATTTTATAACTGGTTTCACAAAGCTCAACAGATATTCAATATGCTTACCACTTGTGACACGACACACATCAAGTCGGTAGTCCAGCTCCTGCTAAACACGCTGTAGCACGTCTTGCGTAACATTCTCCAGCGCCTCAGGGATTCTCAGTTGAAGTTCTTCTATGCCTGTAGGAAGAGGATGTATATAGGCACGTTCTTTTCCATAGCTCCATAAAATAGAAATAAGTAACTATATATCCCACGCAAACGTAATCAAATGGGCTTTATGTTGAACAATAAAAGATTTTCAAGTGGATGTAGATTTTATAATCGATTTCACAAAGCTCTACAAATGTTTAATATGCTCACCACCTGTGACAGGTTCACGTCAAGTCGGTAGCCCAGCTACTGCTAAACACGCTGTAGCATGCCTTGCGTAACATTCAGTGCTTCTCTGCATAAGTTTCTCTAGGCTTGTAGGTGAGGATGCATATTGACATATTTTTTCACATAGCCCCATAGAAAAAATTAACAAGGTGTCTAGTAAGTTAAGCCCTGTGTCTATTTCAACAACATATGTATCTTTCTACGAATTGAGATAAGTACGCACAGTTAACGTAATTTTTACACATACTGTTAAAATCTGAGATCATTTGAGCGAAAATTTGCTATGCTACTAGACTACAAAATTATTTCACTTTTGCGGGGACAACCTGTAAGCTGGGATACGTTTATTTTGCGAGAAAAAGGTAGTGTTCCGTTAGCTCAAAATTCAGCCTGGGCGGTGGTACATGGGAGCTGCGCGCTTCCCAGACTGCATGGTCCTCGTTTTGGTTGTGTCGACAAAATCCGGTGTCTTATCAAGTGATTGCGTTGAATGTAGAACAAATGGTTAAGTGTTGAAGTGTTAAAACAATATGATTATTTTATCGTGATTTTATGACATTTATGTTATAATTTTATTTGCTCTACTCTGTATTGAGCACTCTTTTAAGAATAGAATTTTTTGGTTATTGGAATCTATTCCGTATACACCAATCCTAACTTATATATATATATATATATATATATATATATATATATATATATATATATATATATATAATTATTTATTTAAAAAAATTATAGCATAAATATGTTATAAAATCACTACAAAAATAGCCATTTTGTTTCAACACCTCCGGTGTCTTATCAAGTGATGGTGTTGAATGTAAAAAAAAGAATAGTAATTGTTGGTTATTGGAATTCATTCCGTATACACCAATTATATACTTATATATATATATATATATATATATATATATATATATATATACTCTTATGTTGTTCTATCTTGAATGCTTGCGTTAGTTTGTAACCACCGAGATTGTATATATATGTATAATTATTTTTTAAGCATTTCACCCCCAGCAAGGCGGGAAACCACTATCACGCAAGGGGTTGCAGAGGATTTGGAGCGAGAACAGGTAGGAATGATAGAGGAAAGGATGGGAAGAAGTGGATAGATCAAGGCAACTGGAGATGTCGATTGCCATTACATTTGAATAGTTGGAGATTATAGCTCTCATGGAAACTGGAATAGAGAAGGAAGTTCCACAGGTGAGAGGAGCGAGACATGAAGCTATTGGAGTAGAAGAGACGGCTACATTTACCAGTTTCAACAGTGAAAGGGTGAGAGCGAGATACCAGCCTTGTAGGACCAGCGAAAACAGCTCATCGGAGCAATTACCATGAGAGTATTTGTAAAAAAGACAGAGAGAGCGGCTACAGACGAGATGCCAGAGCAGGGCCAATTATATTGCATATCAGTCTCTGGATCTTATATATTCGTCACTTTCAATGAATTATTACAGTAATTTTACTGAACATTACCTATGATTTAATTAGTATGTATAATAACCCTATTCTACAACAGATGCTTGATTTTCCTTCCTGACTACAGACAATGCCTTTCTTCCTGATTTTCAATGCATTCCTATAGCAAAATCATTAGCAATGTATTTCCATTCTACATATCATAGCCCGATTCTAACAGTAACACTTGCATTCATTCCTGACCACTGACAATCCCTTTCTTCCTGATTTATAATGCATTCATGTAGTAAACCATTAACAATGCATTTGATATATATATATATATATATATATATATATATATATATATATATATATATATATATATATATATATAATATAATATAATATCCCTATTTTATCAGCAATGCTTGCATTCATTCCCGGGTTTTGACCACCCCTTTCTACATAATTTTTAATTCATTCCTATTGTAAAATCATCAGCAAAGCATTTGCATTTTCTCGTAGGCCTAATCGAACAGTATTACTTGCATTAACTTTTGATCACTGACAGTTCAATTCTTCCTGATAATCAGGACATTCCTATAGCAAAATATTTTGCAATGCATTTACATTCGACATATAATAGTCCTATTCTATAAATAATACTTGCATTCATTCCTGACCACTGACAATCCTTTTCTCCCTGATTTTCAATGCAATCCTATAGTAAAATCATTAGCAATGCATTTCCATTATACATATAATAGCCTAATTCTATCAGTAATGCTTGGATTCATTCCTGACCACTATTGATTTTCAATGCATTCCTATAGTAAAATCATTAGCAATGCATTTACAAATAAATATAATAGCCCTTTTATACCAGGACTGCTTACTTTTTGATAATTGCAAATCGAAACTTGGAGTATCGATTCTTGCCAACCTATCGATTCTTGCCAAGCTTACTTTATATTTTCAAAGATCTTTCTTAAAAGAAATGTTCTTTCCTCGAGTAAAAATATCTGGTGTTAAATGCTTTTTAAAAATTATAAGATTAAATCAGAATATTTAACAATTAAGAAAAAAACAAACAAAACAAAATGCAGTAAAAATGCCTTGATAAAGAATAATCTACATAAATAAATACGAGCGTCACACTGTCAGGGGCAAGTCTGTCAGGGGGTCAGTCTGTCACAGTTTTTCAACTTTGCTCCTCGGGGACGTAGCCCAATATATACCATTCTGGAATCGGGCTGACTCCGTGAGCAAATTAAAAATATCCCAGGCCGTATTCGGATCCGCAATCCTGAAATTTGAGATTCCCAAGTTTTCATTAGTGCCATTGTTTTCGGATTCCGGCATTTTGTCTGATAAATAGTTAAAGGGAAACAACTCCCTAACTTTCAATAGCTCATGTTCAAATGAAAAAAATACTGTTCTCAAATTACAGTGTTTCCAAAGAAAATTGTCCGTGTTTTCAACTTTATTCCTAGAGACCACAGCTCAACATATCATACCGTTTTGGAATCAGGCCGACTCTGTGAGCAAATTAAAAACATTCCGGGCCAGATTCAGACCCGTAATCTTGAAATTTGAGATTCCCAAGATTTCATTACTGCGATTGTCTTCGGCAATATTTTGGAGTAATTTTTGCGAAAAGGTTTTAGGGACTCTCACCCACCGGAACAAGCCGAAGGTTTAATCAAGAGCCCTCTGCGGGAGCTAGCCTAACTGCTGCACAATAAGGCGGTTTTAAGCTAGTTATATATTTTTTCAAAAATGTTAATAACAACAACAGTCGAAATACGTCAGTCCACCAGCTTTGCTCTATCTTTGCAAGACTAAAATAAAAACAAATGCCGCCAAATAATCACTTTTCAAGCCTTCAGTACAAAGGCTTTTAGAAGACATTGGAGGCGAATTGATTATTTTCCATTCTACAAACCATCTCCGATCTAACGTCAAATACCTCTTGCAAATCTTTTGCTATTTCTATGGCAAATGTTCAGAAGAACTATATACCTCAATTTCACAAGTTCATGCATTTAAACCTCAGACCCGACATATATACATATATACATATATATATATATATATATATATATATATATATATATATATATATATATATATATATATATATACACACACAAAAGAGGCCAATCATGTTCATTTCTTTGTATTCTATTGGCGAGAATGAATTTGCATTCGGACAGATTCTCCCCAAGAACCCGGATCTTAATGTTTTCCAATTTAGGATCAACTTTATATATCGTACGTATCCTAATAATCTGCATTGGCTTCCTCACATCTGCCTCTTCTGATGAGAGGCGAGTGGTGTAAGCAGTTCGAATTCCACTCAGCTTCATTACATTCAGTTACGCGCAAATAATGTTGGAATACATATGTTCCTTCTCCCCAGGTAGGGGTTAAATAGTAGCTCATGTATCAGGAAAAAAAACATTGTTATTTTTTTATAAAAAATCGTTAATGTAATATTAAAACGCAATGAATATATGCAAACTTAAGTTTTATTTCATTGTGCTGTCTCCATATATATGTTCTTTCATTGCCCTTTCTCCTCACCAATGTCTTTCCATTCTCTTCTACTCCCGGCAGCCCCTTGACTTTTCGTGGCATTATCGCCATCCTCTGTTTTTTTTTAAATCTGTTCATTCTAATCCTTACTCCACCATAAAGTATTGTCATTCTCTTTCATTCACTTGCATCTTAGTGACATTGTCGTCATCTTGTCTTCCTGAAACCTGTTCTTTTATTGTCTTTTCTACTCATTTAAGTCTTCTCATTCTCTTTCACTCCCAGTAACCCCTTGCATCTTAGTGGCATTATCGCCATCTTCTGTCTTCCTGAACCTGTTCTTTTATTGTCTTTTCTCCTCACTAAAGATTTCTCATTCTCTTTCACCCCCAGCAACCCCTAGCGTCTTAGTTGAATTATCGCCATCTTTTGTCTTCCTAAAACTGTTCTTTTATTGTTCTTTCTCCTCACTAAAGTCTTCTCATTCTCTTTCACATGCAGTAAAGACTCCAATCTTAGTGGCATTATCACCATCTTCTTTTTCTTGTCCTTTTTCTTGTTCATTCCCTCATTAATGTCTTCTCATTCTCTCTCACTTCCAGTAGCCTCTTGCATCTTATTATTATCTTCTGTCTTCTTGAAACCTGTTTTTTATTGTCTTTTCTCCTCACTAAAGTCTTCTCATTCTCTTTTACTCCCAGTAATCCCTGGTGTCTTAGTTGTATTATCGCCATCTGTCTTCTTGAAACCTTTCTTTTATTGTCTTTTCTCTTCACTAATGTCTTTTCATTCTCTTCCTTTCGCAGTAACTCGTTGCGTCTTAGTGGCATTATCGCCATCTTGTGTCTTCCTGAAACCTGTTCTTTTTATTGTATTTTCTCCTCCCTAGAAACTTCTCATTCTCTTTCACTCCCAGTAACCCCCTGCATCTTTGTGACATTATCGCCATCTTCTATCTCCCTGAAACCTGTTCTTTTATTGTCTTTTCTCCTCCCTAAAGTCTTCTCATTCTCTTTCACTCCCAGTAACCGCTTGCGTCTTAGTGACGTTATCGCCAGCGTCGGTCTTCTTGAAACCTTTGTTTTATTGTCTTTTTTCTTCACTAATGTCTTTTCATTCTCTTCCTCTCGCAGTAACTCCTTGCGTCTTAGTGGCATTATCGCCATCTTGTGTCTTCCTGAAACCTGTTCTTTTATTGTACTTTGTCCTCCATATTTTATCATGTTATCTCATTCTCTTCTTCTCCCAGTAAATCCTCTGCTTGAAACGAAGTGATTTAAAAAAAAAAAAAAAAAAAAAAAAAACGGAAAAAGAAAAAAAATCTCACCTATTTTGTTCCTTAATTTTATCCGTCACACCCCACCCCCACCGGGCTGTCATCAATTCTCAGCTTGCTCTTGATAATCCGTAAGAAATCAGTCTATCAATCAACCCCTTCCTACAACAATACAACCTAATTTAGTAACTTGAGTGGCGCTTGTGCCTTGTATTGAGAAAACATTCAATGAAACGAAAAAATAATAGATACTTTGTTCCATGACCTATATTTATTGCTTGGTTGGACGTTTTCGTTTAGGGACGTTCAATATCTCTTTGGGTTATGTAATGCCGGAATCTAGATATTTTCTACGCGAATTTATTTAATTTATTTTTAAAGATAATAATAGTTTTATTGGTACAAGTTTTACTAATTAATCCATAGCCAAGTGGAATAAGAGATCATGTCTACTCCAACAGCATATGTGCGCAGAAGAATATAACGAACACAACCAAAGTTAAAACTAGGATTTCCGATTAAGAAATCTGTGCTATCATCCCACCGCACATCACTTCTATTTCGAAGCAATCACTGTACTGACAAGGCTCGAGGTTGCTTAATTTTGGTAATCGTATAGGGACTGGTTTTTCGATGTGAATGCCGAAAACTGATCAATACTTGTATGAAACCTATTCTGAATTTGCTTTCTGTTTCGTCCTAGACTTTTTAATTCATGAACACGGTGTGTATCTATGATTCTCGTTTGTGAGTGCATCCTGGTCGGCAGAGGGGCGGGTTAGGAATCTGCTTCCAGAAACAAGAAAGAAGGCGCATTTCATTCACATAACAACCTTTTAAAGCCATCTTACGCCAAACCCTGTCCCTGACCCCGTCTCTCTCTCTCTCTCTCTCTCTCTCTCTGATGCTCCTGAACGAGACTGACAGAAAAAACAAGAAATGATTCGTCCGGCCAAGAAGAGACGTCGAATGTGTCACGCTGAGAAAAACAAAGCTCAGGCATACTGAGCGCGCGAGAATCTTGGCGGGAAATCTCCCAAAGGCTGACCGTTTAAGCGGGAAATCGGAGAAAATGGCGCCAACGACCTTTTGTCTAATCTGCGCGAAGAATTAACGTCAAATGTCACTCCACGAAATATTTCTATTCTTTTCGAGTATTTTCTATTGTTTTCTTCAAACTTTTAAATATATGAGTTTTGTTTTTGTTTTTGTTTTTTGTTTTTGGTAATTTGTCTCGAGATATTTCATATTCAGTGTTTACGGTCAGAAATGTCGAATCTTCATAGATTTTATATTTTTCTTCTTCAAGATTTGTCAGTAGTCATTCCTTGACTTTTCGTCATGTCTCAATTAATTTTCATTCACTTTTCCTTGGAAACCAGGAAGAAAGGGATTGTTATTGGTCAGGAATTAATGCAAGTAGTATTCATAGAATAGAGTTATTATATGTATTAGGTTGGTGCAAAAATAATGACGTAATAATGTCGTTTTTTGACGTTAAAAAAATAAGTCAAAAAACGACATTATTACGTCATTATTTTTGCACCAACCTAATATTAGTCTGGTGCAAAAATAATGTCGTTTTCTCACATATGTTACAATGTGAGAAAACGACATTATTTTTGCACCAACCTAATATTAGTCTGGTGCAAAAATAATGTCGTTTTCTCACATATGTTACAATGTGAGAAAACGACATTATTTTTGCACCAACCTAATATTAGTCTGGTGCAAAAATAATGTCGTTTTCTCACATATGTTACAATGTGAGAAAACGACATTATTTTTGCACCAACCTAATATTAGTCTGGTGCAAAAATAATGTCGTTTTCTCACATATGTTACAATGTGAGAAAACGACATTATTTTTGCACCAACCTAATACAATGTAAGTGTATCGCTAAATAATTGACTTAAAAAATAAACTAAAAAATTGAAATTAATGGAGTTTTTCATATGAAATCGTTTCATTAAAATTACGAAAGGACAGTTTTATGAAATGATAATTATTCGAAATGCAAACTTCTTTATTTCAATAAAAATGTAAAAATTACAAAAAGGAAATCCAGAAATAATAATTATTCGAAGTACAAATATCGTTACTAAAACAATTTAGTAAGATAAAAGTTATATGATACTGCAGGCAAATAGTAAACAATTAGGTTGGTGCAAAAATAATAACGTTTTCTAACATATGTTAGTATGTGAGAAAACGTCATTATTTTTGCACCGACGTAATACTTAAGTGTAGTCGTTAAAGGATGTGACTAATTTTTTACTTTTCTTTTTAAGTCGCGGTAATTCTTTGTTCTCTTCATATTTTGGCAACCTGTTCTTATTTTTGCAATATGAATTTCTTGCAAGTCCTGTTCTCTTTTAAGAGCGTCTGAGAATTTCCATATTGTCGGGTGATCGGATGTCACTTGCTGCAGAAAATCCCTATGCCGTCCTTCAAGGGCGTTATTAGTTCTATGTAAATCAGCATTGAATCTCTCAAAGCAAAACGACATACGTATTTGAAACATAGGCATTTCAAATAATTATCATTTAGTATAATTGTCCTTTTGATTAATTTTCATTTAAACAATTTACAATTCGAATAATTATTGTCTATTTACATTGCGGTAATTCTTGGCGATCTTGATATTTTGGCAACCTGTTCTTACTTTTGCAATATGAATTTCTTTTATGTATAGGTAACAGATCATGAATTGGGTGTAGTAAGATGAAAAATATTGATAGGAAATCGTGGAGAGTTGTCAACGCCTGTGTCGTGAAGCGAGACGGCCCATGAACTCGTATAGACTATTTTTAATATGTTTTTCCTAAACAGGTGATGATTTACATTTAAATAATCCAAAGGATTATCGGAGGTCATACCAGTTCCAAATCCAGTCCACTATGCTAAAGAGGGTGTGAAAAGAAAATAGGTATATTTCGGAAGGTTCGTGCGTAAATTTTCTGCGCAAGTTCTCTCAGGTAGGGCGGGGGGCAACTAATAAGGCCCCTAAAGGATAGCATAGGTCTTTTTTTTTTCTTTTTTTGCAGCAAGTGTCTTCCCATCATTCCACAATATGAAAATTCTAAGACGCTCTTAAAAGAGAACAGGGCTTTAAAAAAATCCTATTGGAAAAGAGCAGTTTGCTGAAATATCAAGCGCGCCAAGAAATACCGCGACGTAAATGAAAAAATTAAAAAAAATACTGATATCATTTAACGAGTACTTTTCAGGAGTTGATTATTTGCATAAAATTTAAGGTTAAATATAACCCTCCCTTCTACTGCAACAACATCTTATCTCGCCCTACCCGTCTGTGGAACTCCTTTCCTTTTACTTGCTCCCCTGATAGATATAATCTTCAAATATTCAAATGTAATGTCAGTCTTCTGTTGCCTTGATCTTGTTCCCTTGTCCTTCTCTGTATCCTTTCCTCAAACACGCCTCTTTATTCTTGTTCCAAATCCTCTGTAACCCGTTGTATGCTAGTAGCACTCCCGTCTTGCTTAGGGTGAATTTTAAAAAAAGAAAAAGCAAAAACTAAAACCTCACTTGAAGGATAGCATAAGTCTTTTATTTTCTTTTTTTGCAGCAAGTGTCTTCCCATCATTCCTCAATATAAAAATTCTAAGACGCTTTTAAATGAGAACATGACTTAAAAAAAATGGATATTGCAAAAGTAAGAGCAGGTTGCCAAAATATCAAGAGCTCTAAGTAATACCACGACGTAAATGAAAAACTTATAAAATTACTGGCATTTTTAATAGGTTCTTTTCAGTAGTTGACTATTTGCATACAACTTACGGTTAGAAGATTTTTTTTCTAACTAAATTCTTTTATTAATAATATTTGTATTTCTAATAATTATCATTTGTGGATTTTCTCTGTTAATTTTTACATTTTTATTGCAATAAAGAATTTTGCATTTCCAATAATTATCATTCAAACAATTTACAATTCGAATAAATATTTTTCGAATAATTGTTTTCGAACAATTTTCTCGTTATGATTCTTTTTAAATAATGTTCATATAATCATAAAATCGGCCGGAGGAGGAAACGCGTCGTCTTAGAATAGTTTTTTCTCTTGTCACACACACACACACACATATATATATATATATATATATATATATATATATGTATAATTTAAGCTCTACTTATGTACTGAGAACTGTTTTTTTAAAAATAAAAACAAAAATACTAAAGAACTTCGGATTATTAAACTAATGTATTCTTACCTATTTTTCTATATATTTTCACACATAGACACACACACACACACACACACACACACACACACACACACATATATATATATATATATATATAGAGAGAGAGAGAGAGAGAGAGAGAGAGAGAGAACTTCTGTCTTCAAAGTTCATTCAAGAATCATCAAGAGAATGGTGAATAAGTTTAAAAAAGAGGGAACGGTAGAGAGGAAACCTGAATCAGGAAGTCACAACAGCAAGATGGATCATCATTTCAACTTAGAGCTAAATACATTCCTTATGTTCAAATTACAGTCCAAGAATTTTATAAAACATTGGAGAATTCCAGTAAGATATCTTTAATCATTTCTAAGATACAACGGTTCAACTCATAATCTAACAATTAAACAATTTTGTTGTTTCACGATTTGAATAATTTTGCTGAATTTTTACATATATATATATATATATATATATATATATATATATATATATATATATATATATATATAAGATCGCATCAGAGATTGCCAGACACAAATGGGAGAAAGTTATTGCAAAAATTTTCTACATGGTAAGTGCTTTACTACCTTGAAAATCAACGTTTTTGTTTTTTTACCTGAACTCGAAAAACCTTTTAAAGTGTGAAATACAAGTTAGGCCATGAAGCAAACCCACTTTTTTTTTATCGTTCAGTGAAAATATTGATTTTTTTGTTCTTTTCATCTAAATGTTTGCAATGTGTCGGTTGCTTTTACTTTGTCGGCTAATATTTGTTTATTCCTTTGTAGTATTTTTTGATAATTCATTAAAAAAAGGAGAAAAAATATGTAGCAAAAAAAAAAGAAAATAAATAAATAAAAAAGGGAAATAAAATCCAAATATGGTTATATTGTAACAAAATAATGTCTTTCATTTACGCCCAAGCACTGGAAAAGTGAAAAAAAAAAAAAAAACCCCAAAAAACAAAAGATTATTAATAAAAGGTTATGAGAAATTAAAGAATAGAATCACAAAAAATCGTTAGATTTCTAGCATTTTTCTCCTTTGATTATCACCAAAAAATATTCGTAAAATAATAATAATAATAATAATAATAATAATAATAATAATAAACAAAAAAAAATCCCATTAAAATACCCGTATCTTCACACTTCACATGCAAACTTTTACATCTTTTAATGATTTTCTAATTAACACCCGTGTTTTTTTTTAAATTTTTTTTATTTTCAATGGCTAGTCCGTTGCCTCTTGCAGCTAGAACAAGAGGGGAAAAATAAAGTTATCAGGTTGTCACACATGAAATGACGCATTTTTTGGTTGCTTGATGGTCTGGTCCTCTAACGAAGTAACATTCTCATTACCGTATATACTCGCGTATCCTGCGACTTTTAAAGACCTCATTTTGAAGCTAATTTTAAGGGGGTCGCATCATACACGAGATATAAAATTAGCGTGTGTACTGCTGGCCGTGGCTACACTGTTGACCAAACTATATATCCATTTACTGTCGTCAAATTAGCTTCAAAACTCGGGCTTCAAAAGTCGCATGATACCTGAATATATACGGTAACTAAAAATAATTATCATCAAAAGAAGGGTTCGCAAAATTGGGGGATCAGTTTTATACTCTTCTTTAATGTCAAATCCATCCCTCATTTTTCGGCTATAGCATATTCACAGATGCAATTCCAAAACCTCAGTAAATTAATCAAAAGAAAGGATGATAGAAAGTAAGGGATCACTTTTGTATTGTTTTTGAGTATTAAACTCATCCCCCATTTCTTGGGCACTGTATATGATATCCATTCCTATACGCTAGACGCATTTTTTGGTTGGTTGTTTATTCGGCCCTCTAACGAAGTAACCTTTTCATTACCGTATATATTCGCATTTCCGGCGACTATTGAAGACCTTATTTTGAAGATAATTTTAAGAGGGTCACATTATACACGAGATATAAAATTAGCAAATGTTCTGCTGGCACTGGCTACGCCATTGAGCAAACTCTATATCCATTTACTGTAGTCAAATTAGCTTCAAAATTAGGTCTGTATATACGGTAACTAAAAATAATGATAAGTAATCAAAGGAAGGGTTAGTAAAAAGTGGGGGATCAGTTTTGTATTCTTCTTTAATGTGAAATAGTTCCCCCATTTCTTGGCCATAGTAGATTCATAGATGGAATTCCAAAACCTGAGTAAAGTAAACAAATGAATGAATGACAGAAAGTGAGGGATCAGTTTTGTATTGTTCTTGAGTATTAAACTCATCCTACATTTCTTGGCCACTGTATATTTAGAGGCATGTTGGAGAGCAGTCATTCGTTAACTTGTTCCTTATTTCAACTAAATAAATTAGTCATGTAAGATTTTAAAAGCGTTTTATTCATTTTTCTATAAAATGCGTCATTTCATGTGTGACAACCAAATAGTTAAGCAGTCTTTTGTATCTAACGAAATTTCCCCGTTTTTTCGTACTTTGCTGAACTTTTGCACGCTAAAAAGTTTATGGTTACTGTATGGTGGTCTTTCAAAGGGGTTATACCTTATTCATTCTTGCCTCAAGAGAAAACAATAACAGCAACCTTGTAGTGTACAGAAATTGAGTGTATGCATGAAAAATTGAAAAAAAACAAAAAACATTCTAGATTTTGTGATTAGGGAAGGCCCAATTTTGCAGCATGACCGCACGCTTTTCAGTCAACTCTCCAAAGGCTGTATATCCTGAATTATGAAATTTTAACTTATCCTCCATATTCTCTTGATATATGTCCAACTGATTATCACTTATTTAAGCATTTTCAGCTTTTCATACGCAATAAAACGTCTTCCAATAAGGAAGATGTAATCGAAGAATTTGAACTGTTTATACAAAAAAGGATGAGAATTTCTTTAATACATGGGAGCAAGAATTTAGAAGTACATTCATCAACATGGTTCCTATTTCCACTAAATAAATTAGGTATTTAATATTTCAAAATCGTTTTATTCATTTTCTATAAAGTGTGTCATTTCATGTATGACAACCAAATAGTTAATCATTTTTTTTTATCTCACGAAATTTTCACGTTTCCTCGTAACTTGCTGAACTTTTGCAAAGCATATTTTGCTATTCCAATACGTGTCAGGCATCATAACTGTGACCTCTACGTATCTTTAATTCTTAATATTGCGCTCATCGTTGCTCATACGCACGGTCCAAGATATCCTTAGCATCCTTCTGTAGAACCACATCTCCGTTGCCACGACTCTCTTCTTCATCTTGGAGGAGGGCGTCCAATATTCGCTGCCGTAAGGCAGCGAATATTGAACGGAGGACCGATGTTATATAACAGCTCAGTACTCTTTTTCTGGTTACCAAAAAGATCCTCCTGTCACGCAATACTCTGTTATGTAACATCGGTCCTCCGTTCAACATTCGCTGCCTTACTCTGCCCAGTTTTTAGAATGTGTCCTTGGCCATCCCAATACGTCTACAGATCTCAGTGTCGCACTTGTCGTCCTTCATCAAAACACTTCCCAGATATTTAATCTTCCGCACCTTGTTGATTTTAGCGTCCCCGACCTGCAAATCGCATTTTGGGCTCATCCTTTTACTGATGACCATGCATTCTGTCTTCTTGTAGTTTATGCTTAGTCCTTTCTTCTTGCTCTCCTTAGCTACCCTCTGGAAGAGGTTTTATAGTTTTCTTTCCATGTCATCTGCGTAAAATGCGCTCAAAATGCAATTTATAGTTCAAGTATAGTAAAATCAAAATAGTACTACGTATCTTTTGCTGTTAAGATTGTGGCCGCCAATGCTAAATCCCTATAAGATTTCCAAATCCCAATAAGATTTCCAAATCCCTCAGAATTATCTAGTTCCTATCTTGATTTGTTTAAACAGTTTAAATTAATTCTTAAATTTGTTATTATTTTCTGTGATATCCGTGAATATTTTTCGGTATAGAATTCAGTGTAATGCCAGATTTACTGCTACCCTATGAGCCTTATCTACACTGTCATTTAACATATAGCTGAGCAGGGAAAAACGGATTTATACCTTTCTGATTTTTTAAAAATAATTGTCCACTCCCAAGAGCCACTCAAGGTAGACGGTTAATAAGTTAGATTGTTGTATGGACATAGGATGTGGAACAGGAGAAGTAAAGGCAGATTGTGAGGAGATGTACGATAGGTAATGGTTAACCCTAGACCTGAAGAGGCTTAATATGGTATTTAAGGAAAAATAATGGTGGAATCCTGTTCTTTAAGTAAAATCAGCTATTGATAAGCAGGTGCCCGAATGACTTTTTTTTTGTTTATCAGTGAAAGAGAATGCGAATGCTTCGCTGCTGAGTACATGGCATAGCGGGTCTTAGCTGTAAAGGTCTGAACTGGTGGAACTAGAGAATTTAGTTCGGTAAGTTATTTTCCATGGAAATAACGATATTGTAACGAGAGGTTCGGACGATCTCTTCGCTAACATACCTAGACTTTAGGAATTTAAGCGCAGTACTGGACTGACGACGCGGTGTCATCAATTTGCAGTCGATCTGGCTAGATGTAACCGTAAATTCTATGCTAACAGTTTCTTCTCTCACGCTTCCCACTTGTGGAACGCCATTCAGGCTCTATGCTTTCCAGCCAATTTTCATCTGCAAAAATTTATATGCAATGCCAATCGTTATCTAATGTCCTCCTGGTTACTCTTTTCTCTTCCCGCTCATTATTAATGTTTCTGTTCCTAAGTCTTCCACACCCAGTAACCCCTTATATCTTAGTGGCTTTAGTGCCTTGCAGTGTGGAACGCCATTCCGGCTCTATGCTTTCCAGCCAATTTTCATCTGCAAAAATGTATATGCAATGCCAATCGTTATCTAATGTCCTCCTGGTTACTCTTTTCTCTTCCCGCTCATTATTAATGTTTCTGTTCCTAAGTCTTCCACACCCAGTAACCCCTTATATCTTAGTGGCTTTAGTGCCTTGCAGTGTGGAACGCCATTCCGGCTCTATGCTTTCCAGCCAATTTTCATCTGCAAAAATGTATATGCAATGCCAATCGTTATCTAATGTCCTCCTGGTTACTCTTTTCTCTTCCCGCTCATTATTAATGTTTCTGTTCCTAAGTCTTCCACACCCAGTAACCCCTTATATCTTAGTGGCTTTAGTGCCTTGCAGTGTGGAACGCCATTCCGGCTCTATGCTTTCCAGCCAATTTTCATCTGCAAAAATGTATATGCAATGCCAATCGTTATCTAATGTCCTCTTGGTTACTCTTTTCTCTTCCCGCTCATTATTAATGTTTCTGTTCCTAAGTCTTCCACACCCAGTAACCCCTTATATCTTAGTGGCTTTAGTGCCTTGCAGTGTGGAACGCCATTCCGGCTCTATGCTTTCCAGCCAATTTTCATCTGCAAAAATGTATATGCAATGCCAATCGTTATCTAATGTCCTCCTGGTTACTCTTTTCTCTTCCCGCTCATTATTAATGTTTCTGTTCCTAAGTCTTCCACACCCAGTAACCCCTTATATCTTAGTGGCTTTAGTGCCTTGCAGTGTGGAACGCCATTCCGGCTCTATGCTTTCCAGCCAATTTTCATCTGCAAAAATGTATATGCAATGCCAATCGTTATCTAATGTCCTCCTGGTTACTCTTTTCTCTTCCCGCTCATTATTAATGTTTCTGTTCCTAAGTCTTCCACACCCAGTAACCCCTTATATCTTAGTGGCTTTAGTGCCTTGCAGTGTGGAACGCCATTCCGGCTTTATGCTTTCCAGCCAACTTTAATCTTCAAACATTTAAATGCAATGCCAATCGCTATATACTGTCCTCTTTATTACTCTTTTCTCTTCCTGCTCATTATTAATGTTTCTGTTCTTAATTCTTCCATACCCAGTAACTCCTTACGTCTTAGTGGCTTTAGCGCCTTCCTTGTGGAACTCAATTCCGGCTCCATGCTTTCAAGCCAACTTTAATCTTCAAATATTTAAATGCAATGTCAATCGCTATCTACTGTCCTCTTGATTACTCTTTTCTCTTCTCGCTCATTATTGATGTTCTCTTCCTAATTCTTCTACACCTAGTAACCTCCATGAGTCTTAGTGGCTTTACCGCCTTGTTAGTACAACTCTCTTTTGGCTCCACGCTTTCTAGCCAAATTAATCTACAAAAATTTAAATGCAAAACTATCCACTATCCTCCTGATTACTCTTTTTGTTCTCGCTCATTATTAATGTTTCCGTTTTCTTATTCTTCCACTGTCAGTGTCCTCTTATGACTTAGTGGATCTACTACATTGCTTGGTGTGAACTTGACTAAAAAAAAATTCTTCGTTGGGAAAAGGGGTTTTAGGATGGAAAATAATCCATCACCCATAAGGCCGCGTTAATTCTTTTGCATTCTTCAAAATGTTGGAAAGAGAAGATTTGGTAACGCAGGATCAGATATGGCAGCGGAACTGAGTTTTTGGTCTAAGATCTCAGGCGGAGTCAGGTGCCTTCAAGAGCGGTGAAATGAGATGACAATTTCCCCAGCATTTTTGGCAATGGAACGTGTATATGAGTTCCATTTGGGGTCTGGATTGAACTCGAGTCCCAACTTTAAAACTTTAAATTGCCGTGTTCAATTTTTCGGCGCTGACAACCTTTAAGCTACCCGCGCATTTTTTGTTTATTTTTTAAATTTTTTTTCTTATTATTTAACTGGATTACATTACGTTCTTATTTCGAATTTTTGTTTATTTTTGTTGGCATCAGCAATTAAGAAAGCGATGATGAAGACGCCAGGAATAATAATAATAATAATAATAATAATAATAATAATAATAATAATAATAATAATAATAATAATAATAATAATATTAGGTTGGTGCAAAAATAATGTCGTTTTCTCACATAGTAACATATGTGAGAAAACGACATTATTTTTGCACCAACCTAATAATAATAATAATAATAATAATAATAATAATAATAATAATGACCAATTCTTTTGAGTCTCGTTTCTGGTTTTAAATTGTCCTCAAAGATCAAAAGACCAAAACACAGTGATAACAGCCGCCCGGATATTTTTGCTTTGTTTTATTTCATTATATTCTCTGTTGCCATATTCTATTTAAAAATCATTCCTCCCTTTGTTTTAAGTTCATTAATTTTCACTGAAAAAATTAAATGTTTATAATTCCTTGCTAATTCAACAAATTATTGTTTTATTTTATTTTATTTTATTTTTAGTGGGGCTATATTAAAAATAAAAAAAAAATAATTCTCCACATGAAACAAACTAACGTCCTTTTAACTTTTACCGTAGCAATCACAATCATGACCGTGTAAAATGGCGGCGGTTCATTTGATTTTGCTAAATTTTCTTTATTCTTGTTTGTTTTTTAGTTTTTACAACCAAATGTTATCATTATTCTTGACACTGAAAATTATTTAAAGCTTTAACTTGCTTTTCTTTGAAAAAAAATCCAATTTAAATATTTTAGGGTGAAAATTCTGTAATAAATTTGACCGATTTTTTTTCGTCTCTGGGCTAAACAAGTTTTTCGACATGCGCAGTTCATTAGATCTTCATTGATACCGAAGACTGCAACCCCCATACAAGAGATAGAAAAAAAATTAAATTAAATGGAAAAATCCAGTGATTCGTATGCTTTAGAAAGCGAACATATGGGGAGAATTCTCAGGAGAGACGGTTTATAATCGATTCATACATGTAAAAATTTACCCCAACTCGAAAAAATATATGAAAACGCATATACTATAAACGTGTCTCGGCAACGAAGATGAGACACGCAAATTCGTCCACCGACATATTAAGCACGTTTAAAAATAAGATGTATGTCTACATATTAGGGCCGGTCGCTTTTAGAACCGTGGTTGTGTACTCAGTTTAAACGACAAAGTTTTTATGTGACGTGTATCTTCAGGGCTTAGGTGATCATGGCCCTCTACTCCCTCCTGTTGTTTGTAGCTGTTAATAAGTTTCGTCTTTTAGAAGATTTCTCTCAACACTGTTCCACCATCCATTTGTTCAAGTCCATCAAATGTTACACGCTGCTTTCCGCAGTCCCTCTTTCCCTCTGTTTGTCCTATGAGTATCAAACTTTCCAAGCCCTACTTCCTCGTTATATTCCCCAGGAATTTCAACTGCCTCTTCCTGATGTTAGTTATAAGTTTCTTCTTTGTTTCCATTTTCTCCAAAACCTCGTCGTTCCTCATATATTCGGCTCATAATATCTTCGGGATCTTTCTGTAGAAACAGATTTCTATTGCTTTAAGTCTCTTTTTAATGCTTGGGGAGATTGTCCGACATTCGCTGCCATACAGGAGGACAGATATCACGTAACATTTCATTGCTGTTTTCTTTGTTTCTAACGAATTTTCTCTCTCTCTCTCTCTCTCTCTCTCTCTCTTAATACTTAGCTTTTGGAATGGGTCTTTGGCTATCTCAATACGTCTTCGGATCTTAGCGTCGCACTTTACGTCCTCTGTTAGAACACTTTTTTTTCACCCCACGCAAGGCGGGAAGCCGCTACCACGCAAGGAGTTACAGAGAGTTGGAACGAGAGCAAATAGGGGTGACAGAGGAAAGGATGAAGAGAAGGATAGGGGAAATATCAAGGCATCTACAGATGTCGATTACATTGGAACAGTTGGAGATTACAGCTATCAGGGAAACAAGAAAAGGGGAGGGAGTTCCACAGGCGAGAAGTGCGGGACATGAAGCTATTGGAGTAGAAGAGACGGCTACATTTAACAGTTTCGATAGTGAAAGGGTGAGAGCGAGATGCCAGCCTAGTAGAACGCTTAAATTCATGAAGCCTTGGAACCAGCGAAATCAGTTCATCGGAACAGTTATCAAGAAAGTATTTGTAAAAAAAAGTCAGAGGGAGGCGATGGCACGTCTATGAGAGAGCGACTGCAGACGAGATGCCAGATCAGGGACAATTACATTGCATATCTGTCCCTGGATTTTATCAAGAACCTTGAGACAAACAAAAGGGGCTCCAGACCATATATGGCAGCAATACTCCATGCAAGGAGAATGGTTGATTTGTAGATTTGAAGGATCGACTCCGGCGAGAAAAATTTCCTGGTGCGTCACAGGGAGCCAATTTTCCTTGCGGTGGACGAAGCTATTGACTCAATGCATTTTTTTTCCAGATATTTAAATTTTTGCGCCTATTTGATTTTACTATACGTGACCTGTAAAGTGCATTTTGGACGCAATTTTTGCTGATGACCCTGCATTCTTACTTCTTGTAATTAATACTTAATCCTTTCTTCTCGCTTTCTTTTGCTACCTTCTGTAGGAGGTTTTGTAGTTTTCTTTCCGTGTCAGCTATCAGAACTGTGTCATTTGCATATCTTATTTTCTTATTTTCTTAAGATTATGGCCGCTAATAATGAATCCAGGTTGACTTCTAATTAATTCAGAATTGCCTCGCTGTACAGCATGATAAATAATGGAAAAAGTTTTTTCCAAATCATCGCCGTTTTTTTTTCAGGAAATGAATTTAAAAGAATAAGTTTAGCTTCAAAATCGTAGCGTTGGGATTTCATTCAGGTGATAAGTGGAAGCCTTATAGAAAGGCCTTATAATATTTATACTGAAGCTTTACAAATTTTATATACACAAGATGCATAGAGCACAAGCCCATTATTATTAAATCATTGTGCCATAAAATAAAATAAGAAATTTATTTGCTTTAAAGGGAAATTATCCTGAACAATTAAGCTATGATGTTACATGTTATACAGTCCAATAGTTATAGTGCGATTTTCAATAAACGATGCATATTCAAAAGCATTTTACTTATGTGTACCCAGTAATATGATGGTCTTATATACATTTTTATCTTTTTTCAATTATTATCTAACAAATGATCGAACAAATCTTATTCATTGAGTAGACTTTTTTTTGTAATCTTTTAAAAAATTTACATGTCTTTTACTTGGCGAATAAGTTTAAAGATTAAGTTCAAAATTGGAGCGTTGGAATCTATTTCCGGTGATCAGCGAAAGTATTTAAATCCTAGCCTACAAAATTTATAATTTACTGTAGCTTTACAAATTCTATATGAACAAGATGCATAGCACAAGCACTTTATTATTAAATCATTGTGCCATCAAATAAGACCTTCATTTACTTCAAGGGGGTGTTATACTGAACAGTTTGGCTATATTACGATGTAATATGTTATAAAGTGCAGTAATTTTAGTGCAATTTTCAATAATCAGTGCAAATTTTAAACATTTTTCTTATAAAGTGTGCCCACTAATATGGTGGTGTTATATACGCTTTTATCTAATTTTTCTTTTTATTAATTATGACCTAAAAAATGATCTTACAAATCTTAAATTACTGAGTAGATTTTCTGTAATTTATTACAATTTTTTCACAGATTTTACTGATATATATATATATATATATATATATATATATATATATATATATATATATATAACTCTACATACTGTAAGGGATTCTAATACATTTACTTGTTCTTAAAAGAAATATAGTATATTAAAAATTAATAGTGAAAATATTTTTCAAATTGTAGTTAAATAAAACGTAGTATTCTAACCTGAACACCCCCACAAAAAATTCTTTAAATATACAAATAGAAAAAGTGCCATAAGAAGTTTTGCCGTTAACAATAAAATTTTTAAAAAATCCAGAGGACATGCATTTAACTGATGTCAGATTTCATTGAAAAATACATCCCTACCCCTTACCAAAACGTAGCTAATAACGGATACATCAAAATACAGACATAAAGAACACGCAAACACCCCTGTCTAGTGGAAGTGAATTTATCTGTAACCTTGGAAACGTGAATTATGATTTTAGCTGTGTCTTTAAAACCCAGTAATTTTAAAAGTTACTCCAAAATTCGCTTGAGGATGAAATGGAACTAATATCTTTAATTTAATTACAAAATTAAATTCGCACCTTCCATTTCTGAAACATGGTTAGAACTGTGTAGCGAAAAAACATATTTTAAATCAATTAATTTATAATATATATATATGTATATAAATTACAAACATTATGTCTTTTTATTTGTGGCATAACCCTTTCATAATCCTTTTAAATACACACACACACACACACACAGACACACAGACACACACACGCACATATATATATATATATATATATATATATATATATATATATATATATATATATATATATATATATATATATATGAGGTGCAATTGTAACTTAGAGGAGGAGACAGTCCAGAAGAGTTGCCGGAGATTTCGATTAAACAAATTAAAGAAAATGAGTGTCTTTAAAAAAAAATCATTTAACTTTTTATATTTTTCGCCTAAAGTGTCGGAGTTTTGAGATAGAAATCCTTCAGAATGCTTAGAAAATAAATGAAATAAGTCTTTTTATCTATGCGTTCTCCATGTCGCCAATATTTTATAAATTTGGGTATATAATTCCAACACGATTAGTCACGAGCAACTTGGGATCACACACAAATACATACACACACAACTCATTTTTTCACCTTTGATCTGATGAAGCCAAATCGGCGAAATGCATTGTGGGATATTATTTCGAAACGTACTTTCATAAACGCTTCTCCAGATGTCAGTAACTGTTAACTCAGTCGGGATTATATACCCAAATGTATAACGTATATATATATATATATATATATATATATATATATTATAATAATATTTTTTGTTTAAAAATATGATTCCTTCGCTACATAAGAGTTCTCATGTTTCAAAAACGTGAGCCGAAATCATCCGAATAATTAATAAAATTAAGTTGGATTGAGGTGTTTAGTCACGTTTCATCTTCAAGCGAAATTTTAGGAATAAGCTATCTCTCGGTTTACGTGTATTTTTACAGAATTTGTTATTGTGGGAGTGGCTATACTATT
>OZ010604.1:23136715-23181715 GCA_963932145.1 Acanthosepion lycidas
TCATATCTATCTATCTATCTATCTATCTATCTATCTAAAATCTTTGTTGAGCAGTACTAAAAATTAGAACAAGACAGAACATCCTTAGACATGGGCAGTGAAAGGATAAATGTCTACGCAAGTAGATTAAATAAAGGATTCAGTTCTAAATCCCTTGTAGGTTATCTGGATCGATTTGTCCCTGACTAAATCGTGTGAGCACAATGGCTGAAACGTTGGTATAACAGCAACAAGATACAGGCAAAAACATCAGATTGGTCTTACTCGAGACCATCGTGTCGCTGACTGCATAGCGGGGGTTTCGCCGGGGAGATATATGGTTTTCAGCTGTCATTCTCCTAAACAAGTTGACAATCACAGCTGGAGAGTAAGCCGGGCTATTTAACACATAGCTGGAATGAGACGCGCGTGTATTTGTTCGAAAGTGTATGCAAATCGAACTTGACGTGACGATTTCTTGTTTCAAGACGAGAAGCATCAAACCACCAACACATCCAGTTTATATATGTGCTGGTCATGTTGCAAACATAAGACACGACAGAATGCCTAAGGTCGACATGTATAGCCAGCTTCACAGTGTACAAAGGACTACTGGATGGCTACACGAAGACAAGTTAATGAGTAACTTCTTAGCTGTTAATGTGTCGCATATTAAGTTCGCTGGGTTACCCTGGATAGAAATAACTGGATATATTTATGCAAGTGTGCTATCTGAAATTTCGAAGTCGTATTGACCGGCTAAGAGACGAAAGACAAGGGAGAAAATCATCAAGAAATATTTCTGTGGATATGACCCAAGATCCTCGCTGTTGCGCAATATGTGGGCTTGTACGTAGGTCACTAGCAGGACTGAATTGTCACATAAAACACAAAAACTGAATGAGGATGGTGAATACACATACGTCGAAATCAATATATATATATATATATATATATATATATATATATATATATATATATACATTGTAAGGCATTTTATGTTTATACATTATTTTTATAGATACAAATATTTAAGTAAATGCTGTTTATAACAAACGGTATGAAACAACATCTACCGCCTGAATGTCCCAGAAATTTTCATAGAAAATATTTATCCTCCGACAGGAATCGAACCTGTATCCTATACGGAACCGTCATACAGCCTGACGTGCCTTTAACCGATTTGACAACAGAGGAGCGTTCGGTTAGCAAGGTTGATTTTACTCTTTTTAAACTGCAAGGCACGTCAGATTATATGACGGTCCCGTATAGGATTGCAACCCCCCCCTGATTATTATGTGCGGGTGCAGTTGAGCAAAAAACCAACGAAACTCCTTGTAATGCCAAAGATGAGCTGAAGGCAAGAATTATGGGAGAATTTAACTACTTATCACCAGAGATCATTCAGAAGAGATGACGGGGATGACGAAGTTATTCTCATTTCAGTTTATATATTACACACTGTAGATATATGTGTGCTTGTGTCTGGGTGGCAATATTAGCTGTTCCTTATAAGGAAACCTCTGGCCACCTCACTCCCCAGATTTCAATTCCCTTGATTATTATGTAGGGTGTGCAGTTGAATGAGACACCAACAAAACTCCTTGTAACACCAAAGATGAACTGACGGCAAGGATTATGGCAGCATTCACCAACTTAAACAAGGAGGCCGTCTAGAAGAGTTGCAGGTGATTCCAAAGTCATCTGGAACTGTGCTTGAAGCCAGTGGCGATTTTATTGAATAAATTTACTCTTCACTATTTCAAGATATTTTTTTGTGTAACGTTCGTAAATATATCTGTTAAAATGAAATGTCAGTGTTATTTAGACGAAAAAATTTTTCCATCGTACCATGCACACTGATTTCCTCTGTCCCTCTTGCTTTCAGTCTGCCCTGTGAGTTTCAAATTTTCCAAGCCCTCTTTCCTCATTATGTGCCCGAGAAATTCTGTATCTTTCTGATGTTATGTATAAGTGTCAATTTGTTTCGATTTTCTCTCAAACCTCTTCATGGGTCTCATTTACTGTTCCTGTCATTCCCATCATGATATTGCGAATCCCAAATGTTGGCTCCTTCTGCTTCAGTGTCAGTTACACATTTTCCAGTTGCTGCGGTTACAGGTCCGCAGAGATGTTTTGGCCCGTTGATAGCAGTTCATAATACACCACGAGTTGACTAGCCTACCAGATACAGAGCATTATCTAGCGCGGATGTAGAGGTGATCTTGCCGTGTGATACACAGCGTATCGTTGTGACAACCAACGTCTAGCACGCTTGTGAGTGTCATACTAAACCTATTTTTCGTCACTGGTGATAAAAAAAACGAACAAATATCGTTAGGGTGCAAGCTCACCACAGGTTTGGCTATTGTCCTCCTCTATGGTCGACTTAAGGCCGTCGTCAGCCAGGACCTGTGGACGGCCACTGAGCTTAGGGAACCAATGCCTGGCGCCGCGTTCACTCACAACATTATCCTCAAAGGCTTGATGTATTTTTCGACTTCATGCGGCTGCGAACAGGTCCAACTTACAGTTATAAAGCAGACAACCCCGAACGAGCTAGGTCGACACCGCAATGTTTCCTCTCCGCTACTTGATCTATGACTTGACCCAAACCGTTGCGAGTTCAATAGCTGAGGTGGACATGACACTGATACTGAGATATCCGAAAGAGGCATGGCACGTGGAACTAAAAAAAATCTGCACCGGTGAAAGATATAAAGGATTTTGGTTTAAAATTCCAATCCCCTGAAGAAAGTGGAGCGTGCAACGGTCGAAACGTGGTGAATATGGCAACAAAGATGAGGACAACACTCCGAACAATATAGTGTAAATAATTACAATACCCTATCCCAGAAATTTGGAGAGATAGAGGTGGTAATAATTGTTGGCATAATGTTCAGAAAGAGTAAGGTGAATGTTTCAGTGTCGCCAAGACAAGTATTGTATCCTTGCTATTAAGCAATACCGTCTCTTTTCGTTACTTTAGCTCTGCTGTAGAAATTCACAGATTGTCGACTAGAGCTTTTGGCTTTGGCCTAGAGCAATGCCGCCACCCTCACTCTATGCATCTTTCACGGCACGCAATAAATTCATTCGCGTATCAGTGCTTACTTGTTCCTGCACGACGTAAAAACAAAACAAAAACAAAAACAAAAAAAAACAAAACAAAAAAAATAAAAACAAAACAAAAAAAACAAAAACAAAAGAAAACGGCAAGGACTTTTTTTTTAGTTACCTTATAAATTCATTTTCACAGCCGTGCGATTCTGTCGGGACGCTGACACATTATTTTGGAGAAAAGGGTGAAAACAAACGCCTATTTTTAAAAATCGCGCTGCGTGAAAACTTTCGCCCCGCTAGTTTTTAACGATGAGATTGTACATAGCGTATAGAAGACAATTTGAAACAGTTGTAGTGATGCAGGAAAATTTTGTGTCGAAGTTGCTGGGCCCAAATGAGAATCAAGGTAGTAACGCATTAAAATTAAGTAAAAGACGCAGGCCTGAGGCCATTTTGAAAGGCGGGAAATAGCAACCGGGTACTGATAAATAAAGTGACTGGCCATCACATCAAGATTAAAGACGATCAATGACAGAAGCTAGTGAATGCTTGGATAGCAACTGGCAGTGTCTGACAACACTACCAGGCAATCGCAGTTCAAAAACCCCTCGTCCATACCTGAATCAAATCGGGACAAATGGTAAGGAACTTTGACCTTGGGGGCCTCTGTAATGTCCGAGTCCGTTTTTGTATTGGTCAGGTAATAAGGCGGTCTTTTGTCATGGCTAGAGGAGTGGTTGGAGGATGGCAGGTCAGTCGATCAATAGGACCGACGTGAAACGCAATAATGTCCACCGATGGAGCGCTCAACATTTTCGCGGGCTAATTTAATTAAATAAATGATTGGTCGAATTGAAGTGGCCAAGTAATATCGTCGGAAAGTCGGAAAGGAAAGGAAGAAAATAAAATAAATGAAAATTTACATAGGATATATAAGTATTTACATACATACATACATACATATATATATATATATATATATATATATATATATATATATATATATATATGTAACTGTGTGTGTGCGTGTATGTATGTAAATTACGTTTTCATAAGGCATCGAAGACTTGAGTATATATTTTCTTTCAAGATATATTTGAAATGGAAGCGATTACATACATATATATATATATATATATATATATATATATATATATATATATATATATATATATATATGCGTGTGTGTGCTTATATGTGTGTGTATGTTTGTTCGCGTATATGGGTATTACATTTTAAATTTGTTTTCAGAGGAAGTGTAAAGTCATATCTCCCGGAAACATATGTATGGGAAATCTAATGAAAATTATTACAGACTTACGTTAATATATATATATATATATATATATATATATATATATATATATATATATATATATATATATATATATATATGAAGAAATATAGTCTTAAGATGTGCTATATTTATGGGATAAAGTGCTCAATGTCAGGGATAGAGCGTGTGTAAATATAAAAGTGAACATAGAAGTCAACACTTAGAGGCGACAACCTGTTTCATGCTAGATGCAATCGTCAGGCCACGACGATTGCGTCTAGAATAAAACAGACTGTCGTCTCTAAGTGTTGACTGCTATGTTCACTTTTATATGTATATGTATATATATATATATATATATATATATATATGTATGTATATATATATATATATAGAGAGAGAGAGAGAGAGAGAAAGACAGACATAATGACAGAGACCGAGATAGGGAGGAACAAAGAAAGTGACATATTTGTGTGTTGTTTTGTCTGGTTGGATAATAATATAATACCTTATATTGCATTCCATTTCTATCTGTCTATCTATCTATCTATCTATCTATCTATCTATCTATCTATCTATCTATCACACTGTTCATATCTACCTATCTGTCTATCACACTCTTTTCATATCTATCTTCACTTATAAAACGGATTTTTAAAAACATTTTCTTGTAGGTCATGTATTTAATATATTTGACTAAGATAAATAAGCTATCCAATAATCTAATGCAGATGGAACGTTTTATATTGATGTTAAATGTCTTATTTTCAAGGTTAACCATGTAAAAGTAACTAAATGTTGGCCCCATAACTGAACTTATGAAAACGCCATCACATTTTACGCGATCCTTATGTTTAAAATTGTAAGGTGGATAAGATGTTCCGTCGATGCCAGTACTTTCGATACTCCTCATATTATCATCGTCAGGCATGAATATTTTTTCCATTCAGGTAAATGTGTTGTAGGCCGAAATATGATTTTCAAGAGTGTGTTATTTATTAACAGTTACATAATTTGGAACGTGCAATGCTAGATTTGTATTTTTAATATTTCAAATGAGAACATCTTACAATTTTAAACATAAGTATCGCATGATTCAGCGAGTGTTTAGTAAGTTAATGCTTTATTAAATCTGTTAGCGATTGGAAATAAAGATTAGAATTCTACACGGAAAAGAAAGTGAACGAATACTTTTCGCTTTTTCAATGTCAGAATTGCACTTCGTAGAATGTTTACCCGTTAGCTTCTCCACAGTGACTTTGTTGAGGCACAACCTCTATTTGGCCAGTAACGCATTCTATTTCGCCCTATGTTTTGTCCCATGAGCAGAGAATGGTGACATTGCAGCCAACCATGTAATGCGCTAAAATTCGTAAAGTCTCAAAACTATTTCCATGAAAGTATTTATATAAAATGTTAAGGTTTAATGTTCTAAAACGTTTTTTTGTATGTATGTATGTCCGGGTGGTGTCATGGGTGGACCGATGTAGAATATCAGATCTTGAGCACTAATACTCTTACGAAAGGCATGAAACCACCGCTTTTCTCCCACTTATATGTTGATGATAATTAGTTTAGCAGAAGGGAAAGTGCTTGAAACAATTCTCTGTTAGCAGATTTTTCTTGTTTTTTTAATCATTTCACCCCAACCAAGGCAATAAAGTTACTAAGACGCGAGGAATTAGAGAATATTAGAAAAAGAATCACCATTAAGGACAATAAAAGAACAGAGATTTAAAAAAAAACATTGCATTTAAATTTTTGAAGATAAAATTTGACTGGGAAAGCCAGAAGCCGGTAGAAACACAAAGGGTTACTGAGTGTGAAAGAATAAGAGAAAATAAAATACTATTAACATTAAAATAACAGGAATTAAGAAGATAGAAAGTAACGATTGACATTGCATTTAAAGTTTTGAAGATCAAATTTGACTGGGCAAGCCTGAAGCCGGGGGAGTCACAAAGGGTCACTGAGTGTGAAAGAATAAAAGAAAATAAAATACTATTAAGGAGAGAGGACAATAAAAGAACAGCAATGTAACCATTGACATTGCATTTAAATTTTTTTAAGATCAAAGTTGATTAAGAAGCAAACAGCTGGAAGAGAGTACCACAAGCGAGAAATATGATAAAGGAAACTGTTATCATAGAATTTATGGCTACTTATATCAATCCCAACTATAGAATTTCGAAAGCTTGCCGCCAATCTTGTACTGCGCTTAAATTGGTCTAATTAACAAAGAAGCAAGATTTATAGAAAAGACATAGGATAGCAACGTTATGGCGATGGGAAAAGCAGTGAAGCCGAGATGCCAGGTTAGCGCAAATAATATTGCAGATTATTATTTTGATTTTTTTCAAGAAGGTATCTATACATAACCAAAGCACTAGACCAAATGTAACTGCAATATCCAAAGCAATGTCGAATGGTGGACTTATAAATCTGGTTACAAATATTTTCTAGCACAACACAGTGCACCAACACACCGAGCAATGCATATAAAATATAGAAAATATTTTTAAGAACAAGCCTCGAGTTTTTAGGTAAATATTTTGTTTGTGTAACAATTTACGACGTTGGGAAAATGGTTTAGGTAATATTAAATATTTCGATATGCGGAAATATCCTGTATTCTTTGACTGAGCAGCCAGGCGTCTTAACGGTTGAAATTTTCTTCAAGCAATCGTTCATGAAAATAGGTTTCTCAGGTCCATTATATGTTATTCTTCTGTCTAGTAATTATGGGAGTTTCCTACGTAAGGATCGTGTGTCCGCCTTGTCCGGTTTTCTCACGTCCGCACGTCGTGGGCGCCTCTCTCGTTTGAGAAAAACATTAGTGTTATATAGCACACACAGTCCTAGACCAACGCTAACTCTTGGCTAATGCCTGCCCAGTATCGTTCATATGCAAAGAGTCAGCACCACCTACTCTAAGTAGCCTATTGTGGAAGGGGACGCAACTCCTTCTACACATAAATCCAACTCGGTGTCTTTTATGAGGCTAACTCGATTCTTTGTTACAGTTTGATTTCGAAAAACCGCGGAAGGTTAATATTGACATCATGTCACTAATTTCCTTTTTAGTTACATATATTTATTTGTTTCTACTGCTGGAAGTCTTTTGGAAGAAAATATTTTATAAGGAATAGTCTTTTTTAAGGCCGAGGCAATTCATTAAGAATTTGTTAATGATGTATCAATATGAGCGAAGTTGATGTCTTCGGAAACTTAAAAGTAACAGGAACCTGTCGTACAACTCGTACAACTCGAATATTTATTTTCTTGGTGTACAAGAGCAATAATTTCAGACTGAGAGAAATTGATGAAAGAAAGATTAATTAACTTTTTAGACGAAGATGAGAGGACAAAGAAAACTGTTGTCTATAAAACTGCGAAAAAGAAAACAGACGGAACAAAGTGGGCCGTGCAGAATGACGACACCCACATAATTCTTAAACCCTACACACCCGCTTATCGTATTATGTTACTATCTAAGAATAAAATCTGTTTACTGCTAGAAATTGTTTTGTCCTTTACTCGTGGGTAACGATCTGGTTATTTTTAAGCCACAAGTGTTTAAATACGTGAAACTGTATCCTGTCATCGAATCTGGTGTGTGGTCTGAGCTGCAAAGCTACAATTATGACCGGGTTGATATAAAATTGCCTGATACAAAAAAAAATATCAAAGTATAAAGTGATTCACGCATTTGTTCTTCATCATCACTACGATGGCGTGCCCCACTTCAACCTCATAAAGATAAGAAGTACATTCTCTGAGTTTAATAAAATATCAACCGGTATAATATGGACAAACAAGTATCAACACAATTCGATTAGCAAACAGATTTCGAAAGAAAAAAAAAAGAAGAAAAGAAAAAGAAGAAAAGAAAAAGAAAAAAAAACAGGAAAAGATAACTCTGAGTTCTCTTAGTATACACGGGGCTTGCGTCTACTGCACTTAGCCCGATTGTGGACTGAATGTATCTAATGAAAGTTCAATATAAAGCTAATCAACCTTGACTGGCAACTGGTTATGGCTGAATGAGATGAGTGAAAGGTCAACTGTTGGCAGTGCACTTTATACTAACCGTTATTCAAAAAGCACCTGCACTATCTTCGGCTTTCCCGGCGCCATTAACAGTGGGGAAAGACGAGAGGGATTGACTTTCCTTGTATTTGGATCAGATCGATGGCAGCGTGTGAAATATTTATAAACAGGACTGCCCAGACCAATATTTTCAATGTTCCTTTTCTCATGAGTTATAATTTCCAGGTCAATCTGGATTAGGCGACTATGTATTTTAAGAGGCTTTATATTGAATAAACTCGTTATTTCTAAAAATGTTTTTTTTTTTTTTTTAGAATTTCAGATATGAAAATTTGGACAAGTAGAAACAGAAAATAGTATGTTCCAATTCAAAATCAGCTTATTTTATTTTCTTTCTATCTATCTATCTATCTATCTATCTATCTATCTATCTATCTATCTATCTATCTATCTATCACAATTTGTTTAAATCTATCTATCTATCTATCTATCTATCTATCTATCTTTCTCAGTTTGTTCAATATCGCATTCTGTTGAAATCTGTCTCAGATTGTTCATGTCTATCTATCTATCTATCGATCTATCTAGCTATCTAGCTAGCTATCTCAGCTTGTTCAATATCGCATTCTGTTCAAATCTATCTCAGTTTGTTCATTTCAATCTATCTATCTATCTAGCTAGCTAGCTAGCTAGCTAGCTAGCAAAATATGTTAATATCTATTTAGCAGTCATCGTATCTATTTAACTAGGTGGATAGCACGCTGTATTCCTGTCAGGTTTTTCAAAATCTGTTCATATCTATCTATCTAGCTAGCTAGCTAGCTAGCTCAGCTTGTTCAATATGTATCGCATTCTATTTAAATCTGTCTATTTCAGTTTGGTCATATCTATCTATCTATCTATCTATCTATCTATCTATCTATCTATCTATCTAAGTTTGTACATATCTACTTCTGTTCTTATCTATTTGTTTATGATTTTAGACGCATTTGTTTGGGACGTATTTTTTTTCATACCATAAAAAGGATTATCTATCTATCTATCTATCTATCTATCTATCTATCTATCTGTCTGTCTGTCTGTCTGTCTAGATCGAATATACTCAGATCTATCTATCTATCGATCTATCTATCTATCTATCTATCTATCTATCTGTCTAGATCGAATATACTCTGATCTATCTATCTATCTATCTATCTATCTATCTATCTAGATCGAATAAACTCAGATCTATCTATCTATCTATCTATCTATCTATCTCGAATATACTCAGATCTATCTATCTATCTATCTATCTATCTATCTATCTATCTATCTATCTATCTATCTGTCTAGATCGAATATACTCTGATCTATCTATCTATCTATCTATCTATCTATCTATCTAGATCGAATAAACTCAGATCTATCTATCTATCTATCTATCTATCTATCTATCTCGAATATACTCAGATCTATCTATCTATCTATCTATCTATCTATCTATCTAAGTTTGTACATATCTACTTCTGTTCTTATCTATTTGTTTATGATTATAGACGCATTCGTTTGGGACGTATTTTTTTCATATCATAGTCATAAAAAGGATTATCTATCTATCTATCAAAATATGTTAATATCTATTTATAAGTCATCATATCTATCTAGCTAGTTATATAGCACGCTGTATACGTGTCAGGCTTTTCAAAATCTGTTGATATCTATCTATCTATCTATCTATCTATCTGTCTAGATCGAATATACTCAGATCTATCTATCTATCTATCTATCTATCTATCTATCTATCTATCTATCTGTCTGTCTGTCTGTCTGTCTGTCTAGATCGAATATACTCAGATCTATCTATCTATCTATCTCGAATATACTCAGATCTATCTATCTATCTATCTATCTATCTATCTATCTCGAATATACTCAGATCTATCTATCTATCTATCTATCTATCTATCTATGTCTCATTTTGCTCATATGTACGTGTCTTACTATTATCAGTTTCTGTAAGCCGTATCTTATCTTTCTATCTTTCTATCTATTTATCAAAATCTGTTAATATCTATCAGTCATTTTATATCTATCTGGCTAAGTAGCTAGCTCAGTGCATAACTGTCAGGCTTTTCAAAATCTGTTCCTATCTATCTATATATCCATCTATCTATTTAAAGGATGCGATGGATAAACTGTCATCTAAATTACGCAAAAATAAATACACAGACATAATAAATTAACACAGAAATATTTTGAAATACTGAGGAGTAAATCTATATATATATAAAGTTGTAGCCTCTGTCTATCTGTTATCAAACTTTCTTAGCGTTTTGGAGATACACCCCCGTAACTATTTATATTCTGATACTGCATTACCTAGGGTACTTTGATAACTGTATTTCATTTTGTTTAAAGTGGTCCCAAGGGAGGAGTGCGCAGACTACCAACTCTAATTTTCCCCTTTGATTTAAGTTAAATTTAAATTTGTACAAGGGAATGACTCCTATCAAAAATATAGAACGAGAAAGCCAGAAGATGGAGGTCACATAGGCAAGATCTAAATGAGACAATATGGACTTCACGGCGAGCAAGAAATCACGTGGGTAGTGATTTACAATACATATTTGTTGCGACAATTCAACTGTCATAGCAATGTCGAAATCTGCTTATCAATTCCTTTAATCAAGTATTGCATCAAATACACATCAAAGGGGTCAGATCAAGCTGTTTTTGTACAAATCCCCATTAAAAATTATTTTCCCTTTGATTTAAATTAAATTTAAATTTAAACAAGGGAAGGATTCCTGTCGAAAATATAGAAGGAGAAAGCAAGAAGATGGAGGTCACCTCGGCAAGATCATTGAGTAATACTGAAATGCATCATTTTAATCCACAAATTATAACAATGATTTAAAATCAAAATGAAACAATATAGACATCAAGTTAAGCAAAAAATCATCAATCAGTGGGTAGTGACTTACAATACATATTTGTTGCGACAATTCAAATGTCATATTAATGTTGAAATCTGCTGATCAATTCATTCAATGAATATTGCATCAAATATATATCAAACTGTTTTTTCACCTTTGAAATGTGTTTCCCTTTGATTTAAATTAAATTTTACATTTGAACAAGGGAATGACTCCTATCTAAAATATAGATGGAGAAAGCCAGAAGATGGAGGTTACTTCGACAAATCATTGAGTAATATTGAAATGCATCATTGTTCTCCACAAATTATAACAATCACTTAAAATCAATCATCATTTTCTTACAAAGAAAATGTATAACACCCTGCAAGGCGTAGGTAATTCGGCTAGTTTATTTAATAAAATCGTTATTTGGTTTTAACCACAGCCTCCAGACGACTTGGGAAACTCTAGCAACTTTTTGGACGGTATCCTTGTTTAAGTTGGCGAATGCTGCTAAAATCTTTGCCTTCAGTTCATCTTTGGAGTTATAAGGAATGTTTTTGGTCTCTAGCTCAACTGCGTCCCTTACATAATCAAGGTTGTTGCAGTCTGGGATGTTACGTGTCCATATGTAAGGGGTGATATGGTTGCAGAAATTCTCTAACAGCCATGACTTGGTCCTTGTGTAGCATGGTGCAGAATCCTGTTGCCAGACATAGTGTCTTCCAGTAGACATTGTCTTGACTCAGGGAAGGAATACCTCCTCAAGACACTTGATATAGGCCTCCGTGTTGAGTCTGTGACCCTCACCAACAAATTCGGGAGTTCTTTTCTTATCAGAACTATCAGAGCGAGTTTTCCGAGCTGCTGTACATTCGTAATCTCCATTAGACTCATCCAACTCTTTCCGAAACTTCTTCACTGTCCTCCGATTGACACCAAAGCACTATGAAATAATTGTATTGGAGCTTCCGGTGCGAATGCCAAAGATTACAGCATGCCGTTTATAAATTTCTGGAGTATGTTACATCATGGTGCTCTTTTTCTCTCAGACGATTCCCAACTGGCCCTACTATACTGTGCAGTCGTCAAAATCCAAAATATACAACGAAATTAAAAAATAAAATGTTGACAACTTACTCATCACACCCTACATATATATATATATATATATATATATATATATATATATATATATATATATATATATATATTAGGTTGGTGCAAAAATAATGTCGTTTTCTCACATATGTTAGTATGCCTTCCTTGCCTTTAAAGGAGTGCCCTTTGCCGTGCTGATGTTGCTACATGTCTTACTTCTTGCCTATCTCCCACTGCGATTTTTTTCTAAGTTCTATACTAAACATTAAATCTGTTACGAAAAAAGAACTAAACAAAATGAACACAAAACGATCAGCTTTAAAAAAGGACTCGTAACTGGAAAAACCGAATGAAAAAAGAATGTTAACCACAAATACTTTTTCACATCCAACCCAACGTTGAGTTTAAGCAAGCGAATGAGCCAATTGTTGTAAAGTGCCATGCAAATTTAAATTTCCCACTTGTGACGAATGCAGCTATCGATTTCTTTTGCATGTAAGCATGCTAGTTATCATTCGTGTCAGTCAGCTGTTGGCTCTCACGCTGGCCAATAGAATCTTCCTGCCTATTCGTGGCAGCCAGCTATAGGCTCTCACTCTGGCCAGTAGAAAAATGCCGCAAACTACATGAAAACTGCCGTAGAAGCATAAAAAATCGATTATTTCAACTATCGATAGGAGTTTGGAAATGCAAAGTCGGTCTTGGCTTTTGCACTGACTTGGAGCATGCATATGTAAAATTTGCTGCAAATCCGTCGACAATTGCGGCCGTGCATTCGTTACACACACACACACACACACACACACACACACACACACACACATTCTACCTTTTATAGATCGAGATTAATTCAGTTTTTTTTTAAATATTTATTTATTTTAAAAGGGAATGACTCCTATCAAAAATATAGAAGGAGAAACGCATATTGTTTCCACATTCCTTCAATAAGACGTGATAGTATGAAGAAATCACATGTAATTTGTTGATCATGGAAAATTTGAATACATCTTCGTAACTTTTACTGGAAAATGTTATTAAAAATACGATGTGCAATACCCGGTTTCAAAGCTTGGGAATAAACGGTTCTGGAAGCTTGGATGTGCGGGTGGTGCAATGGATAATGGTTCGGAATTGTCGATCGGAGAGCCGAGTTCCTATCTCAGTTGGGTTAGTTAACATCCACATTTGGGAAAGCTATGAATCCATCTCCCTGAATCGAAAAAGAAATGATCACTGAAACATGTATCACGTATGCCACTCTACTGACTGATTAGATATAAGGAGAACATATACTACACCTTGATCCCTGACCGAGTGAATGAAAAATGTAATTCGAATAAAGACCAAATGTTTCCACAGCAATTCAAGCGTGCTACTAGGTTAACGTCTCCGTTCCACCTTTTGACTGTCGTAAATGTTAAACGTAACCGCTTCTTCTACTCCAATAGCTTCTTCTATCTCACTTCCCGGCAGTGGAACTCTCATCTTTTTTTTACTTCATTCCCTGATAACTACAGGGTGTTGGAGCCAAATCCGACACTTGACAAAAAGTAAACGAAATAAGCAATGAAAACAAAAGTCGTATATGCAGAGACCCGACGGATTATTTAGTATAAGTTAGAGTTACATACTTCATCATTTTTCAATGTAACCGCCGGCAGCGTCGACGATTATCTCAAGGCCGGCGCCAAATGAGTCACATGCTTTGGTGACCATGTCCTTGTCCATCGCGGCGAACACCTCCACGATGGCAGTCTTCCGAGAGTCGACCTTGTGAGCGTGCTTGATGTCCTTGGCCTCGATCACGGCCCAGAAGAAATATTTAAGAGGGTTGCAGTCGGGTGAGGAGGGAAGCCACAATCCGGCAACCGGCGAGGCACATTGTTGAGCAGCTACGCCTGGGTCGTATTGGCCTTGTGTGCAGGAGAGGAGTTCTACTGGAAGACGTAAGGGCGTCCGGTGGCGATCTCGTCCGTCCAAGTCTTCACCACGCTCCTCAGCACCTCCTGGTAGATGACTTTCAGGGCCTTTTTTACATTTTACATTTGAACAAGGGAATGACTCCTATCTAAAATATAGATGGAGAAAGCCAGAAGATGGAGGTCACTTCGACAAATCATTGAGTAATATTGAAATGCATCATTGTTCTCCACAAATTATAACAATCACTTAAAATCAATCATCATTTTCTTACAAAGAAAATGTATAACACCCTGCAAGGCGTAGGTAATTCGGCTAGTTTATTTAATAAAATCGTTATTTGGTTTTAACCACAGCCTCCAGACGACTTGGGAAACTCTAGCAACTTTTTGGACGGTATCCTTGTTTAAGTTGGCGAATGCTGCTAAAATATTTGCCTTCAGTTCATCTTTGGAGTTATAAGGAATGTTTTTGGTCTCTAGCTCAACTGCGTCCCTTACATAATCAAGGTTGTTGCAGTCTGGGATGTTACGTGTCCATATGTAAGGGGTGATATGGTTGCAGAAATTCTCTAACAGCCATGACTTGGTCCTTGTGTAGCATGGTGCAGAATCCTGTTGCCAGACATAGTGTCTTCCAGTAGACATTGTCTTGACTCAGGGAAGGAATACCTCCTCAAGACACTTGATATAGGCCTCCGCGTTGAGTCTGTGACCCTCACCAACAAATTCGGGAGTTCTTTTCTTATCAGAACTATCAGAGCGAGTTTTCCGAGCTGCTGTACATTCGTAATCTCCATTAGACTCATCCAACTCTTTCCGAATCTTCTTCACTGTCCTCCGATTGACACCAAAACACTATGAAATAATTGTATTGGAGCTTCCGGTGCGAATGCCAAAGAGTACAGCATGCCGTTTCTAAATTTCTGGAGTATGTTACATCATGGTGCTCTTTTTCTCTCAGACGATTCCCAACTGGCCCTACTATACTGTGTAGTCGGCAAAATCCAAAATATACAACGAAATTAAAAAATAAAATGTTGACAACTTACTCATCACACCATATATATATATATATATATATATATATATATATATATATATATATATTATTAAACCGAATGAAAAAAGAATGTTAACAATAAATACTTTTTCACATCCAACCCAGTTCTGCGGAATCAGAATCAACGTTGAGTTTAAGTAAGCGAATGAGCCAATTGTTGTAAAGTGCCATGCAAATTTAAATTTCCCACTTGTGACGAATGCATCTATCAATTTCTTTTGCATGTAAGCATGCTAGTTATCATTCGTGTCACTCAGCTGTTGGCTCTCACACTGGCCAATAGAATCTTCCTGCCTATTCGTGGCAGCCAGCTATAGGCTCTCACTCTGGCCAGTAGAAAAATGCCGCAAACTACATGAAAACTGCCGTAGAAGCATGAAAAATCGATTATTTCCACTATCGATAGGAGTTGGGAAATGCAAAGTCGGTCTTGGCTTTTCCCCTAACTTGGAGCATGCACATGTAAAATTTGCTGCAAATCCGTCGACAATTGCGGCCGTGCATTCGTTACACACACACACACACACACACACACACACACACACACACACACACACATTCTACCTTTTATAGATCGAGATTAATTCAGTTTTTTTTTTAAATATTTATTTATTTTAAAAGGGAATGACTCCTATCAAAAATATAGAAGGAGAAACGCATATTGTTTCCACATTTCTTCAATAAGACGTGATAGTATGAAGAAATCACATGTAATTTGTTGATCATGGAAAATTTGAATACATCTTCGTAACTTTTACTGGAAAATGTTATTAAAAATACGATGTGCAATACCCGGTTTCAAAGCTTGGGAATAAACGGTTCTGGAAGCTTGGATGTGCGGGTGGTGCAATGGATAATGGTTCGGAATTGTCGATCGGAGAGCCGAGTTCCTATCTCAGTTGGGTTAGTTAACATCCACATTTGGGAAAGCTATGAATCCATCTCCCTGAATCGAAAAAGAAATGATCACTGAAACATGTATCACGTATGCCACTCTACTGACTGATTAGATATAAGGAGAACATATACTACACCTTGATCCCTGACCGAGTGAATGAAAAACGTAATTCGAATAAAGACCAAATGTTTCCACAGCAATTCAAGCGTGCTACTAGGTTAACGTCTCCGTTCCACCTTTTGACTGTCGTAAATGTTAAACGTAACCGCTTCTTCTACTCCAATAGCTTCTTCTATCTCACTTCCCGGCAGTGGAACTCCCATCTTTTTTTTACTTCATTCCCTGATAACTACAGGGTGTTGGAGCCAAATCCGACACTTGACAAAAAGTAAACGAAATAAGCAATGAAAACAAAAGTCGTATATGCAGAGATCCGACGGATTATTTAGTATAAGTTAGAGTTACATACTTCATCATTTTTCAATGTAACCGCCGGCAGCGTCGACGACCATCTCAAGGCCGGCGCCAAATGAGTCACATGCTTTGGTGACCATGTCCTTGTCCATAGCAGCGAACACCTCCACGATGGCAGTCTTCCGAGAGTCGACCTTGTGAGCGTGCTTGATGTCCTTGGCCTCGATCACGGCCCAGAAGAAATATTTAAGAGGGTTGCAGTCGGGTGAGGAGGGCGGCCACAATCCGGCAACCGGTGAGGCACATTGTTGAGCAGCTACGCCTGGGTCGTATTGGCCTTGTGTGCAGGAGCGGAGTTCTACTGGAAGACGTAAGGGCGTCCGGTGGCGATCTCGTCCGTCCAAGTCTTCACCACGCTCCTCAGCACCTCCTGGTAGATGACTTTCAGGGCCTTTTGAAAGATTAACGGAGGCATGACGCCCCCCCCCCCCTCGCTGGATATGATGCCAAGGACCATGACGGAGGAGGGAAACTTCCTATGCTTCACGATGGGAACCTTCTCGATGTTTTTGCAGATCCACCTACCGTTCTGCCTGCTGCTCGTCTGGTCCTGGATGAAGAACCTCAGCATTCCAGCGGACCCGTTCTTGAGCTCGTTCAGCAAAGACCTTCCTCGAATTCGGGATGAGCATGCGGTAAGACTTGCCGTAGGAGGAATAACCAATATTCTTGATCGTTCGGCAGACCGTCGACTTGTGACAGCCCATGTCAGACGAGATCTTGGCGTAGCTCTGGTTTCCATCATTGACGCCGGCGACGAACTCGTCTATCCTAACGGCCGAAGAACGAACGTTGTGGGCCTTTCGTCCTTGTTCTCACAAGCCTTCCACTTCTTCCAAATGTCTATGACCATGGTCTTCTTGAACACAAGCCAGTCCATCGTTTCCGCAGACTTCTTGCCGACGCGAAAAGAAGCTACCACCGCTGCTCTGCGCTCATATGCCATCCTGGAAAAGGGTAGAGAGAAAAATGTTAGTTAGTTGTCAAACTGTCGGGTATCTGCATATACAACTTTTGTTTTTATTGCCTATTTCGTTTTCTTTATGTCAAGTGTCGGATTTTGCTGCAGCAACCAGTATATTCTTCAAAAATTTAAATGTAATGCCAATCTACATCTTCTGATGCCTTTATTTTGATCCCCGTCTTTCCTCAAACAGCCATCTTTACTCTTTCTTCACTCACTGTAATTCCTTGCATGTTTGTGGTACTCCCGCCTTGCTTGGGGTCAAATCTTTACAAATTAATAAGGAAACTGCTAATGTCATTTTTGTTAGAAATGGGATGGATAGCAGTAGAAACTGGGTCCTGTATTCTTGGTTGCCAGTCAATTTATTGCAGAAAGAGACGGCAGCTTACTGCGGGAATATCTTCTGTGTAGTGAGTCATGAATTGAAAGAACGTGATCGCTGAAGCGTGTATCAGTTGACTGACTAAATGAGATTTATAGTAGAAAATGGATTCGGAGAGATAGCAATAAGGGCAAAACTTACAACTGTTTATAGGAGCTACAATGTGTAGGAGGACTTCAAGAGCCATGATCACCCACGTCTAGAATAGATACGCCGCATAGAAGAGAAAGGACCACCGCGAACGTGCATGTAATCTGCGAGTTTTGGTTCTATAAGAAACTGTAAGCATTTATGAATATAAATACATTACTCTTGGGAAATGGATAAGGAAGCACGGTGGAGTAACTGGTAGCGGCTTGGATTGAGGAATCAGAGAGCCGAGTTCGAATTCCAGTCGAATGTAGTTACATTCACTTACGTGCTAATACCCTTGGGAAATGTGTAAATCCTATTCTTCTCCCTCTATGGGTAAATAGCAGTAGAGATGGCAACTGGTCTAGAAGAAGGACAACTCTGAATTCAAACCTGGAGTAGAGCGAAGGCGGATGGACGGCACTTTGTGCTACCTTCCGGCAACTCCTGCAGTCGCGCTGGTACCAAACTGTATTGGTTTATCCTCCCCTTTGAACTCTGCTAGCAAGACGTCTGGGCAGCCCTAGTTCCCCGTATATCCCGCCTAGTCTCGTAGCGCACGGCGCTACTCCATCGTCTCTCGACGACGACGACGACTCCTTAGCCCAGTAAATGCTTTCGTTTTCTTCGGCATTGGCGTTGAAGCATTCGTCTTTCTTTTCTTTTTTTATCCGTTCTTCTGACAATAAGGCCTTCGGTGTCTCTGCATTTGCCCGCGTTCAGTCGAATGATTTTCAAGGAATTTAATGAATCCTGACACTTTTTTGACATTCTTCAAAATTCTCTTCTGAAATGAAATATCGTAGAAATTATCTGCGAGGAATTTAAAGTATTTCAATAATCGCATTCCATAGTAATATTTTCCGTATAATTAGATAGATAGAAAGGTAGATTGTGATACCGAAAATCGCATACGAGGTTTTCTTAGAGCGGTGAAATGTCACTTTTGCCAGAGCACCTGTTGACTTTTAGTCACGTGGCATTTATCTGTCCAGGTTTCCGATGGACAATCCATAAATAAACACATCGCGTTTTTTTCTTCCTCTCTGTGCCTTGACTCTTCAGGACGTCGGCGATCATGGCTCTCCAATTAACTTTCCTTTATAGCTATTAATAAATTTTGTCTCTTTCTTATCTCTTCTGCCATCCATTTACACAAGGTCATTATTATTATTATTATTATTATTATTATTATTATTATTATTATTATTATTATTATATGTGACATGTCCTTTAAGGAGTTTTACAATCATGGCTGTCCAATATTTCCTGTTGTTTTTATCTCTCATGTCTTTTGTTTTACCTCTTAAACCCAATCCTGTCTTCCATTTGAACAAGCTCTTCCAGTGTGTCGTGTCCCGTCAAGACGTTGGCGATCATGGATCTCCAGTTTTCTGTCGTTTTTATCTCTTCATAATTGTTGCCTTTTGCTATATCTCATAAAATCTATCAATAATATCTGAATGTTTTGAAAAGATTAATAAATGCCGATTTACTATTCTATTTTAAAAATTGTTTTTTTAATTTTTTATTTTAATTGTTCCCATTTTTCATCTCTGATAGCCTAAAATGGCTTAATTATGAACAGGTCAAGTGCTTGGATTGAAGAAAATAAAAAAAAAATGTTGGGGCGTAAGTGTTAATAATTTCTATCAATAGCTCAGTTACATTCAAAGATGTCAAGTCAGGGTAAGGTTGGGGTGTCCAAATTTAAAGCGGAAGATGACATCGTCTAGTCTGGTTAAGTGTCAATGGAGATTTATTTATTTTATTTTTTTCCTGAAAGTGTTTTGTGTATATAAAAAAAAAAACTGTCATAATTCGCTAACATTTGTTTTTTGACGACTTCATAAAGGGTATTCTTTTTTGGTAGGGCAAACTTTTTATTTAGACTATGGAGTTTAAAATTTGTATTTATTATTTTATGCTAATTATTCAATGCGAAAATTTGATGATGTCGGAAAACACCGTTCACTCATGTCTATTGTTTAATAAATTTTTATTATTTAGAAACTTGATAATGTGTAGTTTTTCATGTAGGCATAAAAGGCATGGTTCATCCCAAGTTTTACAAGTTCTAGTTTTGTTTATAATTTTCCATTTTACTTTTGGTGTTTTATTTATTTCCTTCAAATGCCAAAAATATTTAAATAGAGATGTCTGATTTCTTTTATTTATATTGTTGAAAGAGCACTTACGCTGCCTCCATCTGGCTTTAAATTCATTCTTCATGGACCCAATGTATATCATATTAGTATTAGGACTCTCAATGGATGAGATAGTACATTGGTATACCACAGATTTTACGCGGCATTTATTTTCCAATGGGCAGTCTTCTGGGTTTCTACAATCACATGATGTTTCACTATTTTTGTCTAATTTAAGTGTAGGGTTTTTATTAATACTATTCTGTAATGGGAGTTTATTCAAGATTTTATTATTGGGTTTTTTTATTATACTTTCTAGATTTTCAGTGCAACTGTAACTTAATTTTAGGGTGTTATTGGTAAATATTTTACTAAGTCTACTATTTGTAGGAAAATGTTTTTCAATTAAAGCTATGAATTTCTGTCCTAGTTTAATACTAACCATTTAGTCGAACGGAGGGGTATACCAAATGATTTTTCTTTTCCTGTTTTTCTTCTGGTTAGTACTATTGTTTCTATAATTGATGTTAGCATTTTTGTATCCACTATTTTTTAGGGCTGCGTTATGAAAATTATTGTGTTGTTGGAATATTTCTTTATTAGGGGAGTTAATGCTGATTCTATTCTCTATTGATGAGGGTATGTGTGTAATTATGGATGGAGGGTGGTTTGACTTAGGGTGTACATACAAGGGGTTAGTGTTAGGTTTTTCTATAAGGTAGGTATGTCTTGTTTATTAAATCTAGAGTTACGTCGAGAAAGTTTACCCTTTTTAATTTAGTACAGAAATCTAAATTTAAAAACAACAGTCTGTACTTAACAGTTTTTAATGTTCAGTGCCATAAAAGAAGACAGATATCAAATAACAGCTCAATAATCTTTTCGTGACCATCGCATCGCAATCTACTCTGTCGGCAGAACAGAATCGATTACTGTATTTGGTCATTATTTGTGCATGCTGTGTTTTTTCAATATATATATATATATATATATATATATATATATATATATATATATATATATATATATATACATATATACGATACTGATATTAACTAGCAGTCGAGTGAGGCGTTACCTAATCTCTGATGGCAGCTTTCGTAATATTTTCCTAATAGTAACAAATAAAAATATTACAGAGCACGCATGCAAAGATACCGTGTCTTTCGTGGGTGTTCGATTATACATGTCTTTCTCTTTTTCTGGCAAGATTTTAGAACCCCACAATATATACCACTCTCTCTGATGCCCCACAAAGCACAAAGAAATACATAAAAGTAGGAAACAAATAAAGAGACCGAAAAAATGCATAAAAATATTCATTCTTTGTTGTTAACACTTTTTATCTTTAAGATTTCCCAGAGATTTTTTCAAGATGGCTGCTAACATAATGCATGACGTTGTTTTCTCCAGAACGAGGCTAAGATCTTTTAGGCTTTCACAATTTTTCTGTTGTCTGTTAAAATATCTCCAAACATGTCTGTATACAGGGTGTTTCACAATTTTTTAAACAAAATGATCGGGCACAAATCAACGACCCTAAATGACAGAGTAATGGAAATTAGATTTATTAAAGGAATAAAGGATAACATTTTAGGATCTGCAACCATTTAGTTTCAAACATGAATTAAAAATGTCAAGAGGAGCCCTAGAGTACGTCTGCCATTCAGTAGAAAGCATTGTTGAATGCAACGTTGTTGATAACTCGTGCTGGGTGATCACTTGAATCTATTTTTATTTATCACCAGTAGCAATGAACTTTTAGATAATAGAGAATAGAGAATTCCCTCATGCATAAACAATTTATTTACAAATGATGGTAAGACCAGAAGCAACAAAGATCTGGTTTTAGAGAGGGTTGCCAAGAATATCATGAAAATTATTAAATGTATTAGCTAGTCAGTCGAGTGAGGCATTATCAAATCTCTGCTAGCAGCTTTCGTAATCAGGCAAAAAGAAATAGTATGTGAGAAAATTCACGCTAATATATTGTATCCTTCGGATGTGTTCAATTAAAAAAAATTCTTTCTCTTTTTGAAGGGAGATTTTAGAACCCACCAATATATGCCACACCCTCTGATGCTCCACAAAACGCAAAGAAAAAAACGTAAAAATAGGAAACAAAGAGACCAAAAAAAAAAAAATAGTTTTTCTTTGTTAACAATTTTTATCTTTCAGATTTCACAGAGATTTTTTTTTCAATATGGCTGCTAACATAATATATGGCGTTGTTTTCGCCAGAACGAGGCTAAGTTCTTCTTACCATTCTTTCACCATTTTTCTGTTGTCTGTTACAATGTCTCCAAAAATTTCTGTATAGAGTTACGAGGTGAAAGACCTTCTCTATTCATGAATCATTTTTATAATTATTCGGCGAACTGGTTACCATTGTTGAGAAACTCTGAGTGGCGATAAATTAAATGATCGGAATAGTCATACGTAAATATAAAAAAAGCCGGAGTTGGTGGATTTTATGACACATCGACACTTACAGTTTTATTTAATGCCGAAAAAGTATTTTTCGGCATTAAATAAATTAGATTACACAGAAAAATATTGGTCCTATTTAGCGGTATAACAGCAAAATTGTTCATATCGTGTTACAGAATAATTGTCCATCCCACAACATGTTAATGTCTAAAAAAAACAACTAAACTAATTGTTTCTTTTTTCGAGGCTTTCAGATATTTAGCTATCTTGACACCATTTGTCGTAAGAATCACTGAAAAACCCTTTGAGCTATTCAGATAGAAAGAAAACAAGTTAAAATCGTTTTGTTTCAGCCCCGCTTTCTTCCCTATAGAGCAATGGTGAGAGGAAATATCTGTCATGCCTTCAGTAATGATACCAACATTCACACTATGTCTTCCATCTTCAAAATTCATTTAAGAACCCTCAAGAGAACAGTGAATAAATTTAAAAAAAAAGAGGGAAGAGTAAAGAGGCAATATAGATCAGGAGATCACAACAGGAAGTGGGTTCATCATTTCAACTTAAAGCTAAAGAAAGCAATTCGAAAAGATCCAACTCTATTCATAAGAAGTTTGACACGAGAAAGAAGTTTCAGCTATGACAGTTCAAAGAGCAGTGAAAAAAAGACTTGAGAATAAAATCTTACCTGAAACGTGTGAGGCACCTTGTTACTTCAGGACAGAAAGTTAGAAGGTTAGAGAGGGCGGAGATAATCTTCACTAAGTTGGAAAGTAATCCTGGAATAATCTACATATATATATTAAGTTTATTTCAACCTTTCAAGAACTTCCTATCATTGGCTGGGATTGATGAATATGTCATTTTCTTTTCTGATCGATTTCATCACTATTCTTCTGTTAAGCTTGGAGAGCAATTATACATTCTTACTTCTCAAAGTAGTGTCCAGTACTGTTAAAAATATCAGAAATTTCCAGTTTCTAATTTGCATATATATATATATATATATGTATATCGATATATATATATATATATATATATATATATATATATATATGTATATCTATATAAATGAAAAGAATGTATAGAACTGTGTAGCGAAAAAAACATTTTAAATCAATTAATTTATAATCTCTCTCTCTCTCTCTATCTATCTATCTATCTATCTATCTATATGTATATATATATATATATATATATATATATATATATATATATATATATATATATATATATATATATATATATATGTATAGGTAACTACACTCGTCTCGGAAAACCTTCGGTTTCTTGATTTGCTAATGATCAAATCAATTTCGAAGGAAAAAAGTTTTTAAAAAAAGAAAGAGCTAGGAACATGAACGTCTGTCGAAAACAATCGTACAGCATACAGTATATATATATATATATATATATATATATATATATATATATATATATATATATATATATATATATATACAAACACACACACAGACACACACATAGATACTGTGGGGGAAAATAAATATTCGTACACTTTAAAAATTGTATTTTTATAAATGTAAAAGCCTTAAATAAAACAAATCTCGGCACATTTTATCTATAAAGACACATACTATTAAAAAATAATAATAAAGTTAATTAATTCTTATTCTAACAGAAATTAATGCATTTTTCCGCTATCTACTGTTCTCCTTATTACTCTTTCCTCTTCCCGCTAATTATTAATGTTTCTGTTCGTAAATTTTCCGCACCCAGTAACCCCTTGAGTCTTAGTGGCTTTACTGCCTTGCTTGTGGAATGCCTTTCCGTCTCCATGCTTTCCAACCAACTTTAATCTGCAAAAATTTAAATTCAATATCAATCGCTATCTTCTGTCTTCCTCTTTACTCTTTTCTCTTCCCGCTCATTATTAACATTTCCGTTCCTAATTTTTCTGCACCTTGTATTTTAGTGGCTGTACTGCCTTGCTTGAGGTGATATCGATTTAAAAAAAAAATCAATCGATCAATATGTTTTCTAAGGGAGTAACATATAGCGCCTTTTCGCTTTAAGATTTTCCAGTATCATAAAGTGTAAGGATTATAGTGACTGAAGTACTAGGAATGTTATCCTTAATAACAGTTATGGCCCGGATCCATCTTACATGCTTATAAGCCTACTATTCGTCGATGTGCACGAAATATAGCTGACACATCTGCTCTGGTTTACTGTTATGTATCTAGCGTTCCTTGATAAAATTCAAAGAAGAATATGCAATATTATTGATCTTGACCAGGCATCTCGGCATCAGTGCCTTTCTCACTGCCGTAACGTGGAATCCCTGTGCGTTTTCTATAAACATGTCCATGGTAATTTTACAAATGAACATTCATCTTTAGTTCCAAAACTTAGGGAATTTAAGCGAAGTATGAGATTAGTAGGTAAGTCTCATAATTTCAAATTTTTAATTGCTAATAGTAGCAGTAAATTTTATCGCTTCTCGTTCACTTCTCGTTCGAGTTCTTAGGTTCACGTTTTGGTTTCATAGCAAATTCCATTGTTGGATGATACTAACCCTAGTGCAGCCTATTCAAGGTTCAGTTACCAGATCTCGTATATATTACAGTTTTTTGTGTATGTGTGTATAACTAGTGAGCCAGTCAAAATGACTTAACTCCATTCATAGTCCACCAATAGAAGGTTAACCAATCAGAAGACAGAGCATTCAATTCGTCGTGTATAAAGGCGGCCATTTTTGTTTACCCTACCCGAATGACCAGTACCAAGTTGTCAGGCGAAGATGAACAGAAGGAAGTACTACGCTCTGCTACTTTGCTGCGATATCCACTGCTAACCTGAACTACGCTTTCCTACTGTCTCCGAAATATTCACTGCTAACCTTTGGATTCTATACTCGAAGACGACCGTCATGATGAATAACAGTATACTATATTTTTATGGCAATTTTTATGATTTAGTATTTGCTAAATTCATACCCTGATTTTTTTTTTATGTTGGATTCGGTTTACCAGCTATCACTACTTACATTATTGTACCAAAGATGAATGCCTATGTCATCAGCATGACAACCTTCTGCTTCATTAGTATACCAGACTCGGGTGGAGGGAAGTAGGATTGATGTCTTTTATCAATAAATTTATTTGGGGGTGCGTTTTTTCTCGGAAGACATGCAATAATGCCACTAAGACACAAGGGGTTACTGGCAGTGAAAGAGAATAAGAGTTTAGTGAGGAGAAAGTAAAACAAAAGAAGAGGGTGAAGGAAGACAGAAGATGGCGATAATGCCACTAAGACACAAGTGAAAGAGAACGAAAAGACTTTAGTGATGAAAAGGGACAATAAAAGAACACTTTTCAGGAAGATAGAAGATAGTAATAATGCCACTAAAACGCAAGGGGTTACTGGGAGTGAAAGAGAACGAAAATATTTTAGTGATAAAAAAGGGCAACGAAAGAACAGGTTTCAGGAAGACAGAAGATGGCGATAATCCCACTACGACACAAGGGGTTACTGGAAGTGAAAGAGAATGAGAACCTGAGATGAGGTATTATCTTTGACTGTTTGCGAAGTTTGTCGACCTCTCTGCGTTAGCAGAGAGGAACCCGGACGAAGCTTTGCCGAATGGCAGGGTTTCGTCCGGGGAGGTAGACAGAGCCTGAACCCGTCTAGGCGGGTTCAAAGGCTATATTTTTGGCCGAGCCTACGGGCTCGGAGATACCCACATTAAACTGGACTTGTGCCACAGTAAATCCTCGTGGGTGGATCGATAAATACCGAGATGGGGTATTAGGTGCACTATTTACATTATTTAGACTATTGTCCTCATCTTTGTCGCCATATTTATTACAACTGATAACTGACATCCATTAAACATGGCACGTGGAACTAGAACAGTCTACCCCAGTGAGCGAAATAAAGGGTTCAGTTCGGCATTAGCAACCACCTAAATACGCAATATATATATATATATATATATATATATATATATATATATATATACCCGTTTAAGGCAGTGGAGAACTTGCAGAAGGGAATTAGCAGGAGATAACTGACAACTGACATCCATTAAACATGGCACGTGGAACTAGAACAGTCTACCCCACTGAGAAAAAGAAAGGGTTCAGTTCGACATTCCAACCAGCTGAAGAAGGCCGGAGCGTACAATGCCCGAAACGTTTTAATAAATATGGGAACAAAGATGAGGATTATCGCCCGAACATTGTAAACAGTGTACATAATACCTCATCTCAGAAATATAAACAGATAATGAAGAAGACCGAAGCGTACAACGGCCGAAACGTTGTAATAAATATGGGGACAAAGATGAGGACAATAGTCCGAATAATATAAATAATGAGAACATTTGAAAACGCGAGTAAAAAAAAAACAAAAAAAAAACAAGATTGAGGAAGACAAATGTTTCCATTTGGTGTAGTATTTAAATCTTTGAAGGTTGCATGTCGGAGGTTAGCAAGTAACAGGAAAGAAGCCCCACAGGCGAGAAGTGCGGGCAAATAAACTAAGAGAACAGAACTTGAATAAAAGTTTAATGATTCTTTCTTTGTTTCTTTTCAAAATTTTCTTGTTCCTTGATGTATTTTTTTAAACTTTGCAGTTCGAATTTCAAATACATCCTCAAGTTTCTACGTGGCCCTTTCCACCATCTGTTTAAATACCAAAAAAAGAATACCTTGCAGCCACATCATCGTGAAACACCTTTTCCCGTATAATCAAGGAAGTTAAAAAACGTCGATCTTAGTCAATCCCTAGATGAGTGACCGCTTGGGAATACCAAGCGCTGTAAGCTTGTATGTGCAGGTCTTACATCACGTTGAAAAACCGCTTTCCGTACGATCACCGAAGTTCAGCAACTTCGAGCCTGGTCAGTTCCTAGATGGGTGATCGCTGTAAGGTTGAATGTGCAGGGCTTTCAGCCACATCACGGTTGAAAGACCAGTTCCCCTACGTTCACTGAAGCTCAGCAACATTGAGCATGGTTACTACCTAGATGGGTGACCACTTTGGAATAGTAGGTGCTGTAAGCTTGACTGTGTGGTTGGTGTAATGAATAATGGCTCGGAATTGTCAATCTGAAAGCCGAGTTCCAATTCCAGTCGAGTTCGTTATATACAGTTACGCACGAATAATTTTGGGAACGGTATGAATCCACTTCTTCTCCCCTAGCTATTGGTTAATTAGTAAAACTTATATTAATAAATCATTATTATCTCCAAACAAAATAAAACTGTGTAGAAAAATATTTAGATTTCAGCATTAAATAACCCATATAGGTATTGATATACCGCTAAACAAAAGCAACTAAACAAACAAAGAAGAATCTGCAATGTCTTCAGTCTAGACCTGGCACCTCAGTTTCAGTGCCTTTGCCTCCGCCGTAACGAAATTCCCTATGCCTCTTTGGTAAACATTTACATGGCATGGGTTGCGCAATGGAGACGTTTATTTTGAGCTCTATTCCCTGCCACTCTCGCTAGGGAATGTTTATTTTTGGGTCACGAACGTTCTTTTCCGAGCTATGAATATCTATATCATTAGCATAAGCCCGCACCCTCACCATCAGTACCCTGACCCCAGGAAGGGAAAAGGAACACAAACAAATCTAATAATGCTTTGGTTTCAGTGCTAAGGAATTGTTTTACATTCATTATAGCCAGACTTGAAATCTTACCCAAAGTAGACAAATATTTCAGCTAGTATAGATATATATAATTTATCCCATTTGCTCTCATAATCTAATTGCAGCAAGTAATGTATCTCGTTATATCTGTAATTACAATTGTTTAGGATTGTCCATGTCAATTTATCATCAGGCTGGGTAGGTTAAGATCCCTCTCATATGACATGAAATATGAAATTTTCGAAAGTTGGCGGAAAACAATTGTCCTGTTTGACATTCTTAGCATATCTATAGAACTGTACAGTGATGCTTCTATGTCATATCACATGGACGTTTCTTCAGTCTTGGCTCGTCTAAATTGCCAGGATTTTATCAAATGAACAAACAAAAGAATTTCTGTTGGAACCATAATCTCTTTTTAGAGCGATGAATAATCACGGTCTTCTGGCATTTATTTATGTATTAATGTTTATCCTATTTCTTTTTCTTTCTTTCTTTCTTTCTTTCTTTCTATTACTTTCTTTCCTTCGTTCTTACTTTCTTTCTTTTACTTTCTTTCTTTTTCTTTCTTCTTTCCTTCTTTCTTTCTCTTACTTTCTTTCTTTTTCCTTCCTTCCTTCCTTCCTTCCTTCCTTCCTTCCTTCCTTCCTTCTTTCTTTTACTTTCTTTCTTTCACTTTCTTTCTTTCTTTTTTCTTTCTTTCTATTTTACTCTCTTTCTTTTTTGTTTTCTTTCTTTCTTTTTCAGCCTTTCTTGCTTTTTTTCTTTCTTTTTTCTATCTTTCTTTCTTTCTTTCTTTCTTTCCTTCTTTCTTTCTGTTACTTTCTTTCCTTCGTTCTTACTTTCTTTCTTTTACATTCTTTCCTTCTTTCTTTCTTTCTTTTTTTCTTTCTTTCTTTCTATTAGTTTTTTTCCTTCGTTCTTACTTTCTTTCTTTTACATTCTTTCCTTCTTTCTTGCTTTCTTTCTTTCCTTCGTTCTTACTTTCTTTCTTTTACATTCTTTCCTTCTTTCTTTCTTTCTTTCTTTCTTTCTATTACTTTCTTTCCTTCGTTCTTACTTTCTTTCTTTTACATTGTTTCCTTCTTTCTTTCTTTCTTTTTTTCTTTCTTTCTTTCTATTAGTTTTTTTCCTTCGTTCTTACTTTCTTTCTTTTACATTCTTTCCTTCTTTCTTGCTTTCTTTCTTTCCTTCGTTCTTACTTTCTTTCTTTTACATTCATTCCTTCTTTCTTTCTTTCTTTCTTTCTTTCTTTCTATTACTTTCTTTCCTTCGTTCTTACTTTCTTTCTTTTACATTCTTTCCTTCTTTCTTGCTTTCTTTCTTTTTCTTTCTTCTTTCCTTCTTTCTTTCTCTTACTTTCTTTCTTTTTCCTCTCTTCCTTCCTTTCTTCTTTCTTTTACTTTTCATTCTTTATCTTTCTTTCTTTCTTTCTTTCTATTTTACTCTCTTTCTTTTTTGTTTTCTTTCTTTCTTTCTTTCTTTCTTTCTTTCTTTTACATTATTTCTTTCTTTCTTGCTTTCTTTCTTTTACTTTCTTTCTTTTTCTTTCTTCTTTCCTTCTTTCTTTCTCTTACTTTCTTTCTTTTTCCTTCCTTCCTCCCTTCTTTCTTTCTTTCTTTTTCAGCCTTTCTTGCTTTTTTCTTTCTTTTTTCTTTATAGCTTTTTCTTTCTTTCTTTCTTTTTTTCTTTCTTTCTTTCTATTACTTTCTTTCTTTCGTTCTTTCTTTCCTTTACATTCTTTCCTTCTTTCTTCCTTTCTTTCTTTTACTTTCTTTCTTTTTCTTTCTTCTTTACTTCTTTCTTTCTCTTACTTTCTTTCTTTTTCATTCCTTCCTTCCTTCCTTTCTTCTTTCTTTTACTTTCTTTCTTTCTCTTTCTTTCTGTATTTCTCTCTTTCTATTTTACTCTCGTTCTTTTTTGTTTTCTTTCTTTCTTTTTCAGCCTTTCTTGCTTTTTTCATTCTTTTTTCTTTATAGCTTTTTCTTTCTTTCTTTCTTTCTTTCTTTCTTTCTTTCTTTCCTTCGTTCTTACTTTCTCTCTTTTACATTCTTTCCTTCTTTCTTGCTTTCTTTCTTTTACTTTCTTTCTTTTTCTTTCTTCTTTCCTTCTTTCTTTCTATTTTACTCTCTTTCTTTTTTGTTTTCTTTCTTTCTTTCTTTCTTTTACATTATTTCTTTCTTTCTTGCTTTCTTTCTTTTACTTTCTTTCTTTTTCTTTCTTCTTTCCTTCTTTCTTTCTCTTACTTTCTTTCTTTTTCCTTCCTTCCTCCCTTCCTTCCTTTCTTCTTTCTTTTACTTTCTTTCTTTCTCATTCTTTTTTTATTTATTTCTTTCTATTTTACTCTCTTTCTTTTTTGTTTTCTTGCTTTCTTTTTCAGCCTTTCTTGCTTTTTTCTTGCTTTTTTCTTTATAGCTTTTTCTTTCTTTCTTTCTTTCTTTCTATTACTTTCTTTCCTTCGTTCTTACTTTCTTTCTTTTACATTCTTTCCTTCTTTCTTGCTTTCTTTCTTTTACTTTCTTTCTTTTTCTTTCTTCTTTCCTTCTTTCTTTCTCTTACTTTCTTTATTTTTCATTCCTTCCTTCCTTTCTTCTTCCTTTTACTTTCTTTCTTTCTCATTCTTTCTTTATTTCTTTCTTTCTATTTTACTCTCTTTCTTTTTTGTTTTCTTTCTTTCTTTCTTTTTCAGCCTTTCTTGCTTTTTTCTTTCTTTTTTCTTTATAGCTTTTTCTTTCTTTCTTTCTTTTTTTCTTTCTTTCTTTCTATTACTTTCTTTCTTTCGTTCTTTCTTTCCTTTACATTCTTTCCTTCTTTCTTCCTTTCTTTCTTTTACTTTCTTTCTTTTTCTTTCTTCTTTACTTCTTTCTTTCTCTTACTTTCTTTCTTTTTCATTCCTTCCTTCCTTCCTTTCTTCTTTCTTTTACTTTCTTTCTTTCTCTTTCTTTCTGTATTTCTCTCTTTCTATTTTACTCTCGTTCTTTTTTGTTTTCTTTCTTTCTTTCTTTTTCAGCCTTTCTTGCTTTTTTCATTCTTTTTTCTTTATAGCTTTTTCTTTCTTTCTTTCTTTCTTTCTTTCTTTCTTTCTTTCCTTCGTTCTTACTTTCTCTCTTTTACATTCTTTCCTTCTTTCTTGCTTTCTTTCTTTTACTTTCTTTCTTTTTCTTTCTTCTTTCCTTCTTTCTTTCTCTTACTTTCTTTCTTTTTCCTTCCTTCCTTCTTTTACTTTCATTCTTTCTCTTTCTTTATTTCTTTCTTTCTATTTTACTCTCTTTCTTTTTTGTTTTCTTTCTTTCTTTTTCAGCCTTTCTTGCTTTTTTTCTTTATTTTTCTTTATAGCTTTTTCTTTCTTTCTTTTTTCTTTCTTTTTTCGTTCTTTCTTCCTTTTTGTCCTCTTTCTTTCTTTCTTTTTTCTAGCATTTTATCAAATGAACAAACAAAAGAATTCTTGTTGGAACATATTTTTTTCTTTCTTTCTTTCTTTCTTTCTTTCGTTCTTTCTTTCTTTCTTTCGTTCTAAATATCATCGTCTGTTGATATAAATATCTATGTAGGAAGTTCACACGAACCAAGAAAGTTAATGTTTTTTTTTTTAGGTAAGAGACAAACAAACGGTTACATAATATCCGATTGAGTTAGCTAGCTAGATACGAAAAACCTTGAATGTATATGTATATATATATATATATATATATATATATATATATATATATATATATAGATAGATAGATAGAGAGATATGAACATGTGATATATAGGTAGATAGGTACAAACAGTGATAGGTAGATTGATAGATACGTATGAATAAACTTAAACAGAAGTGTGTGTGTGTGTTTGTATATATATATATATATATATATATATATATGTGTGTGTGTGTGTGTCTGTGTGTCTGTGTGTCTGTGTATGTATGTATGCATGTATTTGTAATATATTGCACATATAGTATTGATGTTAATGGAAAACGGAGTTAAGTATATATTAATAAATACACACACACGGACACCCCATATATATATATATATATATATATATATATATATATATATATATACATATATACAGAGAGAGAGAGAGAGAGAGAGAGAGAAAGATAGAAATATAAATAGAAAAAGTGAAATAGAGATAGATAGATAAATTGATTTCAATCTCCCTAAGTAGGTAGGTAAGTAAGTAGATAGATAGATAGATAGATAGATAGATAGATATGAACAGAATCAACAACAGATAGATAGATAGATAGATAGATAGATAGATAGATAGATAGATACTGAACAGACCTAGATAGATACTGAACAGACCTAGATAGATAGATAGATAGATAGATAGATAGATACTGAACAAACATAGATAAATACTGAACAGACCTAGATAGATAGATAGATAGATAGATAGATAGATAGATCTGAACCTCTGTGAATAGATAGATAGATAGATCTGAACCTCTGTAAATATAGATAGATAGATAGATAGATAGATGTGCAAGGTTTGAAAACTAATTTTACACACACACACACACACATATATATATATATATATATATATATATATATATATATATATTGATGATTTTTTTTTATTGTGGGGAGTACTACAACCATGGAATCACTTCCATCATAAAGGTCACTCTTGTAAATTAAAAACCGTTCCTCCCGAATCTACACTTGAAGCACTCATCCTATCTTTTTCAGAAATCTTTATTACCGACGTTCAAATCGTTCCCACTCTCATGAAAATCAGCACTCCACCACCGCTACTGGATCCTCCAATTTCACCTCCTCCACGTTTGCCTAATGAACACGGGGAGCACTGTAACTGCTTTCTGCCTGGGAGTAGGGACCCGTTTCGTTTTCATTCTCTTGAAAGCTGTTTCGTTTTTATTGCTGCCTCTCCAGAGCTTTACAGCGCGATAACGACATCCACCGCCACCGCTGCTTACGTCTACGCCACCGCCGATTATTCGGGCTGCAAGTGCTAGTCAGCCAACGGCGGTAATCATTCAATGAGCACTCGTCGATCGCACACCTTGTCTGTCGAGGGTCCGTCATTTTGTGCGGCCAAGCGGAATTAGTGGTCGACAGCCGTCTAAGGGAAGAGAGAAAGAGATTGAGAGAGAGAGAGAGATTGAGAGAGAGGGAGAGGCAGAGAGAGAGAGAGGCAGAGAGAGAGAGAGAGGCAGAGAAAAAGAAAGGGGAGAAAAGGGATGCTAAAGTAAAAAATAAAAATAAATAAATAAAATTAATGGACTATAATTCTCACATTCCAAGGCACTCGCAAAATATTTGTTATTTCTAATCACAATGTCATTAGGCGATGACGAAGGAGTTGGTCGATACAGGTGACGAAAAGGGAGGTGATGAGGGCCTCTCCATTGTGAAAAAGTCTGCTCTATGTGTGTGTGTGTGTGCGTGTGTGTGTGTACATACGTACGTACCTACGTGTGTAGATTTGAAGGTGTGCCTATATGTGTGCTCGAAACGCATCGTAATGGAAACGCTTATGGTGACTACGAGGTTGAAGATAAAAATATTGAATTCATTCCTTTGATATCAATGTTCCTAAGTCTGTTCTGATATCTATCTGTCTGTCCGTCTGTCTATCTATCTATCTATCTATCTATCTATCTCATAGCGTTCATATCTATGTAACTATATCATACTGTTCATTAACTCATATTCTGTTCATATATATTTTTATATTTCTTTCCCAATATCTATCTATCTATCTATCTATCTATCTATCTATCTATCTCTCTCTCTCTCTCTCTCTCTCTCTCTCTCTCTCTCTCTGAGGAGATTGTCCAGTATATATATATACATACATACATATATATATATATATATATATATATATATATATATATATATATATATATATATATATATATATTTATATTGTATGTGTGTGTATTAACTATCACATTCTGTTCATATCTATCTCATTCTGTTCTTATCTATTTTTATATCTCTTTCTCTCTATATACACACACATCTATCTATCTATCTATCTATCTATCTATCTATCTACACACACACACACACACACACACACACACACACACATATATATATATATATATATATATATATATATATATATTGTATTTCTGTGTTTCAGCGTGCGTGTATGAGAACGCCATCATGTTCTGAGTTTTATCTCTGTATCGATCACATACTGTTCTTATCTATTTTTATATCTCTTTCTCTCTATATATCTATATCTATATCTATCTATCTATCTATCTATCTATCTATCTATCTATATATATATATATATATATATATATATATATATATTATTTCTGTGTCTCAGCATGCGTGTATGAGCACGCCATCGTGTTCTGTTTTATCTCTGTATCGATCACATTCTGTTCATATCTGTCTATCTATCTATCTATCTATTCTCTCGTTAAAATCGACGCATACATGATGTCGACTTATACACAGGTATATACGGTAATGACATTAAAAATAACGTCGTATGCTGTAAGTCTTACACATTATTAATCGTTATCATCTGACTCATTAAAAATATCGATTGATTGATTGATTGATTCATTTTCTAAATTTAGCAAACCTTTACAGGTTATTTAAAGCCAAAAATTATTTCTAGATTTTGAGAATTTTTTTTGTGATAATAATGGTTTATTTATGCATTTCTTAATAATTAATCCATAGCTGGGGATAGATGGATTCACAACTTTACCAAGTGTATTTTCGCGCAAGTGAATAAATAAATCCGATGGCAATTAGAACTCAGCTCTCCGACTAACATTTCCGCACTATTGTCCATTACACCACCCGCACATCCAAGCTTACAGTAGCAGGTATTCCCAAGCAGATACGCATCTAGGTAATGACCAAACTCGACGTTGCTTAACTTTGATGATCGTACTGGAACCGGTGTTTCAGCGAGATGTGTCCTTAATTCTCATTAAATATTATTTTATCAATTATTAAATTAAACTATTTTAATAATGGGGGATCTCTTTATTACTTGATAACAATCGAAAACTGACCACCATTTTTATGTCCACTTCGATTCTCTAGGTTACACTTTAGGCCGATCATAAAATGTCTTGCTGATGGATTCAACCCTTTCCCAAGGGTATTTGCGCTTAATAGGTTGTATCGAACTAAAATAAATATTTCCAAGAGAACAAGAGAAATTCATGAGATTATGCAGAAAAGATAACGGTTAACCCTTGATTTCAAGAGGTCAAGTTTATATTGATTGGGAAGATATTTAAATCTACGTAGGCAAGTGCTCATTAAGTGGGAGTTTGATCAACAGAGCAGATATTCTTGGGAAGAGGCTATCTGAGTCAAAATCACTTCTTACTATAGTAACACAAATGTAATTAAGATTATTCGTCCACGTGTTCGGGGTATACCCGGTCCCATTTTTAAAGGTCAGGAGAGGTGGGACTAAACCTATCTGATATTAGAATTCTTCTTTTATGCGCCAGGTCCCTTCAGGACGTAAGCAATCATAGCTCTCCACATCTTCCTGTCACTTGCATCTCTTAATATGTTTTGTGTTTTTGTTATTTCATCCAAACCCTGTTCCGCCATCCACTTATTCGAGCCCGCCAAGTATATTACGCGGTACTTACCTCTGCTCCTCATTTTACTTAATCCGTCCTGTGAGTATCAGATTTTCCAAACCCTCTTTCCTCAGAAATATCAACTGCCCTTTCCTGATGTTAACTATAAGTTTCCTCTTTGTTTCCATTCTCTCCTAAACCACTTCATCCCAAATGTTCGGGCAATGGTATCCTCAGCATCCTTCTGTAGAACCACATTTCTATTTCTTTGAGTCTCTTCTTCATCTTTGAGGAGATTGTCCAGCATTTGTTATCATAAAGAAGGACAGGTATCACGTAACAGTTCAGTACTCTTTTCTTTGTTTCCAACGAAAATTTCCTGTCTCTTAATACTCTGCTTCTCTTTTGGAAGGCATCTTTGACCATCCCAGTACGTCTTCGGATGTCAGAGTCGCAATTTCCACCTTCTGTTAAAACACTTCCCAGATATTTAAATTTCCGTACCTGCTTCATTTTAGTGCCCCCGGCCTGTCATTTGCATTTTGGACTCATCATTTTTTTGATGACCATGTATTGTGTCTTCTTGTAGCTTATGTTCGCTTTCCTTCATTATCTTCTGCAGGAGATTTTGTAGTTTCCGTTCGGTGTCTGTCATCAGTACTGTGTCATCTGCATATCATACATTGTAAAGATTGTGGCCACTAATGATGAGTCCTGGTGGGATTTCCGGTTCTCTCACAACTCCCACGCTGTATAGGTTGAATAAGTTTGGCGAGAAGACACAGAATTAGTGTCTCCATATACACTGAAAAAGGCTGTAGGATTTTTTTATTCCTAATGACAACAAACTAAAAAATTTGACTGATACAAAACCACATCGTAATAATTTGACTGTTACAAAACCAAATCGTAAAAAAATTGACTGCGAAAAAACAAAATCGTAAAAATCTGACTGCTACAAAAACAAATCGTAATAATTTGACTGTTACAAAACCAAATCGTAATAATTTGACTGTTACAAAACCAAATCGTAATTATTTGACTGTTACAAAACCAAATCGTAATAATTTGACTGTTACAAAACCAAATCGTAAAAATTTGACTGTTATAAAACGAAGTCGTAAAAATTTGACTGTTACAAAACTAAATCGTAATAATTTGACTGTTACAAAACCAAATCGTAATAATTTGACTGTTACAAAACCAAATCGTAATTATGTGACTGTTACAAAACCAAATCGTAATAATTTGACTGTTACAAAACCAAATCGTAAAAATGTGCCTGTTACAAAAACAAATCGTAATAATTTGACTGCTACAAAAACAAATCGTAAAAATTTGACTGTTCCAAAACTAAATCGTAAAACTTTGACTGTTACAAAACCAAATCGTAATTATTTGACTGTTACAAAACCAAATCGTAAAAATTTGCCTGTTACAAAACCAAATCGTAAAAATTTGCCTGTTACAAAACCAAATTGTAAAAATTTGACTGTTACAAAACCAAATTGTAAAAATTTGACTGTTACTAAACTAAATCGTAATATTTTGACTGTTACTAATCAAACCGTAAAAATGTGACTGATATAAAACAAAACTGAAAAAATTTGACTGCTACAAAACCAAACCATCATGAGATTCTCCAATCGCATGAGAGATTACGCAATTTAATCTCCAAAAGAATTAGAGACATTCATCTAACTTAAACAACAAACATACATAATACAACCAATTAAACATAATGGTAAAAACATTTGTGTACTTTGTCACATATCACAATTTAACACGCATCAAACAGTCCTGGGCATGACGATAAACCACATCCGGCAACAAAAATTCTGATCGTAAGGTTGAAGATTTTCATCAGGGTGGAATGACCTTCTAATTATTGTTGTTAATAGGTTTAGGCAGACAAATAGTTGTAGCACTTGGCAGGTTCCCAGCTACGACGTCCATTAAAACGGTGCCACCATGTCTGCATGTGTAAAACAGACTGTTACATCTCATCACGGGATATTAACTGATCATGTTCATGCAGTGTCAAGCCTTGTGTCATTTTGGGCTACACTTCGCACTTAAAAACAAAAATTAGTAATGGAATTTTACCAGAGATGAAAATATATTTTGTTCCGGTGACGGTGATATTAACAAATTAACAAGAGTTATAAGCGATTTCCAATATATATATATATATATATATATATATATATATATAATATCTTACAGTGATAGCACAACACGGAGTTTCTTACGTCCTGCATTCTTCAAGTGCAATTTTTGGGGTCAACACTGCTTCTATAATAAAAGCGAGAATAAAACCTCAATTATCACCCGCAAAGGGGTAACGGAAGCTAACACTTTCAGTGTGAAATGCAACAGATGTGACCTATGTCTTTCTAATAATCCTGAAAAATATAAATAATCCTAATCTCTTAAACAAAAGAAGTGGGTTAATGAGCACTTGCCTACGTAGAACCAAATTTCTACTCAAACACATTAACCCAGTTTTAGTATAGTACAATCGGACCGGGGAGCACTTATACAATATATATATATATATATATATATATATATATATATATATATATATATATATTATTTAAATTTATTAATATTTTTAAATTTCGGTACATTTAATTTACAACTATTGTCAATGTTAGATTGTAACGCATTTAACTTTTAGTTAATCTATTATATGCATTATCTTATTTCTACCATTTTTTATTATTATTGTTTTTATTTTCTCCTATATTTAGTCTTACTATTAGTAACGTGTTTCTTTACTCATTTATCATTATTTTTTATTTGCATTGATTATTTTTAATTATTTATTTGTTTTCTTTATTTGCATATTTTCTTAAATATTTATGTTTCTATAAGGTTGGTGCAAAAATAATGACGTAATAATGCCGTTTTTTGACGTATTTTTTAACTTTAAAAAAACGACATTATTGCGTCATTCTTTTTGCACCAACCTAATATTTAAACTTATTCTGTATTATCAGGTTGGTGCAAAATAATGTCGTTTTCTCACATAGTAACATATGTGAGAAAACGACATTATCCTTGCACCAACCTAATATTTAATTTTCATTTCATATGTATTACTTTTATTAGTACTATAATTTTGATTTGATTTTATCACGGCATATTTTATTACTATTGATACCACTATTTTTATTAGGTTTATTAATATTAATATATTATTAAATACTTTAAACATTTTTATGGAGAAAACAGAGTTGTCCCCCTTGACTTTCAAACGTTTTGTTCCTTTCGATCATGACTGCGTCTCGTCAAATTTATAATTCTTATTTCCAACCTTATTTTCAATATATATATATATATATATATATATATATATATATATATATATATATATATATATATATATACGGAAGAGCAAATAAACAGTAACATATTCGTTAATATCGTATGCATTAAAAGTGGCCAATATCAATTTGGAAGACCAGTCTTGCAGAGCTGGTTAATATTTTTAAAAAGTTAAGAATACTGACCAGAACACTACCATGGTTTCGACCACTACGGTCTCCTCAGGCGTTTTTTTTAGTAAATCAATCAAATATATATATATATATATATATATATATATATATATATATATATATATATCCTTGTGTGTGTGTATATGTGTACCGACAGACATACTTACGGAGGTGTTGAGGCCTCACACTTAAAAACACACCGACACGAATATACAGACTTACACACATCATACTCACTCACTTCCTAAGAACCAAATAACACACATACACTTAACAGAGACACATCCACCTTAAAAGAAACTAATAAAAGTGTCAAAATGACCAAAGGGATTCAGAGCAGCATGAATCAATCCAGCTCTTATCTTAAATAACAACTTAAAATTGACTGTTTGACCAACACAAGACCTGGCCAAAATACATGTTAAAAAATAAAATACAAATGAAAACTACAGACAAAAGTTTATTTTCTTCATCAAGACATTCATTTCTGTAGTTCACTGCTACTAACAAGCAGACTTTTTTTTCTCCTGATGATGGCCATGTTGGCCGAAACTAGTCGAGGAATCTAAATGAAATATTATTAATATACAACACAGTGTGTCTGAAGATTTTAATTTATTAATTAATTTTTTTGATATTTTTTATTGTTCAATATATATATATATATATATATATATATATATTGAGCTATGTCATAGAGAATGAATTTAATTCGACAAATGTATTGAACTAAAGATATAAAGAGAGTAAGTCTAAAAAGCCGAGTGAGTATCATTACTCCTCTTTGTGTAGGTTCCCTCATATAGGAAACAAATCTTAGAGGAACTTGTAAAGAATAAATGCTTCTTGTCAGAATGTTGCTGGCGTCTACATTCGATCAGATTAACTTTAGTCTTAAAGTTATTTTGTTTATAATTTTAATATTTTTTTACTATTTAAAATGAATTCCTAAAGAATTAATGGCTTTAATCCGACTAGTTTTTATAACCTGGAACGTTCTTTTTAATGGATGCTCGTGTTTGAATAGACGTCCATATTTTTTATTAATATTATTATTTTAAGCAGTGTTTCGTTTGTCTATCGGCCTGCACCGTAAGGTACAATTTCTTTAATAGGTTTTCTCGAATGTGCAGGCCTGCAGACAAAATAATGCAGATTAGAAATTTTTTAAAAGTCTAGCGGCTCGGATGGAAGAATCGGAGAGCCGAGATCGCATTCAAGTCGAATCCATTACATGCACTTACGTGCTAATACCTTTGGAAAAGGTATGGATCCTCTTCCTCTCCTCCCACAGCTATGGGTAAAAAGGAGGACAGACTGGGTTCTATAACCTTCGATGGCAACTGGTCTACCGAAGAAAGTGATGGCAACCTACTGCGGGAAAAAATCTGCCTCGTCAGCCATGTATCGAAAGATACATGATCGTCTTTGCATGTATCACGCATGGCACATAACTGACTGACGTGCTATTACCCTTGGGAAAGGTATGAATCCTTTTCTTCTACCCCCCCCCCCCAAAAAAAAAACAGCTATGGGTAAGTGGCAGGATAGACCGGGTTCTATAACCTTGGATGGCAACTGCTAGAAAGAAATGGCAATCTACAACAGGAAAAAAAATCTGCCTCGTCAGTCATGTATCGAAAGATACATGATCGCCTAAGCGTGTATTACGCATGTCACATAACTAACTGACTCAAATACGGCTATTCGCTAAAAATGACATTTTGAAGTAATAAAAATATGAAGTGAATGTAAAAGAATGTCTAAGTGCGTATGCATATGTTTTTTTTAAAAAAAATATTATTGTTCCCCTGATACAAGACGGAAGAGCCACTCAAGGAAGAGTATTACCGGATGAATTTATAGTAAGTGAAGAAACGAAAGCAGCATAAATTAGATATATAGTGATACGTATGATGAATAACGGAAGTCTATAGACTTGGTTAATATTTTAGTGATCGAAGAAGCAATGATGTGAGAGTTTGAAGGACAATGTAACAGTTCTGGGAAAGAAGCTGGATGAAAGGAGCCTCCTCCTTACCAATGGTATACAAAGATCACACGACCACATGCCTATCCAGACGCATAACTTTACACCTATCTGAACATAGCTCTATCAGAACACATTTAAACACACACACAAACTTACCAGACGCCATCCGAAACATACTAGTACAGAATAAAAACATAATAATCTCATCAACATGAAAAAAATAGATGAAAAATTATAAAACACTTAATTAACTACGAACTCGACCACAATGTGCTAACTGAGTTCGGGAAGAAAAACAAAAAAAAAACTCTGTAACGGTAAAAAAAATATACACACAACCCATACACCCGATTAAATTGAAAAAATAAAATCACCCTTGATAATGGCTAAAAGTGTAGTCGAAAGCGCTCGGAATTATAGAACATCTGGATAGTTTCTACACAATCTGTGTCAACCCCCCCCCCCAAAAAAAAATAAACACTTGTTCGAACGTAAGAAATATTTTTTTTAAAAAAGCGTAATTGTATGTCGTCTTTAATGAAATATGTATAAATGAAAGATTGCTGCCTAAATACACAATATATATTTCTATAACACACATTGAATTAAACTAACTAAATAAAACCATCCTTGATAATAGCTGAAAGAGTATAGCTAAAATTGTTTGGAATTATAGAACATTCGGACAGTTTCTAGACACTCTGTGTCCCAAAAAGAAAACACTTGTTCGAACACAAGAAAAATTAAATAAAAAGTTTATAGTACCTTGTCTTTCGTCGTTAATGATTGCTGCGTAAATACACTATCTATCTATCTATCTATATATATATATATTAAAGACATTTTTTATGTTTAACGTTCTTTTTATAGATACAAGTATTTAAGTAAATGCTCTGTTTATAATAAACAGTATTAAATAACATTTACCGGCCTGAATGTACGAGAAATTTTCATAGAAAATCCGTATAGGATGCAGGTTCGAATCCTGTCAAAGGACGAATATTTTCTATTGTCCATTTCTTAATGTATATATATATATATATATATGTGTGTGTACGTGTGCGTGTGTGTGCAGGTATGTAGAAAAATAGGAAAGAACACGTTAATCCAGAGTTCTTTAGTATCTTTGTTTTTATTTAAAAAAAAAAACAAAACAGGGCTCTATACAGAAGTAGAGCTTAAATTATAATTATTTAAAAAAAAAAATATGATTCCTTCGCTACATAATAGTTCTTATCTTTCGAAAACGGGAGCCGAGACCATCAATATAATTATTATAATTAAATTGAATTAAACAGGTCTTGTTACTTTTATTCAATTTAATTTTAACAATTATATTGATGGTTTCGGCTCCCGTTTTTGAAATATGATAACTCCTATGTAGCGAAGGAATCATATTTAAAAAAATAATTATAATTATATATATATATATATACGCCATGAGCAGTTATGAATGTACGTGAAAGATTCAGGGAAGGTTGAAGTTTATAAGCAGTAAATTCGACGTGGCCAACCGAACAATACTTTGTGGCCGAGCGGTAAGTCACGTCAGTCTATTATGACGGTTCCGTATAGGATACCGGTTCGGATCCTGTCGAAGGACGAATATTTTCTATGGAAATTTCTCGGACATTCAGGCCGGTAAATGTTATTTATTATTATAAACAGAGCATTTACTTAAAGTAGTTGTATCTATAAAAAGAATATTAAACATGTCTATATATATATACGTTTGTATGTATACGCACACACATTTACTGGGCGTTTAAGCTTCATTGTGTCTTTTGTGCTTATTTTGTTTTGTTCATATACGCTGCTTTATTTATTTGCAGGATGTATACAGGGTACTCCGCCCCTTGATATATTTAAAGTGGTGTACTTATCGGCGCCTGTGAGAATGAATGCTGGCGTATTTATGTGTATCAAACAAAAAGTTACAGGAAGAAACATGGAAAGAATTGTATTCCATTTGACCTGTGCTTTCTAGTATATACATCTATATTCCCCTAGAATTTTCTTCTGCTCACAGTGTAGGCATTTTACTTCGGTGCTCTGATATGAATAAGAGTTTAAGTCTAGTTGAGTAATTTTTGTTTAACTGGTCCGAGTCCCATTTGAATTTGAACGGTCACACGAATACATGCCTATCCAGACGCCTTACGTTAAAGCTAGCTGACCATAGCTCTTTTAGAATTCATTTAAACACACACACATAAACTTACCAGGCTCCATACGAAACATACTAGTAGGAAAATTTAAATATAATAACCTTATCTATATGTAAAACAAGATAAAAAATAATAGAAGCCTTAATAATAAAAGAAGAAAAAGCCAACACTTAATAATATTAACTACGAACACGGCCACAATGTGCTGACTGTGTTCAGGAAAGCAAACATCCCTATAACTCTAAAACATACATCCAAATCATCCTTGATAATGGCTAAAATTATAGCCGACTGCACACGGAATTAGAGAACATAACTCTAAAACATACACACAACCCATACTCCCAATTAAAAAGCAAAAATAAAATTATCGTTTATAATGGCTAAAAGTATAGCCGAAAGCGCTGGGAATTATAGAACATTCTAACAGTTTCTACACACTTTCTGTCTAAAAAAGAAAACACTTGTTCGAACACACGAAAACTTAAAAAAAGCTTAATTGTAGTACCTTGTATGTCGTCTTTAACGAAATACGTGTTAATGAAAGATTGCTCCCTAAATATGCAATATATATATATATATATATATACCCCTTTAAGTCAGTGGAGAACTTGCAGAACGGAATTAACAGGAGATAACTGACATCCATTAAACATAGCACGTGGAACTAGAACAGTCTACCCCACTGAGAAAAATAAAGGGTTCAGTTCGACATTCCAACCAGCTGAAGAAGGCCGGAACGTACAACGGCCGAAACGTTGTAATAAATATGGCGATAAAGATGAGGACAATAGTCCGAATAATGTAAATACTGTACATAATACATCATCTCAAAAATATTTATATATATATATATATATATATATATATATATATATATATATATATATATATATATATATATATATGAATAAAGACAGAAGGAAAACCTCCTTGACAATTGGTAATAAGAATCTTCTGCAACTCTTCTGGACGGTCTCCTTGTTTAAGTTGGTGAACGCGGCCATAGTGCTTGCCTTCCGTAAATCTTTTGCTTTACAAGGAGTTTTCTTGGTCAACTGCGTCCCACACATTGGTCTCAAGCAGGGTTGTAGATTGGGGAGTAAGGTGGACAGATATAATGTGTCATGTGGTCGCAAAAATTGTCTGCCATGACTGGGTTCTCCTGCTTGCGTGGCATGGTGCAGAGTCCTGTTGTCCACTTGGCATAAGGCAGCACTAACTTCTCAAGGCAAATGTTGAGTCTAAGGCCCTCGACAACAATTCGGGAGTACTTTTCTTATCGGAACAATCAGAGTGAATTTTCCGAGCTGCTGTACATTATTTTGTGTGTGTGTGTGTGTTTGTGTGAATATAAATATACACTGCGTGCCAAATTATTATCGA
>OZ010604.1:23186715-23199215 GCA_963932145.1 Acanthosepion lycidas
GTTTAACAATATTCAGACAATATGTCTGTCTCCTTCAAATGAGGTTTAAAATTTTATACAAGTAGAAAAAATACAATTTTTGTACAAAGGTCCCTTGTCATGAGAGAAACGGTTGTACTGGTAATCAGCGTGATTAGCTAAATTACTTACTGCCAGCGTGAATACAATGGCAGCATAGCAAGATAGCGAACACGCTTTTCTTCAAATTGTCCCTCAGTTGATTAGTAAGTAAGAATACTTATTCAAACGTGACATTTTTGTCGTTTATTGCAAATTATTGGAGGAGGTACATCAATCTTTCTGATTAATATTGTAATTAATAATAATAAAAATAATTAGTTCAACTCGTTAGAGGATTAATTCAACTAGTACTGTCTTACTAGAGGGATTTGTTCAACTAGTAGCGTCTTACAAAACTACAATAATCGGCCTTCAAAGATACCTAGAAACTACAGAAGACGGGACGATGATCTGTGTCAAAGGACATGATGAAGAAACTCTATTCAGTAATAATGGAAGGCAAAAGGTTCGAAATTGAATATCAAGTAGGTGACGAAATGTAAAACATAACACACTTAGTGGAACGGCAAAAATCTTAACGAAGAAAGGGTCTTGTATATACGAATTTGTCGTTACTTGGAAATTTTCATGCAGCAAGGGCGGACTATCATTGTTGTCTCGTCCGCGTGTTGTTTGATTTATTGAAATTATCATCTTTGATAATGGCTTATGTAAAGCGAAAGCTTAGATTGGATTTAAACAAGTATCAATATGGTGTTTTCTTTTCGTCTTTCAAAGATAATGTGATTAAGCTTATCAGACAATACAAAAGGAACTTACTTAAAATAAATAGACAAAACTTGTTTATATTATTTAATGGAACATGCATTAATGAAAAATTGCTGCCTAAATATACACAATATATATATATATATATATATATATATATATATATATATATATATATATATATATATATATATATATATATATATAATAGCTGGCCACTCGTATTTGAAGATACACGTCTACTAAGGTGGTTAGCTAATCCCTATTGCAGAGGCTCGGTTAGGCACATTTCTGTGTTTATTCAACACCCACATAGCCTACCTGTGGTTTATACTGCAACTATGTTGAGCAGACCTTAGTTACAGTTTCTGGGAGAGAGCGTGTGACCAACACACACTCACGTCCTCGGCCGTGATGACTTGTAGCTTCGTGCTAGCAAATCTATCGACGGTCCCAATGGTTCCGTCGACCCAATTTCACTCACAAGGCTTGGGTCAGCATGTGGTGTGGTTTTCCGGAACTTTCCAATGGTGCCGAGCGAGACTGATAACACCAGGTAGTCGGTTTCCAGACAAATCGTTCATGGTGATATATATATATATATATATATATATATATATATATATATATATATATATATATATATATATATATATATATATACACATACATACACACACACACACACACACATATATATATATATATATATATAATTATTTATTTAAAAATATGATTTCAACACGCTACATAAGAGTTCTCATGTTTCAAAACAAGAGTCGAAAACTTCAATATAATTATTTGAATTGAATTGAATTAAAGTAAGCTCTGTTCCATCTTCAAGCGAAATTTTTTTTGGAATAACTTATTTCTGAAATTTACGTGTTTTAATAACAGATTCATTATTGAAATCAAAATTTCAATATCGCTAGAGCGATTGTTTAAATAAAAAGGGGTGTAGGGTGTTAATAATTTGTATCATTATAGAGTTACTTTCATAGATGTCAAGTCAGGGTAAGGTTGGGGTGTCTAAATTTAAAACGGAAGATGATTTCGTCTAGTCTGGTTTACGTGTCTATGGAGATATATTTATTGTTTTTTTTTATTTTTTTCTGAAAGGGTTTTGTCTAACATTTGATTTTTGACGACTTCATAAAGGGTTATCTTTTTTTGTAGGGTATTTAAACTATTTATTAGGACTATGGATTTTTAAAATTATTTTATTGTATTTTATTGTATGTTCTCATTTCAAAGCAAAACCAAAAGGCACGCCTGGAGTATGCGAGAGAACATGTTGTTTGGACTGACGCACAATGGGATACAGTTCATTTCAGTGACGAGTCCAAGTTCACTATATTTGGTTCTGAGGGCAAAACTTACGTACACCGTAGAACAGATGAAAGCCTGTCTTCTCAATGTGTCAAGAAAACCGTTAAGTTTGGTGGCGGCAATGTGACGGTGTGGGGAATGATTTCATCTGCAGGAGTTGGCACTATCATCCGCGTACATGTCAATATCAATGCTGAGATTTATAAAAGGCTTCTTCAGCAGCATGTGGTACCAAGATTACACCATAATCTTTATGAATCTCCTATTTTCATGCAGGACAATGCACCTTGCCACAAGGCTCAGAAGGTTATGGCTTTATTTGAAGAAGAAGGAATCGCCCTAATGAAGTGGCCAGACCAGAGCCCCGACCTGAATCAAATAGAAAATGTTTGGAAGATAATTGGAGAAAGGGCTCAGAAAAGAAACCCGGAAAACCAGGATCACCTATCGGAGTTATTGAAAGTCGAATGGGAGGGAATTACTGTTGATTTTTGCAAGAAATTAATTAGATCATGTGGTCGACGATGCAGAGAAGTCATTGAAAATAAGGGGATGTTTACCAAATATTAAATTTTGTTGATATTTTGTTCACAATCAAGTATTAACAAGATCGTTCCTTAACTTTTGTCTAGTAGCTTATTTCCTTTGTTCCATTTAATCTTTATTATATAAAAAAAAGCTATTTGTAACTTTGTATAATATTTTTACATTACACCCTAATCTTTATTCGGCAAAAATTTCATTGCTAATCATGCATGTAGGAATATAATTTTAAGGTGTGCAATATGGGATAACATGCTCAATATCAGAGATAGAGCGTATTTAAATGCAAACATAAAAGTCAAAATTGAAGTCAACACTTAGAGGCGACAGGCTGTTTCATGCTTGACGCAATCGCCAGACCACCTGGCGATTGCGTCCAGAATGATAAAGCCTCTCACCTCTGAGTGTTGACTTCAAGGTTCACTTATATATATATATATATATATATATATATATATATATATATATATATATATATATATATATATATATATATCATATTATATACATACATACGCATATATATATATATATGTATATATATATAGATATATAGATATATATTATAAATCAATTGATTTAAAATACGTTTTTTTCGCTACACAGTTCTAACCATGTTTCAAAAATGGAAGCTAAAAGCCCCGAATTTAATTTTGTAATTAAATTAAAGATATTAGTTCCATTTCATCCTCAAGCAAATTTTGGAGTAACTTTTAAAATTACTAGGTTTTAAAGACACAGCTAAACTCATAATTGATGTTTCCAAGGTTACAGATCAATCCACTTTCACTAGACAAGGGGTGCCTATGTTTTCTTTATGTCTATATTTTGATGTATCAGTTATTAGCTACATTTTGGTAGTGGGTAGGGATGTATTTTTCAATGAAATCTAAAATCCGTTAAAAGCATGTCGTCTGGATTTTTTTTTAATTTTATTGTTAACGGCAAAAATTCTTACGGCATTTTTTTCTATTTGTATATTTAAAGATTTTTGGTGGGTGTTTAGGTTAGAATACTTTTTATTTAATGCTCTGTAAATTTACATTGAGCACTATTTTGTAAAAATAAAAATATCTATAAGAACAACGCAAAATATATCTTACTGTTCTTTCTTTTTATTTATATACATACATACATACATATATATATATATATATATATATATATATATATATATATATATGTATGTATGTGTGTGTGTGTATGTATGTATACAGTATAGTGTATATATATTTGTGTGTGTGTGTGGGTGGGTGTGTATGTATGTATGCGTGTATGTCGTTTCAGTTTTTACAAGTAGACGCCTACGTTTATAATTTTATTCATTTGAATTTTTAATTCTCTCTCCCATTTTTCTTCTGACTCCAAACTTCGTACACTTCAAGATTTGTAAAGATCGTCTTCTTTATTTTGCTTTTCATTATTTTTTAATCAAAGCTGAAATCGATTGATAATTGGGAGGAGGGCGTGGGTAAGGGAGATGCGATGAGGGCATAGAGGCGAAAGAAGAAAACCTTATAAAAGATGTAAAGGAAGGAAGAGACGGCCGAAATCTAGCAGTAAACGAAGGAAAGAAAGCGAAAGAAGAAGAAAAAGAAAAAGCATGAACATGAAAAACAAAATTGAAAAAGAAAAGGAAAAATATTAAAAACGAAGGAAAAATGTAAACGAAATAAGATTTTAAAAAAGGCAATCAGGAAATGATAATGTTAGAAATCTGGAACACGAAAAAATTAAAAAATAAATAAATAATGAAATATTGAAAGAAAAAGAAAGAAAATGAAAGATGAATGAAACAGTGAAGACGAAACTGACAGAATATGCATCAGACAAACCGAATGGAGAAGAAAAAAGTGGACAAAGAAAGAAAGAGAGAAACAAATAAAAATCAAACAAACCAACAAATAGATTAAAAAATAAGGAAAAACATTAAAATGACGATGGAATAATCATTCCCAGATAAGTGTAGACAGTTATTACCAAAAGAATTCATAAGCAAACATGATAGGTTTGGTAATCCAGTCGGAACTACGCAAGATGATATATTTTGACCATACAGATCAATGGTATATGCACCGGCCGGAAGACTCAATTATAAGCAACAAAGAAAGAAAGAAAGAAAGAAAGAACACGTGATGAATTCAATAAAATAAGAAAGAAATGATAATATGTAAATAATAAAACAAAATTAAGAAAGAAAGAAAGAAAGAAAGAAAGAAAGATGCAAGTTTGGGGAGGCTAAACTGAAAAGAATATGGGTTGGAACGAAAGGGGAATATGAAAGAAAGAAAAGAATGAAGGAAATAAAGGAAGAAAAGGAGAAATAGAGAAAGGAAGGAATTCGCTAAAAAATGAAGAAAGACAGAATAAAAAAGGAAGAAAGAAAGGGAGATAATTGTATAAGCTGAAAAAAAGAAAGAAGGAAAGAAAGTAAAAAGAAAGAAAAAAGGAAAGAAAAGAAAGAAAGAAAGAAAGAAATAAAGAAAGAAAGTAAATCGGAAGAAAGGAATCAGGACAGAAAGGGAGAAGACAGTAATAATGAGAAAGAAAGAAAGAAAGAAAAAAGAAAGAAAGAAGCATTTTTTAGATTGTAAGATATTTTGTAGATGATGATTTATTGATACAAATCTTACTAATTAAACTAGAACACCCGTGTAGTGGGAGTGTGAAGAAGTGATGAACTCATAAACTTTACCGCGTAAGTGAAAATAACTGACTGGAGTTAGAACTTAGCACCTCGAATTCCAATCTCAAGTCATTATCCATTACACCACCCGCACATCCACGCTACAGCAGCTGGTGTGTTCAAGCGGTCAACCCATCTCTGTACTAACCAGGTTTGACGTAGCTTAACTTCGGTGATCGCAAGAAAACCGGTGTTTCAACGTGACATGGCCTAATAGATGGCGGAAGGGATAGAACTAGACAAAGATTCCTTAGCGTTACAAAGGACGGGAAGTTGCGGAGAGCCATTATCGCTCACATTCTGTAGGGATAAATTACATCGATGAAGAATTATATATTAAAAGTAAAAAAAAAAACGGTCTGCTAATCAATTGGTTGGTGACATTTTTAATGTTAGTTTGTTGGTAGAAAGACAGAAATCATTCACAGAAAGAAAGATAATGTGTCCGGGTTTTCAAATAATCGCTTAACATTATCATAAAAGAAAAGGGACGAGAAAAAAAAGAGAGGACAACGTCAAATTTCGATGCATATTTATTCAGTCATTTGCACCAAATATTATCGCCTGCATCGCATGAATTCTCATGGCAGTCATGTCGGGTTCAGAAAACACCAAAGACTTTCTCGTTCACAGCAGAGGTTTATCTTAAATATTTAATTTAAAATAACATCGAACTGAGCGGGTTCTTGCTTAAGCACACTTGAATTGGCTGCATTAAGAACTTTTATCAGATTCCTTTCATAGTCTGGAAATAATTTTGAGTGGAAATATGCGCATGCGTAGAAGCATGCGCACAGATAGACGGGAAAAGCTCTTAAGATTTACTTTTTTTGCCGTTAAAGCAAACGCTTTTGTACATGTGTATATATACATAAACATGGGGAAAAGGGTATAAGATTACTCCTTAAATATATTTATTAGATTAGCTTAGGACATGAAAAACGTTAAAAAATATTGTAGTAACGTATGCAAATTAGATAGACAAGTATAAATAGAGAACAACAGGCGAACATAAGGTGACTATGCCTAGCAAACGCGGTTGCTATTCAGGACAAGGAGAACTGTACTAAGACTACTACTACGCAAAGATAATATCACAACTATAACATAGAAAAGAAAAAAGATGTTATATCTTAAATATTTCGAGGAATTTTTTAGCAAAAATACGAAAATTTGACTGGCTTAATTCAGACTTCATCAAATTAAAAATCTGGAAACACAGTAGAAAACACCATTTGTCTGAATCCAATTTAATATTATTCGGGAACACTTGTTCTAAGAAGAGTTGATCTGTGGTGACCCCAATAGATTTAGGTGCCAAATACATAGAGTCTTCAAAATTGGTGGCATTTTTTTTCTCGAGGTATAATATACGGAATTCTCTTAAGCATGAATTAGAAAAACGCCAAAATATGTAATTAATAAACTGGTTAGTTTAAAAAAACTAAGGTAATCAGAAATTACACTCATTAAAGGGCGAATAAGCCCTGAAAGTTTCATTAAAATCTGATAATTGATATTAGCAGGAATTTCCACATCGATGTTTTTTACGGCAAAAAAGACGCTTAAATTTCCTAATTTTTGATCCCCCACACACCACTAACAAAAAAAAAATAATATATATATATATATATATATATATATATATATATATATATATATATATATATATATATATATTTATTAACCAAAATTTGGAACGTTCTAAAAAAAAAAAAAAAAAGTAATTTGGTCTTTTATCTAAATAATAATATAGATTTTGACGATAAAATTGTTTTTATTACGTTTCTTATATTTTTTTTCCTTCATGGTATACTCAGTTTTTAGCGAATCAGTGCAGAAACGTAATATATATATATATATATATATATATATATATATATATATATATATATAATAAAAAAACACTAATATTCCATGGTCATAATTTATTCCATTGGAATCGTAAATACGATTCAATTCATCAGACCTACAAATTCAAAAAAGAAAACAGAAAAGAACAACTGCGGAAATAAAAATAGAATTTAGAGAGAGTGTAAGTATGAGAGTGTGGAACGAATGTTAGAGCTATAGAGAGGGGTAACATACGAGAGAAGGTGGGAGATTAAAACTTAACAGAGAGGGTTTTTTTAACTAGAGTTGAGTGGAAGGGGGAAATATGAATGTTGTCGGATGTCTAATACATTAAAGATACATTTCGTGGTGACATACACACACCATAGACGATCTAATGTTAAAGATCAGAATAAGAGGGAGGGAGAGAAAAGGAAAGAAGAGGTGGGGGAGAGAGATGGGGTGGGGAAAATTAAAATTGAAGGACATTTACTGAAAGGGTCGCTGTGTAATTGAGAAAATTTGACAAAAATATCGACTACAGGTTACAAATCAAATATAAACATATAAAAAATAAATATAACGATTATCTAATCTAGCAAGGACCTATATTTTTATGTTCAAAACACATGCGAATACACACATACACAATAACATATACACGTATATACATACACATAGGCGTGTACCCACATACACACATACATATACCCATGTACACACATACACATATATCCACATATCCACAGCAGATGCTATCCAAGGCTATAGAATACTGTCTGTCATGTTATTTACCCATAGCTGGGGGAGAAAAGAAGGATTCATACCTTTTCCAAGGGTCAGTTATGTGCCATGCGTGATACACGCATAGGCGATCATGATACTTTCGGTAAATGGCTAACAAGGCGGATTTTTTCCCCGCAGTAGGTTGCCATTTCTATCTGCGGTAGACCAGATGCCATCCAAGACAATAAAATCCGGCCTGTCCTGCTATTTCCCTATACCTAGTGGGAGAAGAAGAGGGTTCATACCTTCCCCAAGGGTATTAGTAGGTAAGTGAATGTAATGGATTCGACTGGAATTCGAACTCGGCTCTCCATGTCCATCGACCATATATATATATATATCTTAAAAGACAAAAGTTGAAATGAATAAACCGTTTCTCTATGAGCCACTCTAAATTAGTTAGTTATTTGCCATGCTTGATACACTCTTAGGCGATTATGTATCTTTCGATAGATGATTAACGAGGAGTATTTATTCCTGCAGTAGGTTACCATTTCTCTTAGCGGTCAACTGCCTCGTCAGTCATGCATCGAAAGATACATGATCGCATAAGCATATATCATGCATGGCAAATAACTGATTAATTTAGAGTGGCTAACAGAGAAACGGTTTATTCATTTCAACCTTTGTCTTTTAAGATGTATATATGGTCGATGGAGATGGAGAGCCGAGTTCGAATTCCAGTCCAATCGATTACGTTCACTTACGAGCTAATACCCTTGAGAAAGGTATAAATCATCTTCTTCTCCCCACAGATATATGTAAATAGCAGAACAGACTGGGTTCTATAGCCATGAATGGCAACTGGTCTACCGCAGAAAGAAATGACAACCTACTGCAAGAAAAAAAACTCCTCGTCAGTCATGTATCGAAAGATACATGATCGCCTAAGCGTGTATCACAATGTAGAGTGGCTAACAGGGAAACGGTTTATTCATTTCAACCATTGTCTTTTAAGATGTATATATAGTCTATGGAGATGGAGAGCCGAGTTCGAATTCCAGTCGAATCGATTACCTTCACTTACGAGCTAATAAGCTTGGGGAAAGTAAGAATCCTCTTTTTCTTCCCCCCCAGCTATGGGTAAATAGCAGGACAGACTGGGTTCTATAGCCTTGGATGGAAACTGGCCTACCGCAGAAACAAATGGCAACCTACGGCGGGAAAAAAAAAATCTGCCTCGTCAGTCATGTATCGAAAGATACGCGATCGCCTAAGCGTGTATCACGCATGGCACATAAGTAACTGAAATTCACTTACGTGCTAATGCCATTGGGAAACGTATGAATCCTCTTCTCCTCCTCCCAGCTATGGGTAAATAGCAGGACACCCATGTTCTTTAGCCTTGGATGGCATCTGGTCTACCGCTGAAAAAATGGCAATCTACTGCAGGAAAAAAATGCCTCGTCAGTCATGTATCGAAAGATAAATGATCGCCTAAGTATGTATTAATGCATGACACATAACTTACGCATTATGTTACAGTCATTAAAATAATAAATCTTTTGAAGAATTCACAATGCATCCCTGAGCACTTCGAGATTCATCTTCGCTGTTTAGGTGTCCTTTGCTAAACCTCATCTATGATGAATTAAAAATAGCAATACGAGACGTGCTTAAGGCCCAGATGTATGAATTAAGCGAGAATATGCAAGCGTGATACTTTTTAAAACATATTGTGTGGCGTCTAAGTAACTCAACCTGTCATTGGTTTTGCCTTCCAGGAATGATTTCGAAATAACCTATATTGCCATGCTATGAAGTCGGAAAGAAGACACGAGGAAAAGAAAGAGGAGAAGGAATGAAGAAATGAAAGAACGACGGAAGAAAACAGTGAAAGAAAACGAAGGAAAATGAAGAAAAGAAAAATGTAGGTCGAAAGGAAACGAAAGAAAAAAATAAAAATTAGGAGAAAAAGAAGAAAAAAAAAGAACCGAATTAAAAATAATGAAAAAGAGAGAAAAATAATTAAAAATGAAATGAAAGAAAAATAATGAAAAAGAGAGAAAAAGAAGAAAAAGGAAAAGAAAGAAAAAATAATGAAAAAGAGAGAAAAAGAAGAAAAACGAAACGAAAGACAAAAAAAGGAGAGAAAAAAAAGGAAACGAAAGAAAAATAATAAAAAGAGAGAAAAAGAAGAAAAACGAAACGAAATAAAAAATATTGAAAAAGAGAGGAAAAGAAGAAAAAGAAAATGAAAGAAAAAATAATGAAAAAGCGAGAAAAAGAAGAATAAAGGAAACGAAAGAAAAAATAATGAAAAAGAGAGAAAAAGAAGAAAAAGGAAACGAAAGAAAAATAATGAAAAAGAGAGAAAAAGAAGAAAAAGGAAACAAAAGAAAAAATAATGAAAAAGAGAGAAAAAGAAGAAAAACGAAACGAAAGAAAAAATAATGAAAAAGAGAGAAAAAGAAGAAAAAGGAAACGAAAGAAAAAATAATGAAAAAGAGAGAAAAAGAAGAAAAAGGAAACGAAAGAAAAAATATTGAAAAAGAGAGAAAAAGAAGAAAAACGAAACGAAAGAAAAATAATGAAAAAGAGAGAAAAAAAGAAGAAAAAAGAAATGAGAGAAAAAATAATGAAAAAAAGAGAAAAAAGAAAAAAGAACGAAAGAAAAAATAATAAAAAAGAGAGAAAAAGAAGAGAAAGGAAACGAAAGTAAAAATAATGAAAGAAAAAAGAAGAAAAAAGAAACGAAAGTAAAATAATGAAAAAGAGAGAAAAAGAAAAAAAATGGAAATGAGAGAAAAATAATGAAAAAGAGAGAAAAAGAAGAAAACGACACGAAAGAAAAAATAATGAAAAAGGGAGAAAAAGAAGAAAAAGGAAATAAGAGAAAAAATAATGAAAAAAAGAGAAAAAAGAACGAAAGAAAAATTAATAAAAAAGAGAGAAAAAGAAGAAAGGAAACGAAAGTAAAAATAATGAAAGAAAAAGGAAACGAAGGAAAAATAATGAAAATGAGAGAAAAAGAAGAAAAATAGAAAAGAATTTAAAAAAAATGAAAAAGAGAGAAAAATAATGAAAAAAGGAAACGAATTAAAAAGAAGATAAAAGAAAAAAAGTCGCATGGGGGAAACGGGAACAAGAAACGAAAAAGAATTAAAAAAAATCATAAGAAATATTTTTGAATAATTAAGGTGAAAAAAAAAAAAAAATACCAAAGAAAAAAATATTATAAAAATAAAACAACATGAAAGTAAGCACGCGATTCTCGAAAAAAAAAAAAAAAAAAAAAAGAAACCCCCAAAAAACTACAATTTCCTTGTCCCCTTTTCCGGGATTTCATAGAATTTGTCCTACATTTTCTGGTTTGTTTACGGCAGACATTCGTGGTAGAAAAAAATATTCATCTCGTGACAACATGGCGCGGAAACAATATGGACGTCAATCAGGTCACCGTCCTTGTGTGTCTCATCCATCCCCTTCTCATGTGGTTTGATAATATTTTTTTTTTTTTTTTTTTTGAAGCAGCAGGGGAAGTCGATGAAGTAAATAGGAAACAAAGGAGAAAAAAATAATAAACAAATAAATACGAATAAACACTGGCAAAAATTATGCAGAAGAGAATATTAATGACATCGCGAATACATACTATCTGCTATTTATATGAATTTCTACAAATTTGGGTATTTAAAGGTATCAGCCTTCTACTTTGGAAAACACTTTTCCCACTTACCCTCAAAAATTTACACATATTATCCTCATTTAACGCTAGCTTTCTAACTTTCTCTCTCACTCTATATACACTACATCTCTATCTATAAAAGGCAGGATGTGTGTGTGTGTGTGTAACGAATGCACGGCCGCAATTTTCGACGGATTTGCGCCAAAATTTACATGCACATGTTCCAAGTTAGCGAAAAGGCCAAGACCGACTTTGCATTTCCCAACTCCCATCGATAGTGGAAATAATCGATTTTTTCATGCTTCTACGACAGTTTACATGTAGTTTGCGCCCAGTTTCTACTGGCCAGAGTGAGGGCCTATAGCTGGCTGCCACGAATAGACAGGTAGATTCTATTGGCCAGCGTGAGAGCCAACAGCTGACTGACACGAAAGTTAACTAGCATGCTAGCATGAAAAGAAAATCGATAGCTGCATTCGTCACAAGTGGGAAAAATTTAAATCTGCATGGCACTTTACTCCAATTGGCTCATTCGCTTGCTTAAACTCAACGTTGATTGTGATTCCGTTGAACTGGGTTGCATGTGAAAAAGTCTTTGTTGTTAACATTCTTTTTTCATTCGGTTTTTGCAGTTACGAGTCCTTTTTTAAAGCTGATCGTTTTGTGTTCATTTTGTTTAGTTCTTTTTTCGTAACAGATTTAATGTTTAGTATAGAGCTTAGAAAAAATTCGCAGTGTGAGAAAGGCAAGAAGTAAGGCATGTAGCAACATCAGCACGGCAAAGGACACTCTAATTTCCTTGTCCCATTTTCCGGGATTTCATAGAATTTGTCCTACATTTTCTGGTTTGTTTACGGCAGACATTTGTGGTACAAAAAAATGGTAAATATATCTGTTAAAATGAGA
>OZ010604.1:23204215-23251715 GCA_963932145.1 Acanthosepion lycidas
TCCAAACAAACGAAAAGTCCCGGTATAAAAAAAGGAAAAAAAAAAAAAAAAAAACCCGAACTCTTCATCTTACCCAATGTCTGCCTGCTTCTCTATCAGAGGACACAAAATCGCTCTCTAAACAATAAGCTAAAAATAAATAATTATTAAATCAGGCAAAAATAAAACGCCTTTTTTATTTTTAATTTTTATTTGAAGAAGATCTAAAGTACGATTTAAATGTGAAAAAATAAAAAATAAAAATTAAGAAAATAAAATAAAGAATAAAACACCCCAGAATTCGCGTGGTTTTCAACAATTTTTGCCTGGCATTTCTCGAGCCATTAAACTCATCCTTGGGTGTGAAAAAATGTCCTAAGGGTTAGGATAGATACAGAGATCTAAGGTTTTTAACGGACAGATTTTAAGAAGCTCTCGGGGTTCACGTCCTTTGTAACCTTTTCTAAAAGCCGCGCGTAGAGCCCAGAACTTCGAACGCTAAAAAGGAGCTTAATCCCACCTCAGGCAGAATGGAACATGTGAAATAGTTTTAGAAGGAAGCCATCCAGAGAAACCTTAAGCTTACGTTCACCAATGTCATTTAAATTAACAAAGCGTCATAGATAAAACTCCTACTGTGTTGTCTCGTCTTAAGGCTGAATATAGACATTTTTTGTTGTTGTTGTTGTTGTTGTTGTTGTTGTTCTTCTTCTTCTTCTTCTTCTTCTTCTTCTTCTTCTTATTATTATTATTATTATTATTATTATTGGAAGTACATTTAATCTAATGGTTTACGGCTCAGAACGTGAAACCGAACGTGAAGCCGAGATTATTCAAACATACTTTCACACAAATAGCCTTGGGGAAGGTAAGAACACATATCTTCGGCTTCCGGCTACGGATTAAATGGCCGGTTTGATTGGGATCTCTAGCCTTCGTTGGCAACTAGAAGTTCAAAGATGATTTGAAATTTCAACCACTAGTGCAGCGCAAAGATACAAGGTTGGTATTAAAAAAAAAAAAAAAAACTTTTAACAGATTATACAGAATTTTCATGGCGTGTTGGGTTAATTCTGAAAAAGATTGACCCGGCCTTTTCTGTCTCTACACAAGCACGGTGTATAAATGGATAGCGGCTCGGATTGAGGAATCGGAGAGCCGAGTTCGAATTCCAGTCGAATCTATTACATTCACTTACGTGCTAATACCCTTGGGAAAGATATGAATCCTTTGCTATGGGTAAATAGCAGGACAGACAGGATTCTATAGCCTTGGGTGGCAATTGGTCTACTGTAGATAGAAATGGCAAACAACTGCGGGAAAAATTTGTCTCGCCGATACATGATCGCCTAAGCGTGTATTTCGTATGACACATAACTGACTGATACAAGAATAAGTTGCTAGATACAAAATAGGAGTTAGTAGTTTGGTTCAAACTTTTCCTGGGTCTTTTGAACATGAGTAAATGTTACCTGGTTAGGACAAGTTTTCCGGCTCTTTCTGAAGTCTTCTAAAGTCCACTTGAACTCAAACGTGTCCAGCAAAACTCTGAAATTTACTAATTTCTTCAGGGCTCGCCTAACTATGTCCCTGTCTATTTCTATCTGAAACGCAAATAGAATAATTTCTAAAGAATTCAATTTTTTTTTTTTTTAATTTTAAATCCTACATATTGGATACTGGTATTTGAGTGGACGTTCCGTTCATTTTAAGCGTGCGTATGTATGTGTAATTGACATAGGCAACAACACAAACTGACACGCGAAGACGCGATACTTTAAAAACCGATATGACACGCGAAGACGCGATGGCAAGAAAATGATGAAAACTTGCATTGGCCAAAATTCGCACACGTAAACGATAGGCGATTTCATGAAGGTATACCCGATCATTTCGATGAACACTAAAGTATTAAAAGAAATGACACATATCGTTGAAATAAAGAAAATTTTCTGAAGTACAAACTTATGTCTAACCTCTCTATATGTATATGGCAATCAATGTGTGAAATTCTCTTCGTAGAGGATGAAGACGTTTCGAAAGAAAGAGCTCTAATTCAGTAGCGTCACTGTTAGAAAAACGAATCAAGCCTTAATCTTTCATAAGTCAAATTACTGTTCATTCCCTCGGCGTTTCGGGGACTTTCTTCATACGTAGTTATTCTTCTAGTAAGTAGGTAACTCCGGGATTACCATCTCGGTTAGGGTGTTTATATAATTTCTTGTGATCCATTTCTTCTGTATGTGCACATTCTGAGCTCAGCTGGATCGACTACCTCTTTACATATGGGGTAGACACTGATATCTTTTGAGGTGTGATTCTGTACTTGATGGTTATTCAAAGATATATGGCACAGCGGATAAAAGCGTTGGTTAGATCCAGTGACGGAACCCAAAGAGTGTGAGTTCAATACCCGAGGAAATCTTGCAGAGGGGAATTAACATGAGATAATTGATAACTGACATCCATTAAAAACATGGCACGTGGAGCTAGAACATTCTACCCCAGTGAGCGAAATAAAGGGTTTCAGTTCGACATTCCAACCACCTGAAGAAGGCCGGAGCGTACAACGGCCGAAACGTTGTAACAAATATGGCGACATATTTAGGACAATAGTCCGAATAATATAATTAGTAAAAACTTTTCGTTTCGTATATTTCTTTTCATCTTTCGTATCATTTTATTTAAAAGGTTTTTCTTGCTTGCTTTTTGCATTTTTACTCACATTTTATTTATTCAAGTTTAATGGACGTTTTCGTTTTAGATATTTGAGCTCTTTCAGTTTTACATTCTTTCTTTGTTTGTTTGTTTCTTTCTTTCTTTCTTTCTGAATTTCTTGCTTTATTATTATTTTCTTTCTTTCTTTCAATTCTACGTTTCTTTTTGTATTCCTATCCCACTTTCATCTTCTCTATAATTTATCACGTTTTACAATTAATATTATTCATATTTTATTTCCTTCTATCTTTCTTATCATTGTCTCTTTCTCTCTTTTTATTTATTTTTCTTTCTCTCTTCATGTCCCTAATTCCTCAATTATGTCTTTAAATATTCCTCTTTTTTCCTTATTGTTTCTTTCTTTTTAGATAATGTATTCTTTCGGCCTTTTATCATATTTTCAATAAACTTATTTTGACTTTGTTTTTTTTCTTTTTCTGTGTTTTTTTTTTTTTCATTTTTCCATTCTTTCTTTGTTTTCGCCTACATTATTCATCTCCGTGTCTTTCTTTTTAAATGAACGTATTTCTTCGTTTTATTCATTATTTCTATCTTTTTTTGCATTATTTCTTTTTTTCTTTCTTCATTCCTTTCTTTCTTTCTTTCTTTCTTCCTTTCTTTCTTTCTTTCTTTCTTTCTTACTTTCAATGGTTATTTCTTTCTTTTAATCATTTTAAATTTATGGTTTCATCTTTTTTTCCTTTCTTTCTTTCTTTCTTTCTTTCTTTCTTTCTTTCTTCTAATGCGTGTTTGTTCCTTTATTTCTTTCTTTCCATCATTTTACTTTTCGTCCTTTCATCATTCTTTCTCTCATACTTTTTTCTTCTTCCATTCTTCCGTGCATTCTTTCTATTTTTCTTTCAATCTTTCTTTCTTTCTTTCTTATTCTTTCTTTTTTAATTTTTTCTTTCTTTCTTTCTTTCTTTCTTTCTTTCTTTCTTCCAATCTTTCATTCTTTCTTACATCCTTCCTGCTTTATTTCTTTCCATCTTTTATACTTTTCATCCTTTCATCATTCTTTCTATCATACTTTCCTTCCTTCTTTATTCTTCCATTTTTTTCTTTCTTTCTTTCTTTTATTCCATCTTTTTTACTTTTCATCCTTTCAACATTCTTTCATCATTCTTTCTCTCATACTTTCTTTCTTTCTTTATTCTTCCGTACTTTCATTCTTTCTTTCGTTCTTTTTTACCTTTCATCCTTTCATCATTCTTTCTACCATACATTCTTTCTTTCATTATTCTTCCGTTCTTTCTTTCTTTCTTTCTTTTTTACCTTTCATCCTTTCATCATTCTTTCTCTCATATTTTATTTCTTCAGTTATTCTCCCGTTCTTTCTTTCTTTTACTCTTTTTTACTTTTCATCATTCTTTCTCTCATACATTCTTTCTTTCTTTTATTCTTCCGTTCTTTCTTTCTTTCATTCTTTCGTTTTAACTTTTCATCCTTTCAGCATTCTTTCTATCATACTTTTATTCTTTCTTTATTCATCCGTTCTTTCTTTCTTTCTTTCTTTCTTTCTTTCTTTCTTTATTTCTTTTCATGTTTTTTACTTTTCATCATTTCATCATTCTTTCTCACATACTTTCTTTCTTTCTTTCTTTATTCGTCCGTTGTTTGTTTGTTTGTTTCTTCCTTTCTTTCTTTCCATCTTTTTTACTTTTCATCCTTTCATCATTCTTTCTCTCATACTTTCTTTCTTTATTCTTCCGTTCTTTCTTTCTTTCATTTTCTCTTTCGTTATTTTTTACTTTTTATCCTTGTATCATTCTTTCAATCATACATTCTTTCTTTCTTTCTTTTTTACTTTTCATCCTTTCAGCTTTCTTTCTATCATACGTTTATTCTTTCTTTATTCTTCCGTTCTTTCTTTCTTTCTTTCTTTCTTTCTTTTCATATTTTTTACTTTTCATCATTTCATCATTCTTTCTCACATACTTTCTTTCTTTTTTTATTCTTTCGTTCTTTCTTTCGTTCTTTCTTTCTTTCTTTTTTACTTTTCATCCTTTCATCCTTCTTTCTCTCATACTTACTTTCTTACTTTATTCTTCCGTTATTTCTTTCTTTCTTTTTTACTTTTCATCCTTTCATCATTCATTCTATCATACTTTCTTTCATTATTCTTCAGTTGTCTCTTTCTTTCTTTCTTTTTAACTTTTTTAATTTTCATCATTTCATCATTCTTTCTGTCATACTTTCTTTCTTTCTTTCTTTCTTTCTTTCTTCTTCCTTTCTTTCTTTCTTTCTTTCAATCTTTTTTACTTTTCATCATTTCAACATTCGTTCATCATTCTTTTTCTCAAACTTTCTTTCTTTATTCTTCCGTTCTTTCTTTCTTTCTTTCTATCTTTCTTTCTTTCCTTCTTTCTTTCTTTCTTTTTTACTTTTGATCCTTTCATCATTCATTCTCTCATACTTTCTTTCTTTAATTGATCTTCCGTTCTTTCTTTCTTTACTTCTATCCATTTCTTTAACCTTTCATCCTTTCATCATTCTTTCTCTCATACTTTCTTTCTATTTTATCCTTTCGTTCTTTCTTTCTTTCTTTCTTTCATCTTTTTTACTTTTCATCCTTTCATCATTCTTTCTATCATACTTTCTTTCTTTTTTATCCTTCCCTTTTTTCTTTTTTTCTTTGTTTCTTTGTTTCTTTTTTACTTTTCATCCTTTCAGCCTTCTTTCTATCATACATTTTCTTTCTTTATTCTTCCGTTCTTTCTTTCTTTTCATGTTTTTTACTTTTCATCATTTCATCATTCTTTCTCTCATACTTTCTTTCTTTCTTTATTCTTCCGTTATTTCTTTCTTTCTTTCTTTTTTACTCTTCATCCTTTCATCATTCTTTCTCTCATACTTTCTTTCTTTAGTTATTCTTCCGTTCTTACTTTCTCTCTTTCCATCTTTTTTACTTTTCATCCTTTCATCATTCTTTCTCTCATACTTTCTTTCTTTCGTTATTCTTACGTTCTTACTTTCTTTCTCTCTTTCTTTTCATCTTTCTTTAATTTTCATCCTTTCATCATTCTTTCTTTATTCTTCAATCCTTTCTTTCTTTCTTTTTACTTTTCATCCTTTGATCATTCTTTCTCTCATACTTTCTTTCTTTCTTTATTCTTCCGTTCTTTCTTCCTTCCTTTCTTTTTTCTTTTTTTTACTTTTCATCCTTTCATAAATCATTGTATCATACTTTCTTTCTTCCGATTTTCTTTCTTTCTTTCTTTCCATCTTTTTTACTTTTCATCCTTTCATCATTCTTTCTCTCATACATTCTTTCTTTATTTATTCTTCCGTTCTTTCTTTCTTTCTTTCTTTCTTTTTTACTTTCCATCCTTTCAGCTTTCTTTCCATCATACTTTTATTCTTTCGTTATTCTTCCGTTCTTTCTTTCTTTCTTTCTTTCTTTTCATATTTTTTACTTTTCATCATTTCATCATTCTTTCTCACATACTTTCTTTCTTTCTTTATTCTTCCGTTCTTTCTTTCTTTCTTTCTTTCTTTCTTTCCTTCCTTCTTTCTTTCTTTTTTTTCCATCTTTTTTACTTGTCATCCTTTCATCATTCTTTCTCTGATTCTTTCTTTGTTTATTTTTCCATTCTTTCTCTCCTACTTTCTGTCTTTCTTTTTTCTCCTGTTTATTCTTTCCTTCTTTCTTTCTTTCCATCTTTTTTACTTTTCATCCTTTCATCATTCTTTCTCTCATACTTTCTTTTTTTCTTTATTCTTCCGTTCTTTATTTCTTTCTTTCTTTCTTTCTTTGTTTCTTTGTTTCTTTCCATCTTTTTTACTTTTCTTCCTTTCATCATTCTTTCTCTCATACTTTCTTCCTTCCTTCCTTCTATTCTTGCATCCTTGTTTCCTTCCTTCCTTCCTTTCTTTCTTTTCTTTCTTTCTTTATTCCAATCTTTGTTTGTTTGTTTCTTTCTTTTCATCCTTTCATCTTTCTTTCTCTCATACTTTCTTTTTTTCTTCCTTTCCTTCCTTCTTTCTTTCTTTCTTTCTTTTGCGTTATATTTGCTTTTATAGTTAGGTCGATCCTCATTGGGGGCCTTTATTATTTTGTCATTTACCAAATTAATCAAATACACATATGCATAAGATTAAAAAAAATATTGAAAATATTTTTTCTTGCTTATTTCAAATGCATTTTTCAGTTAATTTTATATTAGATTTCTCTGGGTAGAGTGATTCCTCCATTTTTTTTTTTTTTTGCGTTTTATAATTTTTTTTTCGTCACTAATTTCAATTTCTTTCTCCTTTTCGTCCTTTTTCTGTTTTTTTTCTCTTTCTGTTCGCCTCATACCACCACCCAACGACTGTAAGTTCAACATAACCTCTCTGCGTGTGAAGCGAACATTCCATCGAGCAGTCCCCGTTTTTCATCTTAATCCCGACGTGCAAAATTATGTGTTTTGACATAATTACTTGACGAACGGCCATATTGAAAATACAATAAACAAATAAATATGACATATTGCACAGGAGGCCGCATTAAAACTAGACTGAGCTTTGAAAAACGGAAAGAAATTTAGAATCTTTCATCAACCCCTTGTCATAGCGATCTTTTATGTCAAGCAAAAACTAAACACTCATTTTTTTTTTCTTGACCGTGGTTGAAGATGGGGAGATAAAATTATATGTGGGCGAGAGGCGAGTAAGCGCGTGTTGAAGACTATGAGGTTGATTCTCATTGCCTACCCAAAAGGTTTCATCATTTACCAAACTAATCTAATACCTATCTGTGTATGTTTTCATTTATTTCTTTTTGTTAAGAATGATATTTATTTTAATTAGTGTAATCTGAAATGTATTTTTAAGGCAATTTTATTTTACATGGAAAGGTTATAATCAAACTTAACTTTGTACTTTCGGATCAAATGCTGACTCAGTGATGGCGGGATGTCTGCAATGGACAGTCCTCATTCATCTTTTATTATTTAAATAATCTAATAAAAACTCTATCCTTTATCATAGATTTTCATTTTTTTTATCACAGAGTAAATTTTCATTTATTCCTTCTGTTCTCCTCGCGTCTTTTTTTCTTTCTTTCTTTCTTTTTTCTTCATTCATTCCTTTATACTTTTCTTTCTTTCTTTCTTTTTCCCTATTCTTGCTTTCATTGTTCCTTTTTCATTTTCTTCTTTCGTCATTGCTGCTTAATTTTCATTATTTTCTATACATTTATCTTTCTTTCTTTCTTTCTTTCTTTCTTTCTTTCTTTCTTTCTTCCAATTCATTTTCTTTTCCAACTTTAGCATTTCTCTCTTTCTTTCTTTCTTTCTTTCTTCTTCATTCATTTCTATATCCTTTTCTTTCTTTCTTTCTTTTTTCTTTCCTTGTTTTTTACTCTCTCTTGTTGCTTTCGTTGTTCCTTTTTCATTTTCTTCTTTCGTCATTGCTGCTTAATTTTCATTATTTTATATACATTTATCTTTCTTTCTTTCTTTCTTTCGTTTTCAGTCCTTCCTCCTTTCATTGCATCTTTCATTTAATTTGTTTTGTCTTTAATTATATATTTATTGTTCTTTCCTTCCTTCTTTCCTTTTTTCCCTAATTCATTCATTTCCTCTTTAATTTCATTCAATTTTTCTTTATTGTTTATTTCTTTCTTCTTTTCTTTAATTCCTTCCTTGAGGCAATGAATTAATTCTTTATTCATTTATTTCTTTTTGCTTTCTTCCTTACTTCTTTCTTTCCTTCCTTTCTATTATTCTTCAGTCATTCATTTCTCCTTTGCTTTCATTCATTTTCTTCCTTCTTTTCTTCTTTCTTTCTTTCTTTCTTTCTTTATTCCTTCCTTAGTTTCTTTCTTCACTGCTCCCTTTCTTCTTTTTACTTCTTTCCTTCCTTCCTTCCTTCCTTCCTTCCTCTCTTTCTTTCTTTATTACTTTCTTTTCTTTCTTTCTTTCATTCTTTCTTCACTGCTTCTTTCTTTTTTTTTACTTACCTCCTCCCTTTCCTTCTTTCTTTCTTTCTTTCTTTCTTTCCATCCTTCTTTCTTTCTTTCTTTCTTTCTTTCTTTCTTTCTTCACTGGTTGTTTCTTTCTTTTAACTTCCTTCCCCACTTTCTTTTTCTTTCTTTCTTTCTTTCTTTCTTTCTTTCTTTCTTTCTTTCTTTCTTCACTGCTTGTTTCTTTCTTCATTGCTCCCTTTCTTCTTTTTACTTTCTTTCCTCCCTTTCTTCCATTCATTCATTCATTCATTCTTTCTTTCTTTCTTTCTTCGCTGCTTGCTTCTTCCTTACTTCTTTCTTTTCTTTCTTTCTTTCTTTCTTTCTTTCTCTCTTTCTTTCTTTCTTCACTGCTTGTTTCTTTCTTCATTGCTCCCTTCCTTCTTTTTACTTCCCTCCTCCCTTTCTTGCTTCCTTCCTTCCTTCCTTCCTCAGTTTCTTTCTTAACTGCTTGTTTCTTTTTTTTTGTCCTTCCTTCCTTCCTTCTTTCCTCCCTTTCTTTCTTTCTTTGTTTTATTACATTTCCTGTCTCTCTCTTTTCATTTCCCTACAAGCCCATCATTATTAACTCATTCCTCTCAAGTCTCGTCATTTGATATTGGTTACTGACATCCTCCGACTCTGACCCAGATAAAAATCCTTCTCCACGCGAAACAAAGCAACGGGATTCGTCTTTAATACAGGACAACTAACCAAAAAGAAAATACAACAATGTTATTACATTTAATAATAAGAAGAATATTGTGTCGAGCGCCAATATAAATCGCTTCTGCTTTCGAAATGAGAATCAGAGAGATCTCAATAAAATACAAGCAAAAACAATGGATGTAAACGAGAAAATTAGGCGTTGTCGGATCCGTTCTGGATACATCGCTTTCTGATAATCGTTATAAAAAAAGAAAGGGATTTTTCGGCTGTATGCCGAAAATAATTACCTTTTAGGCATTATCATAATCTCGGAAAAACAGACTGACGACAGAGTTTGTAATCATATTAGCAAGAGAATTTAAAGTGAATCAAATATAGACAATATTTGGCTGGTTTGGGAAAAGTGCCCACAGGGAAAGACAACAATGTGGGATGTAGAACAACTCAACACCGCCGATTCAACACCGCCGACTCAACACCACCGACTCACCACCGCCGACTCAACACCACCGCCAGGATAACTCAGGACTGAGACAGCTCAACACCAGAAAAGCATAACATATTTTTTATAAATGAATAAATGTAATTGATTAAATATGATTTAATTAGTTAATAGTTTTCTTCAAATAAAGCATTATGTAAAATATGAACCATTTTTTTTTAAATAAAGTACACTGAAAAATAGAAAGCAAAATAAAACAGTAAATCCTAATTTATTTTTTTAATGAAGTAAGTGTGAACTTTTAAGCTTGCTCCTACGGAGAGGTAATTGAACTTCCGTACCAAAAGTAAAAGTACCTCAAATCCAGCTTAGAAAACAGCAATGATAATTTTGAAAAAATAACTTTGAATTCCTCAATTTACTCTACGGAACTTCAAAACATCATTTTAACTCTGATTTTGACCAAAAAACAATTTCGGCTGAAATTCCAATTGCGGCCAAAGATTGAGTTCTTCAGATCATAAACTCAGTGAAACTTCAATACCTCACGTTAAAAAAAACCAAAAAAAAAAAACCTCTCAGTTAGCATTTTGAAGAAATAAAATTAATTTCCTCACTTCACAAAATTTGGGAGATATTTTAAACTGCATTTAAAACATTTTTTTTTAATTAACCATGTTTTTGTGTAAGTAAAAGACATTTAATATCACTTTCGTTAATCCCAAATCGAACCATTTCTTTAATCTACTGGGACAGATTTTTTTCGTTTCACTGACCCCATCTTGCACTTATTCTATTATAATTCTGCTTATTCCTCCCTTCGTTAGTTCGCACGATCGTTACGTCCTGCCAATAGCTCATAAATAATGGGCTATTTCGTTTTAATTGCGTGGACATCGGAGAAAAGACACTACTTGGTTTCAGCAAAAAAATGAATGAAAGAATGTAAGAAGGGAAGATAGAAGTGGAAAATAGAAGGTGATAAAAACAGATACTACACTTTGATCTTAGCCAAAAGGCGGAGAAGAGATTCTATTTTTCTCGCGGCCCCACGCTGACAGAATGCAACACATGTTCAAATTAATGTGGGGAGCCCAACTGCGCGTACCTGGGCCAAGTAAAAAAACAAAACAAAAATAAACGCAGCTCCCGTAACTGACGGTTGCGTAGTATTCATTATTACCGCTACCCCCTCTTTAGTGTAAGGGGGTGGGTACTGCTTCAGGCTACTGAAGTTTATCTGTTGTAGAGCAGCTACTACACTTTTATCTCAGTCAACAGACAAAAAATAATTGTCTTTATCCGGTGGCTCAAGTAGCACCGGAATTAACACTAGGTCGAGGTTTAAAGCTGATTTAACCCTAGATCACTAACCATCAATTAAAGTTACATCACTAGTAACCATGGGTATATCATGATTTGAAAATATCAAAAAAAATATATATATATATATTAAATATAAATCTTTATTTGAAATATTTTACATGCAAGCACTTCAAACTTTGTACTTTGGGTTAACATTAATAGGAAATGAAAAACATTATTTAGGTAAGAAAATCAAGTACTCAAAATTGTAATTAAAAGTAGGAAAATGGGTACTGTATACCGATGGTTAGAGTTCTAGAGTTAACGGCAATACCTCAGAAACCTGCCGAAGCTTCGTCAGCATTTCCACTATTTGGGGACGTCTCAGACGCCGGGCAATGAATCACATGCAAGCCACATGAGGCTTAGTTTAATATTAATTAGTACTGTCCCCGGCCAAAAGGCCGGGAAGCGATGTCGACGGCAATTTTTCAGACATGGTATCGATTGACGAAAACTAAGTAAAGAAACAGCCAAAAGTCCAGGTGCCATAAATAGAATTGACATCGTCAGCTGAATTATTTATAGACGTGCTGTCAAAATTGCTGTTCCCGTGCCGTCAAAATTGACAGCAAGAACGAATATATTATTAGTAATATGTATTATATTGTAAGTAATTTTTATTTGATCCAAGTACAATACTGTAATTTAAAATAATTCGTTAATAACTGAACAGTGTATAATTTATAAACAACCCAGAAAAGAAATCCGTATTTTATCCGCATTGTGTGTGCGCACGCATAGCTTTTGTATGCCTGCTTTTGTGAAGCACCTTCCGTGTTCTTGAGAGTCAAATTTTCTGAGAAATGAGAAATCGTGGCTAGCGATAGTCGATGCTGCAATCCAAGACACCTCGAATAGAGTAACTTTATGAAATAAAATATAAACATTGGACAAGTTTTATCTGGCATATACTGATCTCTTCTCTATATTCCTTTCTATTTCCCCCCTCTCTCTTCCTTTCTTTCATTTTTCCTTCTTTGCAGTTGTGTTCCTGTTTCTTTTCGTGGCTACTTTCTATCACTCCTATCGCTTTTATCGTAGTTTGCAAAGAGAGGGAAAGAAGGGATTGTAGTTTGTCAGTGCGGTAGCTTTTTGCGTGTGGACGTGAATATATATATATATATATATATATATATATAAAAGTGAACATATAAGTCAACACTTAGAGGCGACAGTCTGTTTCATGCTATATGCAATCTTCAGGCCACATATGCTGTTATTTTTCTCGGCTATTTATATATATACGGGTTAGTCGTGCATTGTGGGTATTCTATTATGGCGGTTATTTTACCGGAAGTCGTTTGTTTATTTATTTTGGGTTAAATTATATTGCTTGTTTTTATTTGTTTGTTTCTTATTTTATTTATTTATTTATTATCGTAGTAAAAATTTGTTTATATCACTTATTTAACAGTTTTGTTTTGGTTTGGGAATTTAATTAAAGCTATTTGTTCAATTTTGGTGTTGATTGTTGTAGTTCATTCTTAGTATTATTTTGGCGGGAACAGTTTTTAATTGATTATTTTCATTTGGGATTGGTTTGTTTATTTATTTACTTGGATGAATTTAGGTAAATTTATTTTACTTGTATATTTTCCCTTTTTCGGTTTTCGATTTTTTTTCTTTATATATATATATATATATATATATATATATATATATATATATATATATATATATATACCCGACTTTCCCGTCGAATTCAACGCATGGTGGTCAAGCAGATCAGCTCCCAGAAAACCGACAGCCTGACAAGAGCACATGAGATTTGATTATAGAGATAAAGGTTTCGTGCAGGACCATCCACACTTTTTGAAGGGCCGATTACAGAGACCTGGTGCACTAAGTGCAACAAGGTCCCCAAACAACCCACTGCAGGTTTTGAATTAAGAGTTCTCCTTCTTCTAGACCAGTTGCCATCCAAGGCTATAGAACCCAGTCTGTCCTGCTATTTGCCCATAACTGAAGAGAGAGGAAGAGGATTCATATCTTTCCCAAGGGTATTAGCACATAAGTAAAATGTAATGGACGCACGGTGGAGTAATGGATAGCGGCTTGGATTGAGGAATCGGACATATTATATATAATATAACACACACACATGTATATATATATATATATATAGCGTATTATATAAAAGGAATATTATTAAGAGAAATGTTCGTGTCTTCATCGGAATGAGCAACGTCCACAAAGACCAACAATAGACAAGCGTATGATGAAATGAAAGCAATTATAACAATGATAATAATCTTATTATAATTGGACTTCAAATAAAGCTGATAAGAACAGATACAGCAATTTGATCTCAGTCAGAAGGCAATCGACAAAAATGTAGTTACCATAAATGAAATAACATCGTCCGATGAATTATTTTACATTTATTATTATGGGAAATATTTCTAAGACAGGGATTTGGATAGAAAGAAAGAAAGAAAGAAAGAAAGAAAGAAAGAAAGAAAAAAAGAAGGATAGCATGATGAAAAAAATTAAAGAAAGAAGGAAAGCACGAAAGAAAGAATTAAAGAAAGAAAAAAGAAAGAAAAAAATTAAAGGAAGAAAGAAAGCATGATATAAAGAAAGAATTAAAGAAAGAAAGAATTAAAGAAGGAAAGAAAGAATAAAAGAAAGAATGAAAGAAAGAAAGAAAGAAAGAAAGAAAAAAAGAAGGATAGCATGATGAAAAAAATTAAAGAAAGAAGGAAAGCACGAAAGAAAGAATTAAAGAAAGAAAAAAGAAAGAAAAAAATTAAAGGAAGAAAGAAAGCATGATATAAAGAAAGAATTAAAGAAAGAAAGAATTAAAGAAGGAAAGAAAGAATAAAAGAAAGAATGAAAGAAAGAAAGAAAGAAAGAATTAAAGAAATAAGCAAAGAAAGAATTTAAGTAAGAAAGATAGCATGATAGAAAGAATTTTAGAAAGAAAGAAAGAAAGAAAGAAATGAGTAAGAGACAATCAGATTGAACTGAGAAGAGCTTTGATCTTAGTCCAAAGGCATTCGCCAAAAATCCAGTTACCATAAATAAAATAACATTATCTTCCGAATTATTTTACAATTATTATTAAAAGAAATGTTCGAAAAAGGGAAATTTGGTTAGTTTACATTACTGGACTATCAAATCTTTGCTGTTATTACGGCCATTATAACCTCCAGCCTTTTGCAATAATTTATATTTATAACTCAAGCCTTTATTTAATCTAGCGGTTATCTTGTTCTCTTTCTGAGGATCATGGGTAGAGATATCTCGTTTTGTTTTCATTTTATACTTATCAGTTTCATGCCTTTGTTACCACTGAGCTCATGTGAGTCCATAGATTGTATTCATGGGAGAATATCCTAATCTTTTAATGTGTCGATTCGTTAATTTAATGGCACAGCAATTATATCCCATATGTCGTAGTAATTGACAGATAACAAAGCAAAGGAAATTGCGGAGAGTCATGGTCACCATCTCTAATCGTACAACACCCTTTCCGGTCGTTCAAGACTTCCAACAACGCGGCTGATCGATGAAGATCGCTTCGATCGCAGACCTGCCTTATCCCACGTTGTGATTTAAGTTTGATCATAAGGAGGCCAAGCTCGAATCGTCGCAGGTATCTTCGTGTTGGGCTGGTTCAAGCAAGACGAAGATGTATAGGGAAAAAGTAATTATGAACATAATTTGAACAAAAAATAAATATTGTTTTTATATCACTCCTTCGTACGAGAAGTTGTTATATCAGAGTTCGCATGAGATTAATTATCAGCACAACCCGGGTCTAAATCGGAATTGTTGTTGTTGTTGACTTGGTAAAGTTTGGTTTGCTGTTTTGTTAAAGTTCGGCACAAGGCTGAAGTCGAGTGATTCTATTCGGCAGGCAATCACTCTGTCGTCACTCTCCTGTCTCCACTTGACGAATTCGCTTCGCACATTCGTATTTATAGACATACGCTCAAACTGGTGCGAGGCACGGTGCGAGGCACGGTGCGAGGCACGGTGCGAGGCACGGTGCGAGGCACGGTGCGAGGCACGGTGCGAGGCACGGCGCACAGGGGTATTTCGGTAAATCCCCTTTATAATGAACTTACTACATAATTCTAGGGAATTCCTTTCTTTCACTCTCTCATATTATTACTTCTCAGTAAATCTCCCCAGTGAGCGTGGCTTATTCACCCCCTCCTGGTATTCACCCCCTCCAACTTTCGATCAGAAATTAACTCCAAATTCATTGTTTGCGAAAATTATATTTTCGCTTTACAGATTGCATTTTCAGCTGTGTAGAACACATGTCAATCATCATTGCCCTCTAATTCTGGATCATTTTCCATTGTTCAAACCCGCTGCACACCAATTCCAAGTGTCGTCTATATGTGAATTAAATCGTCAATCATTCCCACGGATTTTAGGTATTAACCCTTCTTGTTCCAACGTCTTTCAGTATATAACTCCTTCTATCCATAAAAAAAAAAAACATTTCCCATGTTTTACCGCGTTAACAACAAATAGTATCACACATCGATTAGCCGTAGCTAATGTTGGTCATTCGATTTTGCTTAGCGGCATATCAACACCTCTATGGGTTATTGAACACTGAAATCTAAATATTTTGAACAAGATTTTATGCCTTCAACTAAATATATAATGAACATATTTGTATGCCTTCAACTACAGTTAAAATGTATTGTTGGTAATTACACCATAAAATTTACGATTAGTATATCTTTATATATTTTGTATGATTTTGTTTAGCGGCATATCAACTCTATGGGTTATTTAAAACTGAAATGTAAATATTTTGAATGTAGTTGTGTGGTTTCAACTAAATATATTTTTAACGGATTTTTATACCTTCAACTAAAAATAAAATGTATTGTTGGCTCACTTTGCTATGAAATGTATTGTTGGTAATTTTAATAAAAATAGATATTGTTGGTAAATTTTTTACATTAAAATGTATTGCTTGTATATTTACCATAAATATGTTTTTTTTAATATTTTCATGGTGTTCAATATTTGCCCATAGCTGGAGCCCTAACAATTTCTACCACTTTAGGGTCAGGGCGGAGATGGGAACAGCAGCAGTTACGAAGTGGTTCCACGCTCCTGAAAAACTCCAATTTTCCGAACAGATGCCTTGATGCCGGATGTAGTTTTTCGTTATACTCAGGAGTAACATTTAGATGCTGTAGATTTATGAGTGTCATGACTCAGCTGATGCATTTTTTAAAATTGTCCAAATTCATGTGGTGTAAAAAGATGTGTAAAATAGGGCAGGTTAATTTTTTACAAGATCACTCACTCTAAAAACTGCGGTGTGATGTAATATTAGGCTGGTGTAAAAATAATGACGTAATAATATCGTTTTTGACGTATTTTTTAACGTCAAAAAACGACATTATTGCGTCATTATTTTTGAACCAACCTAATAAATATTGCCACCAAATATTAAATTTAATAGAATTTACCCAGTTTTGAGCATTTAATTTTAACCCTTTGCGCCATGCCCATCGCTTTACCGTTGGTAAAGAAAAATGATTTAATGCCCATAATCTTACCATAAAATTTACAATTGATATGTCTTAATATATTTTGTTTGATTTAGTTTAGCGGTATATCAACTCTATCGGTTATTTAAAACTGAAATGTAAATATTTTGAATACAGTTGTGTGGTTTCAACTAAATATATTTTAAACGGACTTTTATACCTTGAACTAAAGATAAAATGTATTGTCGGGTCACTTTGCTATGAAATGTATTATTGGTAATTTTAATAAAATAGATATTGTGTCCAGGCTAGTGTGATGTAATAAATATCGGCACCAAAGATTAGATTTCATAGATTTTACCCATTTTGAGCATTTAGTTTTAACCCTTTGCGCCCTGACCACCGCTTTTCCGGTGGTAGAGAAAAATGACTTAATGCCCAGCCACCGGTCGAACGGTGGGTAAACACTTGGAACTATTTTTATATCCACCCTCAATCATTACATGCCAATTATTTGACTTAGGAGCTCAAGCAGAAGGGTTAAAATTTGTTCAGGAACGCAGAAAATATGTACAGAAATACCTAATTTCCGCAAGTTTTTGCTTACAAAATTTTACTATTTCAAGAATAAACCCAAAAAAAGTTTATATCTTTTGTATTAGAAACATTGAATGGAAAATATATTCAAACCAGAATTCTAATTATGACAAGCAAAATATGTTTTTTTTTTTTACCTTATTCGATAAGAAAAACGTGTAAAAACTTGTAAAATATTACAAAAATGGCTACTCAATGAATAAAATTTGTTAGATCATAAAAGCAAATAAGTAAAGGTGTATATAACATAATACAGCCAGGAACAAATTATAAGAGAAAATATTTTAAATTTGCATTAGTCACACTAAAACTACTGCACTGTATAATATATTATATCATAATATACCTAAACTACTGTACCATAGAAAAATCTCTCATTTACAAACAAAAGATGCAATGGACAAAATTTGCAGATAGAATAAAAAAGTTATGCAGGAAAAAAAAAATTCCAAATTGTCAGTATTGCACTTAAAAAATTGTGGACTTTGCGGAACGAGTCGTATTAATTCTTTGCGGCCATGATAGGACTTTCAATTGTAAACAAAGACGGGTGTACAGTATATAAAGTATGATACATTAGCATGTGCATGAAAAAGTAGCTGTGAGAAATCTATTATTTTTGTTGTTTTGATTAATATATCTATATTAAGTATATATTTATTTATGCCATATATACATGTTTATAGTATTTACATTATGATCATGACTAGTGGTAGTTACTATAGTGGTTTTATAACTCAAAAATAATCCCTTCCCATTTACGGACAATCGGCTTTAAAACAAAATAGAGATATAAATATATCTAGCACCGTAATACTGCTGGGCACAAATTATAAGACAAAATGTTTTAAATTTGCATTGTTTATTGAAAATTACACTAAAACCACTGAACTGTAATATATATCATAATATACGTAAACTACTGCACTATAGAAAAACCTCTTTTTTTTACAGACAACAGATCAAATAGATAAAATCTGCAGTTAAAATAAAAAAAGTTATGCTGGAAAAAAAAAATTATGAATCACCAAAGGAAAAATATGCAATTTTTTTACTTTATTCGATAAGGAAAAACTGTATTAAATAAATTTTAAAATATTTTTTTTAATCCCATGATCGGTAATGGCATCATATGTACTTGGAAAAGATAGCCTAACTAAGACCAACAATCCGCAGGTCGGTTTGGAATATAGATTCACCCAAGGCTATAGAAGACATTCTGTCCTGCTATTTAGAAAAGAATTCATACCTTTCCAAAGCCTCTAAGTGAATATAATGGACCGGAATGGAATTCGAACTTGGCTCTCTGATTGCCACAGAGCGAGTCGTTATCCATTACTCCACAGGGCCCACTCAACAAACAAAATTTGTTAGATCATTTGTTAGATTGTAATGAATAAAAGGAAAAATAGATAAAAGTGTATATAACACTGTGGAAGATTCCACATTTGCTAGTTACACCCGTGGGAAAATGCACACTTCCCCTGTGGCATCTCGTCTGCAGTCGCTCTCTCACATGTGTGCCGTTGCCTCCCTCTGTCTTTTTTACAAATACTTTCACGGTAACTGCTCCGATGAGCTACTTTCGCTGACTTGATGAATTTAAGAGCTCAACTAGGCTGTCATCTCGCTCTCAACCTTTCACTGTCGAAACTGTTAAATGTAGCCGTCTCTACTACTCCAATAGCTTCATGTCTCGCACCTCTCGCCTGTGGAACTCCCTCCCCTTTTCTTGTTTCCCTGATGGTTATAATCTCCAACTATTCAAATGTCATGTCAATCGACGTCTCCAGATTCCTTGATCTATCCCCTAACCGTCACTTCATCCTTTCGTCTATCACTCCTCTTTGTTCTCGCTCCAACTCTCTGTAACCCCTTGTGTGATAGTGGCTTCCCGCCTTACTTGGGGTGAAACGCTTAAAAAATCATATTAGGTGGTACTTAACGGTATTGATATTATTAGGTATTGATAATATTAGGTATTGATAACATTAAGTACTGATAATATTAGGTATTAATGACATTAAGTACTGATAATATTAGGTATTGATAATATTAGGCATTCATAATATCAGGTGGTACTTAACGGTATTGATAATATTAGGTATTGATAATATTAGGTATTGATAGCATTAAGTACTGATAATATTAGGTATTGATAATATTAGGTATTGATAATATTAGGTATTGATAATATTAGGTATTGATAATATTAGGTATTGATAAAATTAGATACTGATAATATAAAGTATTGATAACATTAAGTACTGATACTATTAGGTATTGATAATATTAGGTATTGATAACATTAAGTACTGATAATATTAGGTATTGATAATAGCAGGTATTGATAACATTAGGTATTGATAACATTAGGTACTGATGATATTAGGTATTGATAACATTAAGTACTGATAATACTAGGTATTAATAACATTAAGTACTGATAATATTAGGTATTGATAATAGGCATTCATAATATCAGGTGGTACTTAACGGTATTGATAATATTAGGTATTGATAACATTAAGTACTGATAATATTAGGTATTGATAATAGCAGGTATTGATAATATTAGGTATTGATAACATTAGGTACTGATGATATTAGGTATTGATAACATTAAGTACTGATAATATTAGGTATTGATAATATTAGGCATTCATAATATCAGGTGGTACTTAACGGTATTGATAATATTAGGTATTGATAACATAATTACTGATAATATTAGGTATTGATAATATCAGGTATTGATAACATTAAGTACTGATGATATTAGGTATTGATAATATTAGGCATCCATAATATCAGGTGGTACTTCACGGTATTGATATTATTTGGCGTTTCCTTCTAAAGAATCATTTGACATTTATTAACCGCATAGTCAGTGCGACTACCGGTTGAATTTTATAAAATCTGTGTATTCAAACTATTTTTCGGGAAAATAGGTTTCACAAGTTTTATGGCTGTTATCACTCTTTCCAGTGTTGCTGGAAGTTTTCTTCCTTGAACTAGTATGGAAGGTCAACATCGTGATCATAATATTTTCTGCATGAGTTACGTGTGATCTTCATTCAAGTAGTTGCATGTGTTGAAAGTTTTCAAGTGATACAATTCCTGTTATTTGTTTAAAAACTTTGTGAATTTGTAGTGCTGGTCCACGAGATACAAAAAGTACACACACACACACACACACACACACACACACACACACACACACACACACACATATATATATATATATATATATATAAATATAGAGAGAGAGATATGTGTGTGTGTCTCTGTAACCTCTTGTGTGCTAGTGGCTTCCCGCCTTGCTTGGGGCGAAATCTTAAAAAAAAAAAACAAAAAAAAACACGCTCCTAAAAAAAAAAGAAGGGAAAAATGTGTTTTATATAATATATCTTTCCGTAGAATTGAACAATTCCTATTCACTAGAATTCCGTAAAATTCCGCACGTGGAAATCCGCTGACATTTGAATGAAACGCATGAAAATTGACCATTCAAAAGATTTTATGTTCAGATAATCATTAATGAATTGAAAAATTGAATAAACCTCATAATCATATTCCACCGTCAACCCTGACAATGGCTTTAATAATGTGTTTTTTTTTTTAAATATCCCTCTGTAAATTGTCGTTTATTTATTTTTACTGGTTTAGTAATTATTGGTTTGAAAGCCGACTGACGAAATAGCCAATTAGCTGAATGATTGGAGTCGTTAAAAATGTACTCTACTGAGAAAATTCATCTTCAGAATTGTTTTCTTTTGTGTCTTCGGATCGGTACACATATATAACAGAAAATGTTATGAAAAAAAGAAGTTATAAAAATAGCAAAATGCCAAGTCGGCTAACTCGAGTGATGAGTAACAATTAGACTCTCTGTGAAAGGATCTTAGCGGATCTATTACCCATGAACATACATACATACAAATCACATACAATGCCAATCATTCATTGGTTAATTAATCACCACTGCTTTATTATAGGCAATTTACAAATCGCAGCAATGCGACAATTTTGTAATCGCTCTATTTTTATATAGTCAGTTTTGTGCACTTTTGGGAGAAACGGATCACAGAAAACTTTCTTAAGTCTTCTCGTGGCTCGCTCGTTGATTGGTCAACGCCAACCAATCAGATCGTCTGCACGTGAAGAACGATTCTTCCCGCGCAGAGATTTGGAGCCTACAGTCACTTATTTAAACAAGAGTTTTCTAATGATAATTAGTGAGATTTCAGCTGCTAAACGAGCTAAATTTGGCGTATGGTTTCAACTGTCGTGGATGACAGTTGAAACCATACGCCAAATTTCTCACTCACACAAACCACTCACATGCTGAACTTACCTTATACACACTCACATAAACTCTTCTTACACAGCAATAGCTTTCAAGTACAGTCATTACAAGAGACTCACATGAACATTCTTCACGTGAACTTTGGAACATTAAAATAACAGATAAAGAGAGACAACTCTTGGTTAATTCAACCTTTTCTTACTTAAATGCATGCTTTCTTTCACATCGTTGTTTGATATTTGTACGTCTTGTTAAATACATATTTTTATGTGTAACAATGTCTTTGGCTTATCCTTTTCTGTGTCAGCCCTGTTTCCTAATCTAAAGTTAAAATTAATGTGGTGAAGTCCGCCACAGATTCCTGTCTCTGCCAGATACATACATAGATACATAAAAAAAAGTTAATGGAAACCATGCTCGCAACACAATGCTATTTCCGACGTGAAACACATCTGTTTACCTTCCTTCTATGTCATTGATAACGGTCTCTATGAGGGCGTTGTGTACTGGTTAACCTTCAAAAGTCAACGCTTTTAACACACCGTTGAAAATCTGACTTGCAAGTGAAAAAAAAATGATAAATGAGGGCCAGCGGTGGATGGGGCCCTTCGTTTTACATATGCATGCTAGTAGTGGTTATTGTGAAGAAAATCATGTAAGGGCAAGACAAATATCATTTGTGCTTTCTTACGTGCGATACTAGCCCAGCCTTGCTACTGGCGACGAAGTCACACTGACAGATGAAATTTGTTTAAGCAGGATTTCGATGGCATCTCTGCTTCAGTGTTTGACGAAGCTGATCAGGTTGCTTCAGTTTACTGTCTTCAAAACCCTTCAACTTAATGAAACATGTCTTACGCCACTCTTTTCGGTTTGATGCAAGGGCTTCCCAGGTTTTTAGATCAAAGTTGAGACGTTTAAAGTTCTCTTTCCATTTGTCTTTGTGGCGTAAGAGTGGACGTCCAGCTGAACGCTTGGAGTTTGGTAGTTGTCCATACAGCAGCTTTTTTGGAAGCCTAGGCTCATCCATTCTCACAACATGATCAGCCTACCAAAGTTGTACCTTTGCTAGAATGGTTTCAATGCCTGTGATGTTGGTACATTTCTTCAGTATTGTACTATTCTTGACCTTGTCATCTAATTTTATATCAAATATCGCACGAAGACAGCTCATATATATATATATATATATATATATATATATATATATATATATATGTGTGTGTGTGTGTGTGTGTGTGTGTGCGTTTATATTTCTGAGATGAGGTATTATGTACAAGATTGTGAGTTCAATACCTGGTTAAAACAGTGGAGAACTTTCAGAGGGAAATTAACAGGAGATAACTGATAACTGACATGCATTAAAACATGGCACGTGGAACAGTCTGCCCCAGTGAGTGAAATAAACGGTTCAGTTGGACATTCCAACGACCTGAAGAAAGCCGGAGCATACAACAGTCGAAACGTTGTAATAAATATGGCGGCAAAGAGGAGGACATTAGTCCAAATAATATATATATATATATATATATATATATAACTTTAAATGTTATTGTTAAATTGACACTCGTGTAGACGCTCCATTTTATTGAAACCTGGTTTACGTCTAGGTCTATCCTTTCATAGGAATTAAAGTTTTTAAGCATTTTTTTGCCCTGTCTAAGCAATCTAGGCTTCTGAGTACCTTGATTTGCCTTTAAGCCTTTCGTCATTTTCTATTTTCAGTATTGTAGTTTTTGTTTCAGACTTTTTCTGGATCAAAGTTTTAGGTTTTGGCAAGTGGTCCATTGCTTCGATCAATGTCTTGTTTTTCATATGTAGGATGCGATGGGTAAATTGTCCACATTTCATATCTTTAGTTTCGCGCATGCGCTTTATTTGTTTTTATTTTTTCGATTGCATGGTACAGTAGGGCCAATTAAGCACAGTCTATGAGAAAAAGAGCACCATGACACAATTCACTCTGCCAGAAATTTGGAAACGGCATGCTGGAATTCTCATACGTACCGGAAGCTCCAATACGAACATTTCAGACTGTTTGGAATGCAATCTGAAGATTTTGCCGAGGATTCGGAAAGAGTTGGTACCGCAGCTCGGAAAACTCACTCTCATCTTTCTGATAAGAAATCTTTTGATGAGGGCCACAGAGACAACACGAAGGCGTACGTCAAGTTCCTTGGCGGAGTGGTGATGCCCCGGGTCAAGATGGTGGCAGCTAGAATATCCTATATCTGGTAACAGGACTCTTTACCATGCCACACAAGCAGGAGAAAGCAGTCATTGCTGTCAGACAATTTCTACGACCACATCAACACTTACATCTGGTTATCTAACTCTCAAGACTGCAACAAGCTTCATTATTATGTGTCGGGGGCAGGTGAGAGATCAACAAAACCCCTTGTAGCACCAAAGATGAACTGGGGGCAAGGATTATGGCTGCATTTACCAACTTAATAAAGGAGATCAATCTGAAGAGACGCAAACGTTTCTTAAGTCGTGTGGAGGCTGCGGGTGAAGTTGATGTTTAATTTATTGAATAAATTTACTCTTTAATATTTCAAGATATTCTTGTGTAGTACATCTGTTAAAACTAGATAATTTAGATGGTAATTTGTCCCTCGCAATACATACATATACATACACACACACATATATATATATATATATATAGGTATTGGGTTAGGCAAATGATATAACTAGATATTAGCGACTGTATACGCCTTTGCTGGTGTACATACATTGGTAAGCAAATAATATTTAACAAATTTATCCAAAAGGTGTAGACATAATACTGCTCAATGTGATTAGATTGAGCTGAGAAATATATGTTAATAAATACATATATACCTACATTTGGTGTGACACTCGAATTTCCTTGGTTACCCAAGTCATCTAGATCGAGATATCGCTTCACGCGCCCGGGGAAATGGGTAACCAACGAAATTCAAGTCGCACGTCGAACGTAGGTATATATATTAGGTTGGTGCAAAAATAATGACGTAACAATGTCGTTTTTTGACGTATTTTTAACGTCAAAAAACGACATTATTACGTCATTATTTTTGCACCAACCTAATATATGTATATATATATATATATATAATAAAAAGGCTTAAACACTAATATTCCATGGTTATAATTTATTACATTGCGATCGTAAATACGATCCAATTCATCACATCTACAAATTCAAAAAAAATTCGGAAAATTTAACTCCGGCAATAAAAAGATAAAATTTAGCGAGAGTGTATGTATGAGAGTGGGGGACGAATGTGAGAGGTAAAAGAATGCTTTAGAGAGGGGTAACTGACGAGAGAAGGACAGGAAGGCCTAAAAGTGAAGGTGGGGAGTAAAATTTATTAGAGACAAATTCTAAAGAGAAGTTAGAAGACAGTTTAAATGAGTGAGATAGAAATAAATTTGAATTAATTTTCCGATGAATATTTCAGTTCCGAATCGCAGACCTCATTGAGTTCTACCTAGATTCTATCCTCTTGGAATTATGTATATATATATATATATATATATATATATATATATATATATATATATATTTGTATACACATGTATGTATATATTTTAGATATATATATATATATATATATATATATATATATATATATATATATAGTGTGTGTGTGTATATTAACAACTAATAATATATATATATATATATATATATATATATATATATATAGGTTGGTGCAAATATGATGACGTAATAATGTCGTTTTTTGACGTATTTTTTAACGTCAAAAAACGACATTATTACATCATTATTTTTGCACCAACCTAATATATATATATATATATATATAGTAAAATAAAGAATAGTAAGATATATAATCCGGTGTTCTTATTGATATTTTTACAAAAGAATGCTCAATATAAATCTAAAGTGCATAAGTATCATAGATTAACTGGTTTTATAATATGGTTTCTTTGCTGCAGAGGGATTACTATGTTTCAAAAAACCGAAGCTAAAAACTTCAAATTTAATTATATAATTAAATTAAAAGCATTAGTTCTGCTTCATCTTCAAGCGAATTTTGCAATATATATATATATATATATATATATATATATATATATATATATATATATATATATATATATACAAGTATATGATTGGCGTATACGGAATAAATTCCAATAACCAACAATTATATTCAATATATTTAAGCAATATCACTAAAAAAAAAACAACTCAATTTTATGCCAATATCGGCTCATGCAGAAATCGACTTATTATTTTTTAAATAAATAAATAAAACAGGGTTCAAATTCAAATTTCCACATTTATTAACCAATCAGCCATTTGAAACGCTCTTACAGCTTTGAAAAATCAGGGACAATATGTTTATTACCTGCTAAGAAATTTGAAAGCTTGCTCCAGAAAATGATCAACAATAATTCCCTCCTAAAAATAGATATTTAAAAATTGGGGAAAATATTTATTAATCAATAAACTTCCGACTTTAATAAATATTTCAGCTTCCTTGATCCATCTATTTTCTGATAAATATCGTCGCACGGAATTAGTTTCCATTTATCCGTTAAACTTTTGGCTGCGGTTGTTGTGCTATGCTGATTACTCACAGCTTTCGTATAATTATTTATTCAGCCCTTCACATATGTATTACATTCTCCTAAATAGCCTCGTGATTTGCAAAGTAAATTATACAACATGTAAAACATACGAACGAAGATATATAAACAAACGAAGATTATTAGTAGTAACAATAGCACTCATTCGCTCACTGCTGACTCCTGGAAAATTACACGCATACATAAACAATGTAAATACGTGACTTACTCGTTTTGTAGACGCATTCAGCATTTCAATCACACTAACGCTGTTATTTCTGTTGTGTTAAAAAAAAAATGAAATATTTTGTGGGACTTTTTTGTGGGAATTTTTGTCATTCATTTGTTTCAACTTTAAAAAAAAACAGATGCTCAATAATAAAAAAATATTTAAATTTGTAGAGCTTTCAAGATTGTTTCCATTCTTCGCTTTCCTTACACTTTTCAGCTACCTGTACATCATTAAACAACTTTTGATGTGATTTAGTCTAGATTCTGTAAGCAACGTCCGACAAGCTTCAACCTTCTGAATGTGATCTTCCCGACTTTGATTAGCTTTCCGTAGAGTAGCCCGTTCGATAGTTTGCGACTCCACTGTATATAAAATGGCGTTCGTCACATTCTAGTGGTTTATTCCTCTTGCCTCTTGACCACTTGTCAGTGGTCTCTGTCTCGCTTCCAGGCAAGAGAACTGACTCTAATGTAGCAAAAAAAAAATGAAAAAAAAAAAAATGTGGCAGCTGAGTTGTGATTTCCATGCTTTTGGCAGTTTATCGGAGGCTGACCAAGCGAGAATTTGTTCTCTATTCAAAGTACTTGAATAAGTTGGACATCCAAGCCCTGACGTATTTTGGGTCTTGAACTATTTCAATTGGCGTTCCGTCTCAAGCATGGGTTTAGTCGTGTGCTTCACGGTGGAATTGAAGTATGTACCTCCGTCTTCTGTACATCGAAGTGGAGATCAAAATTGTCTGGACAATAGCCTAGAGTTGCCAGGACATTAACCTCTGGGGTTAAAGTGTTGAATCGTGAATTCTCTGGCATATCAATGACCAGATATTATTGATTTTGACTCACTGGAATCAGAAATGACAGTATTTGGGTACGGATTAAAAAAACAAAACAAGCCCGATACTCTTAATAGCGGAACGAGAATAATTGAGAGTAAATAAGTCATCCGATCAACAGGCATCTGAAGAAGGCCGGAGTATACAACAACCGAAATGTTGTGAAAGTGTCAACAATGATGAGGACATTATTCTCTGCATCGCATTAATTCTGGTGGAAATTCTTCATTATTTTCTTTCACAGATTAAATTCTGTGTATTAATTTTTTTAATAATATGGAAAATAAAACTTTCTATAACTTTTTTTGTTTTTCAACATTCGACAAATTTTTTGGATAGTTTTCAATAAAAAAAAACTGACAGCTGTTTTAAGTTAAACTTATCTGCGCATACTTTATCGCCTGTTCACGAAACTTCCGGTTTTCGCATTGCGCATGTCAGTTTAACTCTTTTATTGGTTTCCGCCATATTTGTTTGTTTCTTGTTTTATTTTAAAAAAAGAAAGATTCAGTCTGATCTAATTCTTATAATTTCATGACGAATTAAGAAAATAGCTTATACTGCGGACAACTAACATTTTATTTTTCGTTGATAATACGATTCCTCTTTTTCATTTTAATCTCCACGTATTTAAAATGACAGAAGCTGAAGATGATGACGTCCAAAAATCGTCATCTTCTGCATTTAATATTTTTTGTCTAATTCTTTTTGTATCACGTCATTCGGATTCAACTTCACGTAGATGTTGACATTAAGAGTTTTTCTGTATTTTTATAAATTTGCGTGACAGGAAAATAAAGTGTTTATTTCATTTCAGAAAAAAAAATTCTCGCGTTTATAAAATTATTTACTAAGATAAAAATCGTATGGCACAAGGCCCCTTTCACCTTAAAGTCCAATAGAACAGGTCTTTGAACATTGTTTTTTTTGACAGGATACCAAGATCCCTTTGCCAGCTGGTTATGACGTAAGGTTAAACCAGGACAACGCAAATGACCAGCATTCTGAAAAACCGTACTCTGGTAAGCGTCCATTATTCTTTAGTCAGCTGGTTCTGAGGAACGGTTAAACTAGGAGAAGACCACTGAGGATCATACTAGCCTTTCTAATAATAATAGGTACGCATGCAATATAATAAAGGCGGCTTTATTATCCAAAATACTTAGTGGCATGATCCCAAGATCCTGTAGTTAGCTGGTTCTAATTGAAGCTTAAACAAGGGGAACACCACTGAATATCGTATTCGCCTGTTTAGTCAATCGATATGTATGTAGTTCAATAAAGATCGCTGCTAACAGCCGTCCTGGGTAAGACGTTGAACTACATCCGTGCCCTGGGTAAGACGATAAAATACGTCCAGTAGCAAGGCCTCTGAGCAGGAGGTTTTGAGAATCGTGGAACCACCTCTTAATTGCTGGTGTTCCCAGATCCAACATGATTCGGGGTGGTAGCACCTGTAATGCTCCCAGCTATGGACAAATAGTTAACTATTACCAGCAATACGTTTATGAAAAAAAAAAATTATTACCAGCAATGCAATTTTGAGGGGAAAATATTACCAGAAAATGTTTTTTGAGAAAACAAAATATTACCAGCAATAAAAAATTTTGTTGGCATTAAATAATCCATTGAGGTTGATATGCCGTAAAACAAAATAAACCAAACCAATCTAAACCAAAGAATACATATTCAATTCATACGAATCTATCCTAAAAATGTTGTCGGCATTAAATAACCCATTGACGTCGATATGCTGTAAAACAAAATAAGCCAAACCAATCTGAACCAAAGAATACATATTCTATTCATCCGAATCTATCCTAAAAATGTTGTCGGCATTAAATAACCCATTGAGGTTGATATGACGTAAAACAAAATAGACCAAACCAATCTAACACAAAGAATACATATTCTATTCATACAAATCTATCCTAAAAATGTTGTCGGCAATAAATAACCCATTGACGTCAATATGCTGTAAAACAAAATAAGACAAACCAATGTGAACCAAAGAATACATATTCTATTCATCTGAATCTATCCGAAAAATGTTGTCGGCATTAAATAACCCATCGCGGGTGATATGCGGTAAAACAAAATAAACCAAACCAATCTAAACCAAAGAATACATATTCTATTCATACGAATCTATCCGAAAAATGTTGTGGGCATTAAATAACCCATCGCGGGTGATATGCGGTAAAACAAAATAAACCAAACCAATCTAAACCAAAGAATACATATTCAATTCATACGAATCTATCCTAAAAATGTTGTCGGCATTAAATAACCCATTGACGTCGATATGCTGTAAAAAAAAATAGGCCAAACCAATCTGAACCAAAGAATACATATTCTATTCATACGAATCTATCCGAAAAATGTTGTCGGCATTAAATAACCCATCGCGGGTGATATGCGGTAAAACAAAATAAACCAAACCAGTCTAAACCAAAGAATACATATTCTATTCATACGAATCTATCCGAAAAATGTTGTGGGCATTAAATAACACATTGAGATTGATATGACGTAAAACAAAACAAAATCAAACAAACCAAACGCTGCTAAAAGTAGTGAATCGATGGCTAACTTCTTGAAATTTGAAGATGGTTTTTATTTAATAAAAATGCTGTGAAATTGAATTACACTGGGAAGAAGATATTTTCCGCATTTCGTCTTTCGAAAGGATTCTTCAGTTTCAAAAAATGTTTTTATTTGATTGTACCATGAAATTCGGTACTAACTATTACACGGATGGGTCATTGGTGACTAAACCGGTTTCTCCCATCAAACCTTTCTATAGACCCAAAAGTATTGAAATATCTTTTAAAGACCGGATGAATCTTAGGATCAAAGGTCATCTAGCCTACGATTGAGTATATTGGACGTCATAGCTATATATGCAGCCAGTGCGATAATGACACGGCATCACTGGGCGGAGGTCCTCCTAGACTGAACTCGGAGGCCAGAGCGGAGGGTTCTCTTTATGAAATCAGCGGCCACATGTCCTTGATCAACGCTAGTCTTTCGCGTTGGCTCGCCGGTCTGTCCGGGTAGCATGTATTCAATGCCTACACGATCCTACGGTGGGTTGTTATCCAGTCTCTTTTCTATGGGGATTATTGGGAGTCCGATTCATTGACTGATTGCTTATGAGCTCACGGTATCCAAAGAAACATATTTTTTACAAAAAAATTAAATGTTTTTGAAAATAGAAATGAAAGTTAGTGCCAATGTAATAACTGTATATTTGAAATTTTACACGGGCCCATGGGTGGGTCGTGTGTGACTCTGGGTAGTAAAATGGACTCAGGTACCGAGCGAGCCACTGGTGGGTCGTGGGTCATAAATACTACCTCCTTGCCTCATATATGAAACAATATCAAAACATAAACCCGCTTGTACCAAAATGAATTAAGATATATTTTTGGGAGCCTGGGTCAACAAGGGAAATGAATCTTAGAAGCTGACGTTTTAATTTGAAGAAAATCGGCCCTGATTTGTTTTGAAATGGGATGGTCTCCGCCAAATCTGTTTACGCTGCATTTTAATAAATATTAATGATACATAAATTTTGAAACTGGATCCTTCCTTACAATGTCTTGCTGTTATTGCGAAAGTTAATTTTAGCGGATAACCGTGTTTGAAATAGACGCCGCGTTTTTTTTTGTTTTTTTTTTTACTTCAAACAGTGTCTTTAATGTCTACCGGCCTGTGCATTCGAGAAATCTTAATAAAGAGAATGTGCTCTCAGGCAGCGATCGAACCTGCGTTTCCATTTTTAGAAGAAAGAACCATTTGATCTCTCGGCCACAGAGAGCTTTAAAGATCAGCAAGATGCTTTATCAACTATCGCTTTCTGATTCTAAACAAAACTGTTTGTTTTATTCACATTTACATAAAAAAAAAATTTTTTTCGTTTCAAATATGCTTCATTTATAATATTTACAGCATCATTCTATAGAACACCATCTCTTTTGCCTGAAGTCTTCTCTCCGTGGGCGAGTAAACTCTCTAATATTTACTGTTATATAGGGGGGGGGGCAGTTGACATTACATAGCAGATTTTTATGGCGTATAATGAGGAAACAGGGCTTCGAGAATTTGACACACAGGACATATAGGAAGAGAGAGAGAGGGGGGACAGCAGTGAATCACCTACATAACGAAATTGTGTAAAAGGTTAGCAGTGATCAATTTAGGAGAGCTAGCAAAAACACAAAATGAATTTAGAGACACAGAGAAGAGGTAATCGTGGAGAGCCATGATATTACTTTAATTCATATTTACCTTTTGCTGTTCTTTGTACTTATTTTCTTAAATGAGAATTATACATTTTTTCCTCCAGACATGGACGTTCTAGAAGAACATGTTTCTCCAACAACACCACAACCACTACCAACACCAACAACACCACAACCACTACCAACACCAACAACAACACCACCACGACCACCAACAACAACACCACCAACACCACCACCACCAACACCCTAAAATGAGAAGAAAATTAAGTCTTACGATTTAATTAATGGAACTAGTGTTTAAAATTAATAGATCTCCATCGCCTTATCAGAGATGGATAGAGGCTCTAATTGCAGAATCGGAGAGACGAGTTCGAATTTAAGTAGAGTTTGTTGCATTCATATACTTGCAAATATATTTGGGATAGGTATAAATCCATTTATATTTCTAGGGTGGCTAGCTATTGCTCATTGCAGTCACCTGCTCAGTCACATTTGTGTTTGTTCAACATCCGCGGAGCCCACCTGTGGTTTATACTGCAACTATGCTGAGCAGACCTTAATTACAGTTTCTGGGAGCGAGCGCGTTATATAGAGTGTTCAACAGTCTGAAAAAAAATAGCACGCTCAAACCCTCGGTCACGATGACTTATAACTTCGTGCTAGTACAACCACCGACGGCTCCTAAGGATTACGCCTAACCAGTTTCACTCCCAAGGCTTGGGTCAAACGGTGATATGGTTCTCAGTCACTTTCTAAGGGACCCGCACGCAGGCGTCGCCTATTCCGACTATGGAGAGTTTCGAACCCGGATCTCATGGCACGTGGCCGAGTATTTAGAACGTTCGAACTGCCATATAGTAGGACAGATATCACGTAACAGTTCAGTAGTCTTTTTTTAAAAATTTTGTCTCTTGATATTCTGCTTAGCTTTCGGAAGGCATCTTTGGCTATCTCAAAGCGTAGTCGAATTGCAGTATCGTACTTTCCGTCCAGATATTTAAATTATTTTACTTCTTTGATTTTTGTATCCCCGATTTTCAATGCACACTTTGAACTCCCTGCTTTTGCTAACAACCCATGCATCCTGTCTTCTTGCAGTTTGTGTTTAGTCCTTTCATATCGATTTCCTTCAATCCCCTCTGTTTACTTTTCGTGTCTGCTATCAACACTGTGTCATCTGCATATCTTATGTTGATAAAAATAAGTCCGGTGAGAAGACACATCCTTGCCTTACTCCCCTTTCAAAATTTTCTATATCTACTGAACTCATTTTCCATCCGTATGTAGACAGTTTGCTGTCATTGTAGGTTCTTGATTATTCTAATATCTTACCCATGTATGTCACAGACAAAATCACATTTTTACTAGAATATAGGTTCATTATATATGTTCACACACGAAATGCGCAATCTAACCTTTGAACTCTGTGTCCGCCTTATAAAGGTCAACTGGTCAAATTTGGCAAAATGAAATATTCCACTGAATTTATCGAATTGTATTTCCGGTCCGTCTATCAATGACGTCATTACAAAACCTATGCGTGGACATGTCACCACAAGCTTCCTTTCGTGCTGCCTTCCCTGTCGACTTCGTTGATCAGTGATCAGAAGCTGACCTCGATTTCCCCGGGGTCTCGCCAACACCATTGATGAATATCTCAACAAATGGGTCCGGACTGCGAAATGAAACAATGTTTTGTTTGACAAAACTCGCCTCTTCACGCTAATCTGTCGCAGAACTTGCATTCGTTTAAAAATCCTGTCTTTAACGGACACAACGACGTCGCTCACACTAACTGCTGGCCACACGCATGGATTCTCGATTAATCATAATTTTTTTCCTGAACAATACCAGACCTTTGCTCTTTGGCCGGTGCAGTCACTGCTCTTTCATTTCTGTCCATCTTAAAGCCAATGTCCGAAGTAATCATTGCTATTTACTCTGTCGATTCTGCGACCGGAGACCAGGCTCCGGCTATCTTTTTGTTCAATGTAAGAATTATTAATTTCAATTCACGATTCCACGGAGATGCGATGTCTTTTTTTTTTTTTTTTTTTTTTTTTTTTTGCATACGAATTGTTTTCTTTGCTTCCTTTGTTCGGATAAAATGAGATTATCGTATTTGCATGACCTTCATCTTGTATTTATTGTGTCCTTGCAGGACGTGGTTAATCATGGCTCTCCACATAATCCACTCCTTCAGAGCTCTTAGCAATACTTTATTTTTTTTACTATCCCTCCCACTCTGTTCTGCTATTACATGAATTGCTGTTTTGCTTTTTCCATATTGCATTCAGTATGTCTAGTGAGTTTCAAATTTGCCAAGCCTTCTTTCTTTTTTATGTATCCCATTTTTTTTCTTCTTTAAGTATAAGGGTCATTTTTAATTCTATTTTCCTTCACACTTCTTTGTTATTGACAAGCTCCGCTCGGTCGGATTTTCATCATTCTTCTGTAGAAGTACATTTCTTATGATTTTGTAGATGATATTTGCAGGAACAGGAAGCACTGGCTTGTTTGCTAAACTTCCATCCATCCTTCCTGTGCGTCTCACCATTTACTCAGGTATTTGCCACGCATTCAAATTAACGATAGTTTTAAAAGCACCAGAAGTACTTTACCTAAATTGCAAATGGCGACTCCGACTGAGCAGGCAAGACATCATGGTCTCTTAACAACAGGGAGGATAGAATTGCTAAATCCTATTTCACCACATCTTCAATTCTTGTTGTGGAGTGGTTTCACAGTGGAGGCTTGTATTTGTACTAAGTCGGTCTTAAAATAGATTCGACGTACACAACGTTAGGAACTTCATATACAGTGTAACCCGGATATAAGAGAAACTCGGATATAAGTGAGAATTTCTCTGGTCCCAAATTAGAGCCATACTTACCTAAACAAAATAGACCAAACCCTGATATAAGAGAAACCCGGATATGAGAGACTTCTTCTCCGGTCCCGACAACTCTCTTATATCCGTGTTACACTGTAATAGGTATGACGCAGAGTAATCTAGTTGTGGTCGCTGATACTTTAGCATTCGACTAACGGTCGTCCGGCCCACTGAGCGACTCAGCGACTATATTTAGTCACCACACCACGAGGGCATCATGTGGCACAAGGCCGTTTTAATGTGGGATCTCCGAGCCGGTGGGCCCGGCCAAAAATATGCCCGTTGAACCCGTATAAACGGGTTCAGAGTCGGTTTACATCCCCGAAAAAAGAATCCGTTTCATAATTGCATCATTTTGAAATACCTAAATCATATTTCTCATCCTAACATATTTATCTTGCTGGCAATACATTATCTCGTATAATTCATAGTCCTTTATATTCTCTTTCCTTTACGACACTTTGCGTAGGAGTTCATGTGAGTTTTACTTTCTTTCAGTGATTCGCATCAACAGTTTATCTTGTGCCTATTTTATTTTCTTAAGATTGAGGCCAACGGAAATAAATCGAATAAAGCTATTTAACTCTTCCGGTTCGATGGATTATCCCATAGAAGTTTTGCATAGAAGAATATATTCGTCAGGTCTGACGCTTTGCTGGATATATTAATAGCGTTTTTAGACTTTTGCTGCTTTCCAAGGTATGATTTTGTTCGACAAATTTGGTATTAATTTTCTGTTGAAAATATCGATAACGTCCTGGGTATGACGATAAACTACTTTCCGAGGAATCTGATTGGGACGTTTTTGAGAAGCGTTGTACCACCTCTTAATTGAAGTTTTTCTTAGGTCCACGCTGACCCGGGGTGGTTGCATATGTTAGGGTCTCAGATATGGGTAGTCAATCCTCAAAATGGGCTCAAGACACTATGCAATTATAAAAAGTTTTATAGTAAAAATACCAGCAAAACATTTTCTTAGTAAAAAAATTACTAGCTATATATTTTTGTAAAAATATGAAAGAAAATAAAAATTAACGCATTAAAAAAAAATTGTAAAAGAAATAACTAATGCTAACAAGAAAATTAAATTTCGGCATTAAATGACCCATAAGATGTTGATATGCCGCTAACTAAACAAACAAACAGAATATCAATATGCCTAGGAAGGTTATAAATTTTAACGTATCATGCCTCGCTACTGTTATTCGATGAACTCCTGCTTAAATACAAAGAAATGAAACTTCATTTTAAAACTTATTTTTTTACAGGTAAAGTCCCCTTTACAGCGGAATAATGGTCAGCGATATAATTGCGCAATCGTAGAGCCGAGTTTAAATCAAGTTCAAATACACCTGGGAAAAGTGTGAATCCATTTCTTCATCATTTAAACCATACCTGCTATGGGCAAATAGCAGGACGGGATGTTTCCTATAGCCTTGCGTAGACAACTCTGAATTCAATACCTCCAACTATGGGTTAAAAAGTTTCACCAACCAAGCGTGGTGATTGCGGAAGTGGTGAGACCTGATCAATCAAGGATGGTTTCCACAAACTGGAGTGACACGGCACTTGATTAGAGTTTCGATTTTGTCACCTCAGAATCAAAAATATATATTATTGGTCATATTGTATATGCATTTTGAATAATACACAAACTGCAGTTGGAATTTCTAGAACACATAATGAAGAAAGACGGCTTGGAAAATCTGACACTCACAAGACATACAGAAGGCAATAAAGACAGAGGAAAACAGCACATAACCTACCTAATTAGCTTGAGAAAATGTTTGGCAGAACAGGTTTTAGGACAGATAGAAATTTTCTAAGAGCTACAAATATCAGGAAGTTGTGGAGAGTCGTGATCGCCAAAATTATGAAGGGTCATGACACATAGAACAAGTAGAGGAAGAAAAATCAGTTCGTGTAAATATTTGAAAGAACAATGATTAGCTAACATAGACAAAAGACAAAAATTACTATGAAGACAGGAAATTGTGGAGAGCCATGATCGCCAACATCCTTAAAAGAGATGTCGCATAGGTGAAAAATAAGAAAATTCAGCTCGTGCAAACGGTTGGTTGAACAGATTTTAAGAGAGACAGCAAAAAGGCAAAATTTGTTAATAACTACAAAGGTCAGGAAAATGTGGAGAGCCATGATCGCTAACATCCTTAAGGGAAATGCCACGTACATGAAAAACAGGAAATTTTGGAAGAGATGACAAAAAGACTAAGGGCTAGAAAGGACAGGAAATTGTGGAGAGCCATGATAGCCAACATCATTAAGGGATATGTTACATCGGTGAAAAAGAGGAAATTTTAAGAGAGATGTCAAAAAGAAAAAGTTACTAAGAGCTACAATGATAAGGAAATTGTGGAGAGCCATGATTGCCAACGTTCTGAAGGTGCATGACACTTGTGTAAATTGTTATCAGAATAAAGAGTGATAACAAAAAGACAAACTTTTCTAAGAGCTACGAAGGACAGGAAGTTGTGGAGAGCTATGATCGTCAACATCCTGAATGGACATGGCACAAAGAAGATGATATCACAAATTTATGAGCATCTCTGCTTATTGCTGAGAATGAATTCGTTGCCGTTTGTCTTTGTTTCAGCAGACAGCATGCAGCTCCTGCATTACGAGCAGTGCACTTTCTCTGCACTGATTACATCTTAGGGGTCTTGGGTATGGGTGTTTCCTGCATCCAGTGGTTCTTTAATCAGTTTAACGCATCTTTGTGTTTCTAGCATAATTCGTAAAATCACTTTCCTTCGACATTTAATTATTAACACAAATCTCCACCCTGTTGTAGGAAATTAATCACTATACGTTTTCCAATGTCTTCTTGCAGATAGAAGAAGCAATGCTGGCCTATCGAAAATGGTTTATGAATTCAACCAGTAATGCCAGCAATTTTCTGAAATTCAGTCAAAAAGACGTTATATATATATATATATATATATATATATATATATATATAGATAGATAGATAGATAGATAGATAGATAGATAGATATTCCAATAAACAATAAATACTATTCTTAAAAGAGTGCTCAATACAGACTAGAGCAAACAATTATTTATTTGAAAATTATAACATACATATGTTATAAAATCATTACAAAAATAGCCATTTTGTTTCAAAACTTATGGTGTATTATCAAGTGTTGCTGTAATTTTGTAGTGATTTTATATATTATTTATGTTAGAATTTTCGAATAAATAATATATATATATATATATATATATATATATATATATATATATATATATATATATATATATATATGTGAGGTGTATTTAAGGAGCAAAAATTGTGTTAAATTCATTTAAATAAAGGACATTACTTTTGATTAATTTGAATTTTAGAATTGCAAACCCACCTAAAAATGTCAAGAGATAGCCCCAAAAATCTTGTTTACCGTACTGACAACATCCTTTTCTTGATCATAATTGAAACTGTCGAAATTATTTGAATAAAAAACAGATCAAAACTTGAACTTGGAACAATTTATCCACAATTATGGTCCTGATGTACAACATCATGTTTGTAAACTGAAAAAAAAATATAATAAAAATTTAAATAGAAATTGTTAGTTGAATTAAGCTATATATATATATATATATATATATATATATATATATATGAAGAAAAATATACGAAAAAAAACAGGCAAAAATATTAATATGCAATTATGCAGTAATAATGTTAATATAATGTCAACGTCGGAGGTATCGATCTATATTAGACCATCTTCAGGACAATTTCATACAACATATTATTAATTCGACAGGAAAAAGACGATGGACATAACAGCACAACTAATCCAAAGAGATAACTGAATTCTTTTTATATAAAACGGAACGCTGATATTAAATTTAAAAAAAAAAGTTTGAAAGGAATATATGAGAAAAGAAAGAAAACTGAATGATGAAGAGAAAAAAGATAAGAAAGAAGAAAGAAAGTGTGAAACGAATATATGAGAAAAGAAAGAAAAATGAATGATGAAGAAAAAAAGATAAGAAAGAAGAAAGAAAGAAAGAAAGTGTGAAACGAATATATGAGAAAAGAAAGAAAACTGAATGATGAAGAGAAAAAAGACCAGAAGGAAAAAAGAAAGAAAGTGTGAAACGAATATATGAGAAAAGAAAAAAACTGTATGATGAAAAGAAAAAATATAAGAACGAAAAAAGAAAGAAAGTGTGAAATGAATATATGAGAAAAGAAAAAAACTGAACGATGAAGAGAAAAAGATAAGAAAGAAGAAAGAAAGAAAGTGTGAAACGAATATATGAGAAAAGAAAGAAAACTGAATGATGAAGAGAAAATAGATAAGAACGAAAAAAGAAAGAAAGTGTGAAACGAATATATAAGAAAAGAAAGAAAAGTGAATGATGAAGAGAAAAAAGATAAGAACGAAAAAAGAAAGAAAAAAAAGAATAGAAGAAGGAAAGAAAGTGTGAAAGGAATATATGAGAAAAGATAGAAAACTGAATAATGATGAGAAAAAAGATAAGAACGAAAAAAGAAAGAAAGTGTGAAACCAATATGAGAAAAGAAAAAAATGAATGATGAAAAGAAAAAAGATAAGTGCGAAAAAAGAAAGAATGTGTGAAACGAATATATGAGAAAAGAAAGAAAACTGAATGATGAAGAGAAAAATGATAAGAACGAAAAACAAAGAAAGACAGTGTGAAACGAATTTCTGAGAAAAGAAATAAGACTGAATAATGGCGAGAAAAAAGATAAGAACGAAAAAGAAAGAAATAAACTGTGAAATGATTATATGAGAAAAGAAAGAGTACTGAATAATGAAGAGAAAAATATAAGAACGAAAAAGGAAAGAAAGTGTGAAATGAATATATGAGAAAAGAAAAAACTGAACGATGAAGAAGAAAAGATAAGAACGAAAAAAGAAAGAAAGTGTGAAACGAATATATGAGCAAAGAAAGAAAACTGAATTATAAAGAGAAAAAGATTAGAACGAATAAAGAAAGAAAGAAAGAAAAGAAGGATGGGAGAAGGAAAGAAAGAAAGTGTGAAACGAATATATGAGAAAAGAAAGAAAACTGAATGATGAAGAGAAAAAAGATAAGAACGAAAAAAGAAAGAAAGTGTGAAACGAATATATGAGAAAAGAAAAAAATGAATGATGAAAAGAAAAAAGATAAGTGCGAAAAAAGAAAGAAAGAAAAGAAGGAAGGAAGAAAGAAAGGACGTGTGAAATGATTATATGAGAAAAGAAAGAAAACTTTATGATGAAGAGAAAAAGGATGAGAACGAAAAAAGAAAGAAAGTGTGAAACAAATAAATGAGAAAGAAAGAGAACTGAATGATGAAGAGAAAAAAGTTAAGAACGAAAAAAGAAAGAAAGTGTGAAACGAATATATGAGGAAGAAGAAAAGAAAACTGAATGATGAAGAGAAAATTTAAGAACGAAATAAGAAAGTGTGGAACGAATATATGAGAAAAGATAGAAAACTGAATGATGAAGAGAGAAAAGATAAGAACGAAAAAGAAAGAATGTGTGAAACGAATATATGAGAAAAGAAAGAAAACTGAATGACGAAGATAAAAAAGTTAAGAACGAAAAAAGAAAGAAAGAAAGAAAGCGTGAAACGAATATATGAGAAAAGACAGAAAACTGAATGATTAGAACCAAAGAAGAAGATGAGGAAGAGAAAAAGGAAGAATGAAAGAAGCAAACAACAATCGTCAAACTTAAAAAAAAATACTTGAGATGCAAAATCTAATAGTGCTGGAGCAATAAAAGTAAATTCATGAAGAACAATGAAGAGAAAGTATTTTAAAGAGTTCAATAAAAGTTGTTAAGAGGTGAGTGATCGGGCCGCCATTATGAAGGCAATATTTGCAGAGTGGGAGGGGCCAAGATTCTGTGGTGCCGTCGGATTCGAAGAATTTCGTTTGGACACTGGAAGAATGACGCGTGCAGAAAGCAAGATTGGAATGCAACCTGAAAAATGTCACAAAAAAAAATTGGAGAAAAAAATGGCACAAGAAAGCGAAAAAGGAATAAAAAACAAAATCGCCAACAGAGATGGTAAAAACTGTCAACATCATCATCATCATCATCACAGACATTATCGAAAAAAAATCTACTATAGTCAAAGACGCCTCCTATAGAGCATTGTGTAGTAAGATAAGTTTTCTCTAGCAATGTCTTCAATCCTTCCTGCTCATACAAAATATGAGCTTGCGTTTGGCATTATTTTAACATTCGGCTGTTTGAAAATTAATTACGTATTTGACCGTTATTAATTATTAGACAAGCGACCAAGGCAGAATTCTGCTTGAATTATACGGTAGAGACTTTAGAACTAGTTCATCATGTCTTATATTAGTCCATGTAATACGAAAGTCGGAAGCGTAAAAAGAAAACAAAATACAGTCGTCAGCAGAAGAAGCAAGCCAAGTAGCGTTTCTCATTAGATTTTTGTCTGTCCACGCCATCAAAACGGAATAACCTATTATTTCTGATGTATTAGCCGGGCGTAATGGTCATGCGAACTAACGTAGTGATGGAGAAGCCCAATTCTCATACGATGTTTCATGCGTGAACAGATGCTATAATATGCCACGCATAGATTAGAAACCGTACATGAATTGCAAAAGATGTTTTCTAGAAACTACGAAAAAGTATTGTGAGTGAGAGAAAAACGCTGTTAGAAACAAAGAAAAACGCGTCGAAATGCTGCCTAATATCAATTCTCCTATACACGAGGAAATGATTCCTTACAGCTGATGAGACGCGAAGCGACAGTGGTATGCTCCTGCAGAAGCCTGCTGAAACTGGCATAGGCAAAGCATATGGGCAAACAAGCTATTTCTAAAGTAATGTCCACGAAAATTGTACTAAAACGTAATAACAATAGTAAACTTGATCGGTTCGATAAGGTCAGACTGATAGTTGATCTCAAAAGTGACATAAAAATCTGTTGTTAACTGGGGCAAGGAAAGGCTTGTTAATTTTACCGCATCCTAAACAAAACTGCCCTCTTTCAATTGTGAAAGAGAAAACTTTTTGCCTTCCATCAGAAATGCTGATGCTAAGCTCCACTTATAGTGAATTAATTGTTAGGTCCTTTTGCTAGGAATGTTGATTCACTGTATCCTATAAGATATTTTTTTCTCTTCGGAAAAATGTATTTTACATATTTATAAATCTACTATGCTTCCAATAGGGCAGCCAAAAAGGATGTAGTACTTCTGTAATTGATTTAGAGATTCTTGATAAACACCAAAGAATAATCTGCAATGTTATTGGTCCTGAACTGGCACTTCAACTTCAGTCACTTTTCCACCACCTACGCCTTTTCTATAAATATCCATATACCCATTGTTCTGATGTTACCTAGATTTCATCGATTTAAACGAAATACTTGATTGGCAGCAAGGTCTCATCGTTTTACAGTTGAATTGGCTAAATTTAAGCTTTATGCTATTTGCTAAAAGTTTTTTTTTTACTCGCACTTCTTTACTGTGTAATTTTCTTTCAGCTTCTTGCTTTTCAGCTTACTTTGATCGTCAAAAATTTAAATTCAGTGTCAATCATTATCTACTTTCTTCTTGATTCTTCTTCTTTTATTCTGTTTTATAATGTCTTTCATTTTCTCACATTCTTTCACGCTCCTCGTATCTTAGTGACTTCCTTTCCTTGCATAAATTATTAACAGAAACAACAGAAAGAAAAAAGTTGAATATGTTCTAGACAATCAAGTCGTCCGTCCTCAGACAGAGAGAACATTTTCAAAGATTATTGCCAGGCAATGAAGACTCCTTAAGCAATATCATTTTAAACCGTATTCCTGTTTTATTGATGTTGTGCTTTAGCTTCGTTGGTATAGACCCTGATGCCACAATGGTAAGTTGGGCAATAGTGGCCTGAAGTCAGAGTGTACTTTTTAATCTTTTTAATTTATTTGAGTTTGATATTATGGTCACCATCATCTTTATTATTATTATTTCCTTTGATATCATTTCTATATAAATTTCGTTCCGGGTCCCAACAAGAGACCTCAGGTCAGAAATGACTTCATGATATTGTTAACTGATAATTTTTATAAAAAAAAAAAAAAAAAATCTAAGTTCACACATATTTTGCATAAAGTTCTTCAGTTGTGAGCTGTATATGTGAGTTCAATTTGTGTATTTCTCTAAGTCATGGGCTATCAGTAATCCCCTTCATTGGGTCTATAGAAACCTTTCCCAATCAATCCGAGGACTCCAATTATAACTGGAATTACTGATGTCCTCATGTGTCACATTTTTTAGATGTCCCCTTCAAGGTCCTTATAATTTTATAGTTTTTTGAGGATCTTCAAAGATACATTAAAATCTACATGGACTGCCATGTTAACTAGAAAGCACATTCTGTTTCAGTTTGATCACGATAACTAGGCTATTAGCTTTGATTTTTCTGTCTGTGTGTATTGTAAAGTCCCATAAAATTCTTACAGGTCCCATCACTGTATTCAAGTCTGGTTTATATTTATACCAACTATTTACAGTTTTCCTTTTCGTAATTGTTGCAGATTTTCTCGTACAGATATTGGCCCACTCTATCATGCCGAGTTTTATATTCAGTGGGTGCTAATAGAGTGCAATCTGATAGAAGATGATCTATTGTTTCTGGATATTTATCACATAATCTGCGTTTGGTGTCATGGAAAGAAAGAAAGAAAGAAAGAAAGAAAGAACGAAAGAACGAACGCAGATGAAATTGTATGTGGGTCATAATGAAGAAGAAGAAGAAGAAGAAGAAGAAGAAGAAGAAGAAGAAGAAGAAAATAATAAAGAAAGAAAGAAAAAGAAAGAAAGAAAGAAAAAAGAAAGAAAGAAAGAAAGAAAGGAAGAAAGAAAAAAACGCAGATGAAATTGTATGTGGGTCATAATGAAGAAGAAGAAGAATAACAAGAAGAAGAAAATAATAAAGAAAGAAAGAATGAAAGAAAGAAAGAAAAAGAAAGAAAGAGAGATAAGGAAGAAGATGGAATGATTGTGGTTAAGTAGGAATAGGAAGAGGAGGAGGGAAATAAAAAAGTTGAGGAATTGATGAAGACAGATGCAAATAAATAAATTAATAAAGAAGAAGAAGAAGAAGAAGGAGGAGGAGGAGGAGGAGCAGTTGATGAAGATAGGTTAAAAGAAATTGGGTATGGTGAACGGAGTGTGAATAAGAAGGAGGTGGAGGAAGAGAATGTGTGGGAGGAGGAGGACGTGTGGGAGGAGGAGGACGTGTGGGAGGAGGAGGAGGAGCATACTATGAATATAGACGCAAAGAATTTGGATATGACGAAGGGAGTCTGAAGGAAGGAAGAGGAGGTGAATAATAATAAGAAGAAGACGGAGCAGGAGGAAAGGAGGAGTTGTGAGAACAGGAGGAGGTGCAGGAGGAGGAACAGAGCCAGAACAGATGCTGAAGAAAGACACAAAGAATTTGAATATGATGAAGGGGCTCTGAATGAAGAAGAAGAAGAAGAAGAAGAAGAAGAAGAAGAAGAAGAAGAAGAATAAGAATAAGATGATGATGATGATGATGATGATGATGATGATGATGATGATGATGATGATGGACAGACAATATTAACAGCAACAATTAAGGAAATAGCCAAGGAGGAGGAGGAGGAGGAAAGGTGAGAGTGAGAAGGAGTAATAGCGGATGATGAAAAAAAGAAGGGTGCTGAAGGGGTTTGAAAGAAGAAGAAGAAAGAGGAGGAGGACGAGGATAGGTGAGAGTGAGAAGGAGAAAGAGCAGTTGATGAAAAAAGAAGTTGGCTGTAGAAGAAGAAGAAGAAGAAGAAGAAGAAGAAGAAGAAGAAGAAGGAGGAGGAGTAGTTGGAGGAGGATAGTTGAGAGTGAGAAGGAGAAAGAGCAGTTGATGAAAAAAGAAGTTGGCTGTAGAAGAAGAAGAAGAAGAAGAAGAAGAAGAAGAAGAAGAAGAAGAAGAAGAAGACGAAGAAGAGCAACAACAACAACAATTGCAAAATGCCTGCGTGAAGTTGATTCTAATAATACTGAGTGAAAATATCTGAACTTTCAAATTACTTTGGAGCTAATATGAAAGGCAGCAGAACAAAGTCTATTCGAAATCTAACATGAAATATTTGTCGCATTTTCCACTTTTGCTTGCTTGGTGTTTCATGTCGTCATTTTTATTCTTGTTTTTTTTTTTTTTTTTTTTTCTTTTTTACAAAAGGAGAAATTCATTTAAGATTGAAAATAATGAAATTAGAGAATTTAAATTTAAGGACATTTCGAATTGTAGATAACATTTATTTATTTAATATCTCTTTGTTCCCCCCTCCAGCCCCGAATGACATACATTAACTCTCAGCCCCCGAATAAGTTTAAAGCTAAAGAAATGAGATTTGCAAGATTTAGCAAAAAATTAATAAAAAATAAAGACTATATATATATATATATATATATATATATATCGCAAGGAAAACATTTGTCATATATGTGTATTTGTTTTCTCTCTTTTTTTTTTTTTTATCATTTTTAAGTTTTCGTTTTAGGTTCGCTTACAACTCAACCTACTTTCATCTTTCTAACCCGATCAGTACCGTGAACCCGAAGATGTCGCCAGTTCAAACAAAACGATGACGAATATCCATTCTTCTTTCTAGATCGCCCCTTCCCCCTCCACAAAACACCGCTGAAGGCATCATCTCTTTCCGAATTCATCATATTTACTTTGTTTCTTTGAGGTCAGAAAACCCCTTCTCCAAAGCCTTCCTAAAACTTAGAGCCGCGTTTTCCCACGATTACTCCCTACCTTCTTTTTTTTCTAAGTGTCGACTTTCGTTTTTCTTTCTTTCTTTCTTTCTTTTCATTTTTGCTCCTATCTTTCGTTCTTCCTTTCTTTCATTCGTTCATTTTTCCTATCTTTCGTTCTTCCTATCTTTCATTGGTTCATTCTTTTTTCCTCTCTTTCTTTCTTCCTGTCTTTCATTCGTTCAGTCCTTTTCCCTCTCTTTCGTTTTATCTTTTCTTCGTTCATTCTTTCTTATCTTTCTTTCAATCTTTTCATTCTCACGTTATGCATCATTCTTTTTAATTTCTTTCGTTCATTCTTTCTTTCTTTCTTTTCTTCTTTATTTTTTAGCTTCCTTCTTTTCTCTTGTTCTTTTGATTTCTTTTTCATTACCGTTTTCTTTCTTTCATTCATTCTTTCTTTCTTTCTTTCTTTCATTCTTGCTTTTTTCCTTTTCATTCTTAAATTATACTTGCTTCTTTATTTCTTTTCTGATTTTTTTCTCTAATTCATTGTTTTTTTCTTTCTTTCTTATAAGTTTCATTTTTATTCTGACTTTTTTTTTCCCTCCACACAAATTCATTCATTCATTCTTTTTCTTTCGTATTGTTTACATCTTTTTCTTTTTCTTTTTCTTTTTCTTTCAACTTTAGTCTTTCTTCCTTTATTTTTCTTTCTCTCTCACTTCATTCCTCCCTTTTATTTCTTTCTTTATTTCCTTCGTTCTTTCTTTTCTGCATTCGCCTCTTTTCTTTTCTACACTCATTTTCTTTGTTATCTTTTTCTTTGTTCTTTATTCCTTTCTTTTCTTTTTCTTTCCAACATCTTTCTTTCTTTCTTTCATTTTTTCTCTTTCTTTCTTTCTTTCTTTCTTTCTTTCTTTCTCTTTTCTTTCTTTCTCTTTTCTTTCTTTTTTTTCTTTCTTTTCGTTCTATATTTCCAATTTTCATCTTTTTCATTCAGTAGCTTATTTATTTACTTTAACATATATTTATTTTATTTGTTTATTTATTAATTTATTTATTTTTTCTTCATAATGACCCCCCCCCCCCACCACCACCACCACGCTCAGAGTCGAAACACTCTACGACCTCCTATACCAACTCCATCCACACTCCCTACTGGTGCCAACGACCTAGTTGAAAAGAGACAGGTGGATGGAAAGGGAACTTTCGGGAGGGGGTGGTGGTGGGGGGGTTGTCAATGTTATTTCAGATATGTGGCACGCACATGGCGTCTTGTTTACAACAAATGATTTCTAGAACCACCCCACCATTTTCCTTTCCACGTGCACACGTGGGCAAAATCTACCTGCATACGTTCTGGAAAAAAAAAAGAAAAAAGGAAACGTAAGATTTTCAATACAAAAGAATCTCTGATCGCCTGTGTGCGTATGTGTATGTGTGTGCGCACGAGCGAGCGTGTGTAAGTATGTACGCGATGCGTGACCCCAGTTGCATAGGCGTGCAAGGTGTGCACCGGTGGAATGGGTATTTTCAAGGTATATTTAAGTTCATTTGCACCTAGTTCTCTGAAGACAATCTCCTTTCGCCGAACTGATAGAAACTATGAAAAACGACAACAATTTTGTAACAGTCATTATTCGGTTGAAGAAATTACATTCTTATTTCTAACCCCTCCACACATAGAAACTATATATATATATATATATATATATATATATATATATATATATATGTGTTTGTGTGTGTGTGTGTGTGTGTGTTGATACCCCCAGAAATTTTCTAAAAAGGGCATAACATGAGGAAAAAGACTCCAAACTTGATAAAAACAAAGGTTCATCCTTAAATTGTGCATGTTATCATTAAAAGGAAAGGTCAAGGTATGTTTTATTCATGCTAATAAATTCTTTTAATCTTGAAAATTTTGTTTAAAAATCATGTATTTTTTTCAGCAACGATTAGCATGGGGAATTCAGCGCCTTTTTTGGTAAAAAATCAAAACATTGTTTTGGAAATTCTAGCAAAAATCAAATAATTGTCGCCTTTCAAGGAAATTTTCAGCACTTATTCAGGAATGAATGAAATTATTTTAACGATACCAATTTTGAGAAAATCTTTTTTAAATATTTTTTCACATCTATTATCAAAACTTAATTATTGATATCAGTTAAAAGCAGGACTCCATGGAGAATTTAAATAATTAGTTTTTGAGTTTTCTTTTTGTCAAACAGAAAAGCCATTTACTGAAAATCTGCTCTGAATCGTAAAATACAAAATACAAACTATAAACTTTTATTTTAAAATCTTTTAATTGCTTTTATAAATAAGATATTTTGAAGGCACTATTGTCGTAAGAAATTTTTTACAACTGTTTTCATTGCTTATAGTTAAAGATTTTTGTAGTTACTAAGCATTTGATTTGACATTTTCTACAAAAATCAAATGCATAGAAACTATAAGTAAGACGAATCTTAACGTAGAAA
>OZ010604.1:23256715-23329215 GCA_963932145.1 Acanthosepion lycidas
TACAAAGAAGAAAGCAAGGATAGAATAACCTTTTCTTAAGGCTCTAGCACATTGCCTCGAGAGTTAGCGTATCATTTTCAAGCAGTCTGGCACGTATTACGGGGGACCGGAGACCACGTATAAATGCATCACGGACAGATTCATCCCTGTAAGTAGTAGCAGTAACATCTTGGAAGCAACAGTCAGCAGCAAGTCGATTCAAGGCCTGAAGGTATTGGTCTACAGACTCATTTTCCTGCTGCAGACATGTAGATAACAAATGTCTAGCATGAATAACACTTGGAGACTTGTCATAAACACTTTTCATCAATTCAACAGCATGTTCAAATCCAGAACAACCGTCGATAACATCAGCAACGGTAGCACCGATGTTTAAATAAAGGACTTCGAGTTTGTCCGGGTTTAAAGAAGCAATAGTTGATAAGTAATAATTAAAATAACCGTACCATAGTCTCCAGAGCTTGCTAGACTGAGGGTCTGCAGAAGATATATCAAACTTGTCCAGACGAATAATCTTCTCCATGAGGAGTTAAGTTCAGTAAATTGTTACGTAGTACAAAGAAGAAAGCAAGGATAGAATAACCTTTTCTGAAGCATCGGTTTCAATAGTAAATGGCAATTCATCATCAATAACTTTTACATGAGAGAGGGGAATTAACAGGAGATAAGTGATATCCATTAGACATGTCACGTAGAAGAGTCTACCCCAGCGAACGAAATAAAGGGTTCAGTTCGACATTCCAACCGCCTGAAGAAGGCCGGAGCGAACAACGGCCGTAAACGTTGTGATAAATATGGCAACAAAGAGAATAGGAGAATAACGCAATAGTGTACATAATACCTGATCTCAGAATTATAGACAGATATTGTTTAAATTTATTTGTACAAAGATTTACATAATCAGCGTTCATTAAAAGAAATATGCCAATCTTAAAACACTAAATATATTTATTCGTTAATTTCTAGTTCGGGCAAAAATATTATCTCGGAATTAAGAAAAGATATAGAATTAAGAGCTCATAGTTGCTTTTTTCAATATACGTGATCAGTTTTACACATACAAAGATTTACATAATTAGCGTTGTGTGACATCCAACCGTTACGTCAAATTGTGACGTCAGCCGATCCCGGGTCTTATCCTGGTCACGGCGCCAATTGTGATGATCTAACCTTTAAGTGATTCGGATGGGAATCTGGTTAGATTCGATATCAGCCTCGTCGTTCCCAACTCGTTTCCAACGTCTGGTTACCGAAGTAACTACTTTGATCTCCAGTCTGCCTACCCACGTTGTGAATTGATCTTAGGCAGACGAAATCAATCAGCGTTGGGGCCGTACTGCAAACTTGAGTTCGAATGAGGGCGGTATCGCACAAGTACGGGCAAAAGAAAAAAAATAATAAGTCGAAAATGGTATCAAAAAAAGGATAACAATACTTTATATCTGGTTGCTGGATACATAGGACTGCGTCTATCTTCCGACCCGCTATATGGATTGTGACACGTGGTTTTTAGGCGAGATTCACAAAGCTTATTTTGGTGGTGTGAGTCTAAGTCGTTCTTCAAAAAAAATAAATTGTTCTTGGTTAGAAGATGAGTTCGGAAGTTGCGCGAATCTTGGTCAGCTTCTTAGTAGCGGGGCTTCAGAGCTCTCAACTGGAACTCACTCGAACTCAACTGATAACTAACGCAAAACTAAAACTGCCGAACTGCTTTTCGCTCGCTGCGACTTTGCTTATATGGACGCCGATTAAAAACCCGGGGTGGGCTCGTCGGGGTCTGAGGTTCCTTGATAAGTCTAAATCCATAAACCCCTTCTTTTGTTTTCGGTCAGGAAAAATTCATTATTTCCATTTTTGGAAGTCTTCTCTTACTCCCACCTTCTCTTATTTTCATATGGACACCTCCCCATGCCCCAGAGGGGCGTCAACGGTCCTCCCCGCTTCTTCGTAGTAATCCCTCATACTTAAACTCTCTGCGGCTGGCTCCTTGCGTCACATGATCACCTCCGCCTGGCTGGTTAGCGTTCAACCAATGGTCGATCAACAGTGTGGGCGTGACTAGACTAGCCTTGTTCTTAAAAAAATATATATTTTGTTCAAAGAAAAAAAAATATCCTTTTCTTTTCCTTTTCTTTCTTTTGTTTCTCTCTTCTTCTCTGGCCGCCAAGAGTACAATATGACCCGTAGAGTGATAATTTCAATTCTTATCCTAACGTCACGGCATATGGAATTCTTCAATCAGATTTTCGCCAGCACCGAGAGGCTAGTCAACCAGACACACTCGTTCTTCGGCGCCAACGAAATATTGTTTCGCTGTCATATTCAAATTCCAACACAGCTCAGATGTGTTTTCTCTCAATGACAACTCCCATCGACAAAGACCCAACCTAGAGATGACTCTCTTTGTGTGTGGTCAACAGATGACCTATTAAATTGTTTGCCATCATGACACAAGTAAACCTTTATCTATTTAAAACTCTGTAACCACCTGGTGTTTGTCAATTAGCTTTATGACAATGGCCATAAGAATTTTCACCATTCTTCATTTATCAAAATAACATTTTCAAATGTCTCTTCTCGTAGGTGACTTTATCTTTAAAATTTCCTTGCAGGGAATTTCACCACTCCCGAAAATCAGTTAATTTTTTATCTATCTAAGCAAAACAATGTATCAACCTGGACCCTGCCAGCCAGCCCCAAGACAATGGCCGACAGAACCCTCACCAGTGTCTTCCATTATCAAAATAACATTTTCAAATGTTATTTCTCGTGGGTGGCCTCCCGTTATCACCTAAGTTAAGTCTCGCCTCTCTTCCTCTCTCTTTTCCTTCTCTTTTTCCTTTCCTTCTTTTTCCTTCTTTTTGCGCCCCTAAATGGTGTCACAGTTGATTAACCCACCCATTAAAAGAAATATGCCAATCTTAAAACACTAAATATATTTATTGGTTAATTTCTAGTTCAGGCAAATATATTTTCTCGGAATTAAGAAAAGATATAGAATTAAGAGCTCATAGTTGGTTTTTTTTTCAATATACGTGATCAGTTTTACACATGACTTAAATTTTTTGCCCATTTTGAAAGGTGACATTTCAATGTATTTTTTAAAAAATAATTTCGTGCTTGTTTTGTGAATTTTAAAACTTATTACCCTAAAATAACAATCGTTTTCGTCTATTGATGACATTTTAATCTTTTATTCCCGAGAAAGAAAAAAAAAGTTGTTAGAACAGATGGTTCTGTAACTAAGATTATAATATACGTAAGTGTTTTGCTGGATTCAGAATTGAAAATCTGGAATCTAGAAGACAGAAAAACTTTCCAGAGAACATATAGTCATTGATGTTGATGATTAAACCGATTTAAAAGTAATCCAGTTTACAACACGGGATATCGCAGAGGTACTCCATATATCACATGCGATCGTTGTATCGTATTTATCAACATGAATAACGTGAATCGTTACGATTTTTGTGTGACCCCAAAATTAATTAACCGCGTTAGCATGGTTAAATGCAACAAAAACGGCACATTTAAAAATTCCTAACATATGAGTAAATAATTAACTTTGTAATGCTAATTTCTAACTAATAGATCCTTTGATTTAAACGCTGCGTGTGATATTTTGAATTTTATTTTATTTTATTTCTTTGGCATGTTGGTAAATATTGTCTGTTATTATGTAGAAGAAAATTTTAGGGCAAGATTTAATATGGTATATATGTGGATATGTAATTGTGTTGAAAACAGGCTTCCATTCGGCAAAATCTCTCGTCAAACTCTTAAATAGACTAGTCAGATCGAGGCTTTTGTATGAATCTCATGGATGTCCCCATTCACCTCCAGAACTATCTAAGCTCTCAGCTGTATACAGCCGCTTTCTAAGATCAGTGGTTAAACGAATTTCAGCGAGTAAATACAGAGGCCAGTCCCTCTTCGAACGCTGTGGACTGGCGTTACAGAATCACAAACAAAAGCAGGGTGCCAAATCATAGAAATCACATCAGTTGAAGACGTTCAAATGTAGCGACAGGTTTAGAAATATATAAACAGACAACTGACTGAAACACCTATCTCTGCTCAATGATATAAAATCACCATGGCAATGAGCATCTTTCTGCAAAATGCTTGAAATGGCTCTACAGAATTACAAACAAAAGAATGTGCCAGATCATTTGAAGACTTTCAAAAGAAGCAACAACTAAAATGCATAGCACATGAAACACGAAGAAAATAATAATGACAAATTATGAAAAATATGCATCCTCCGACAGGATTCGAACCCATATTTTTCTAACAGGATTTCTTGAATATTCAGGCCGGTAGATGTAAATAAATAAATATACTCTTTAAGAAGTAAATAAATACAGCGTCTATTCAAATATGGGTATCCATTTAAATAAAGAAAATAACGTTTAAAGCATGAATTAAAAAGCTATCGGATTTAATTACTTTCCTAGTGTGTGTATATATATATATATATATATATATATATATATATATATGTGTGTGTGTGTGTGTGTGTGTATGTGTGTGTGTGTGTGTGTGTGTTTATCTAAAAGTAAATACGCTTAAATTCACCTCCGTCCATTCCGTGCACTGAGGGCTTAGTGCTAGAATCTCCCACTGATACCGATAGAGTCGGGTTTCGATCCTAACTAGGGGCAATCGGGCGTCTAGCCACACTGAAGAGCTGTGATACAGCGAAACAGCCTGTCTGTGTATGACATTATGTATATATTTTGAAATGGACAAAGTCCGACAATTATTTTAAGATATTTTTATGTTCATACATTCTTTTTTTGTTTTGTTTTTTATAGATACAATTATTTAAGTAAATGCTCTTTTTATAATAGACAGTATTAACAACATTTATCGGCCTGAATGTCCGAGAAATTGTCATAGAAAATATGCGTCCTCCGACAGAAATCGAAAACGCTCCTCTGTGGCGAAATCGGTAAAAGCACGTCAGGCTATATGACGGTTCCGTATAGGATACTGGTTTGATTCCTGTCGGAGGACGCATATTTTCTATGACAATTTTTCGGACATGCAGGCCGATAAATGTTGTTAATACTGTTTATTATAAGCAGAGCATTTACTTAAATATTTGTAGCTATACAAAAAAAGAATATATATATATATATATATATATATATATATATATATATATATATATATATATATATGACCGAATGTGTAAATATAGGTAGATATACAAGTGTGCGAGACGTGTACAAATAGATATAAGTACTCTATAGTGTAAGAAGAAAGAGTGCCCAATGTTAAATAACGGAGCTATTTAATATATATATTAAGAAATACTCATAATATCTTACATTAATTGCAAAACTGAGTTTCATTCCGAAGCAATTTCAAATGCTGGAATTATATTTATTTTTGTTTATATTTTGGATCGAACGCGCTTTTTTTTTTTAATTTTCTGTTTCACGCGAGATATATTATTGCTTGTATGGAATATTATTGGAATGGAATATTATATATATATATATATATATATATATATATATATATATATATATATATATATATATATATATATATTATGTATGTATGTATTCCTATGTGAAATTAAGGGTAGATTCTATTATTGAAATAAATAGATCGTGGCAGAAGCCAAGATTTTCATATGGATGTCATGCATGACAACAAATCCATCCAGAAATATCTAAACTGTCTACAGTATGCAACCGCTTTCTAAGGTCAATGGTTAAAAATGACTTCAAGCGAGTAAGGCTGTAAGTCTTGGGGAAGATCACACTTCATCGATCCTGGCACCACAGAATCATTAAGACAAGGAACTGTAGCAAAGAAAAGAAACCACAACACTTGAGAACTGTCAGCAGTTAAAATATATATCACGTGCATTTCCAAGATAAATTAATGACATAATCAAGATGTTGACATTCTACACTACTTCAAACAAAAGGTTAGGAAGGAAACTGCCATCAATATTTGAAAGTGTGATGACAGCTACTGAGCTCGAGAAGAAGATATAATCAAGATGTTGACTTTCCACGCTACTTCAGACAAAAGATTAGGAAGGAAACCATAACAATTACTGTATTGTCGTGGATGTAGGAGAGGCTTTAAAGTGATGTAGTCACTGATAGTTTATTCAGTGCCCGGATTTAGAAATGTCACGATATATTTAAGTTAATTATTGTAAGACACTTGAATAATTAAATAGAAATTATCATCTTCAAAGAAACAATGAAATCGACCAGGTTAAGTGTTTCTCACAAAAAATATTTTTTATCATTTCACACCAAGCAAGGCAATAAAATCGGTAGATGTTAAAAGATAAATAGACTTTTTAATATACAAATAAAAACAGAGCGCCTATTCAAATATGGGTTTCCATTTAAATAAAAAAAATAGCGTTTATACAAATAAAATAAAAAGATGTCTACTGTATGCCGCCACTTTCAAATTTTTTTCAAATGTCTTTGGAGCCAGTGAAGGCTTTGAGTCTTGGTCAAGAAAAACTCTTCTTTAGAAATTGTGGACTGGTACTACTGACGAAGATCTTTGGTAAATAACAGAAACCACATCACTTGTGGTCTTTCAACAGCACCAACTGCAAAAATGGTTCTCACATATAAATCAAAGTGAAAATAATGGCCCAATCAAGATGATGATATTCAAGATTAATTCAATCCAAAGTTTAGGAAGGAAACCACCATCTGTACTTGAAAGACAAATAACAGCTACTGGAAAACCTATTTTCTTGAAAAGTTATTTTAGCAAAAAAGATTTCATAATTCTCAAACGACAGCAGAATTGGCTGCTCTATCAATAAATACCGAACGTTTCCTTATAAGGAAACATCTAATAATACCATGACCATATGTGTTAATCCAAATTACAGACTACATATATGAGACCAACAGGAGACCATAAAATGCCAATCTATATATAAATAAACGGCAAATTCTGTCTGTCTGTCCGTGTGACTGAACCCTCTAATCTTGGCCACACTTACTCTACATAGACATATACGTTTGTGGATTCAGGATGATTCCGGGATATAAAATCTGCCCTTTATCTGGTGCTTGAACATCCAGTATTAGGATTTGTGTACGTATGAGGATGGCACAGTTATTAGGTTGGTGCAAAAATAATGACGTAATAATGTCGTTTTTGACGTTAAAAATACGTCAAAAAACGACATTATTAGGTCATTATTAGTGATTTTAAAAAAAAATTTAATTTTTTTTATTTTACATTTTTGTTAATTTAAAATTTTTGTTTTAAATTGAATTTTTAAACTCTCCAAAACCTTTAATGAATTAAGGAAATCGATTATATTTCTTCAAAACGCCAACGAATCAGAATTAAAGTGAGAGATTTCATGACGTGAGGTTTTGAAGTTCTGCACAGTTTGTGATTTGAAGATCTCAATTTTTGGCCTGAATTGGAATTTCGACTCAAGTCGGAGTTTTTGCCCAAATTGTACTTCCGACAATAACCGACCTTTTGATCGGAAGTGGACTTATTGTCAGAGTAAGTTAAAGTGAGGTTTTAAAGTTAGAGGTAAATGAGGAATTCAAAGTTATTTCTTCAAAATTATCATTGCTTTTTTATCAGTTGAACCAGAGATCCCTTTAGTTTTGAGCCGAAGGCCAAATTAGCTTTCCGCAGTAAAAGTCCACAAGAATTTCGGCTTTTAACCTAGTTTATTATGAAAGATAATCGAATTCTCAAACGTCAAAAGCTGGAATCACCGTTAACATTAGCTAATTTACATACGTTTAACTCGTTGTTAGTGTCATATAGTTGGGAAGGGACAACAGATACCGCCAACTCAACACCACCGACTCAACACCGCCGACTCAACACCGCCGACATGAGCACTGGGACACGTCAAGACCGAAACAAATCAGCACTCCTGCTAAGATAAAAGATGAATGTAACTGATAGCTGTGATTTTTTTTGTAAAAACGCATGAAACGCGCTGTTATAAAAAATCCCAACAATCAGTTACGTTTATTTATTTGTCTTAGAAATCAACCTTGAAGATGATCTTCGATGAGGCTAAAATTACTTGGGAAAAAAAATTAGAATAAAATAAAAGAGAATAACTACGAATCCTTCGTTATTGTATTTAATATCAACATTAGGGATCCGGTAAGAGAATTCGAGAGGATTAATACAAATATATATATATATATATATATATATATATATATATATATATATATATATATATATATATATATATATTAATTAAAGGTCACATAGCTAATAATTTAGCTCTCAATCTTCAAGACCTACGAACAAATCAGAAATTAAATGGAAAAATTGTATTCCGTGTTAAAGTGAGGAGTAAATATTTCCATTCTCATATGGGATAATTTGGACTTTTAAGTAATTTGGTAGGTCTTGAAGATTGAGAGCTGCTTTCTCATGAAATAAAAATGATTACCTATGGAATGTTAAGTGTTTGATATTCTTTAATTAATAATAATTTTTCCCTGTCTTTTGACATCGAGCTGTTCTTGGAAATTCCATACGGATTACCATATAGTCTCATTATATATATATATATATATATATATATATATACAGTGTAACCCGGATATAAGAGAAACCCAGATATAAGAGAGAATTTCTCTGGTTCCAAATTAGAGCCTGTGTTAATGTATATATACATAGACCAAACCCGGATATAAGAGCAACCCGGATATAAGAGACTTCTTCTACGGTCCCGACAACTCTCTTATATCCGGGTTGCACTGTATATATATATATATATATATATATATATATAGAGAGAGAGAGAGAGAGACAGAGAGACAGAGTGACTGAGAGAGAGAGAGACTGAGAGAGAGAGAGAATGAAAAGAGTGATAGAAAGAGATTTTGTGGAAGAAATAGAGAGAGACAGGAAAAAACTTTATTGATATTTTAATTCTTTCATATAAGGAAACCGTTTATTTCGTACAACACTTTGCAGAAATTGTTAAGTGTTCAAATGTTTTCCCTGCTCTTGTGAAACATGCATAAAAAAGTTTATCTCACATCACCTTTCGCAATGTACAGATATGATTAGCAACATTTCACCTTTCCATATTTAAAAAAAAAAAAAAAAAAAAAAAAAAGGAAAAAAACCATTTTCTTGCATCGATGATTAAATGTCTCAGGACGGATTCGAAGGTTAACAAAAACATTATATTTCCGAACAAAGACTTATTTTTGTTTCTTTTTAAGTATGTAGGAAATAGAATCAGTAGTAGACTTTATACAATAACCTGTGCTTTCTTTAAGAGCTATGATTTTGGTATGCTTTGTATGTCTGTCTGTGTGTCCCCAAATTTCACACACGCTCTATTTATAAACGTTTCATGACCGTTCATTCAGGTTAATAGTCTATTATCTGTTAAAACATTATTCTGCCTGTGCATCACATTTTTTTTGCATATATATCTCTTCTTCTTGCGATCTACCTGTCTACGCCTCTAACAGCATCTTCCGCCCCTCTGTCTTTACACACACACACATAGACACACGTACACACGCGAAAAAGAGACAAGTCTATTATTATTGCAATTTTAAATAGGACGGATTAAAAAAAAATTTAGGAAACTAAACGTAAGTGGAGCTAAACTTCTCAATAAAAATATAAACAAATTAATTAAATTAATTAATTAAAATTAATTAATTAAATTAATTAATTAAATTTAATTCTTAATAGAAATATAAAAAAATTAATTAAATAATTATATATATAATTATTTAATTATATATATATATATATATATATATATATATATATATATATATTGAACACTAATATTATCTATCTATCTATCTCTCGCTCGCACTCTCTCTCTCTCTCTATATATATATATATATATATATATATAATTAAATAATTATATATATATAATTATTTAATTAATTTGTTTATATTTCTATTAAGAATTAAATTTAATTAATTAATTAATTATATATATATTGAACAATATTGAACACTAATATTATCTCTCTCTCTCTCTCTCTCTATATATATATATATATATATATATATATATACAGTGTAACCCGGATATAAGAGAGTTGTCGGGACAGGGGAATGGGGTCCTTTATATCCGGGTTTCTTTTATATCCGGGTTTGGTCTATTTTGTTTAGTAAGTATGGCTCTATTTTGGGACCAGATAAAATTTCTCTTATATCCGGGTTTCTCTTATATCCGGGCCTCTTATATCCAGCGTGAATGGAATGCAACTGAAACGTTAGCATTGAATGGGGTACATATCAAAATGAATGGGGTGCATTCATTTTGATATTTACATTCAGTTGATTAGTTAGTATGAGCAATTGATCAACTAGATTAATATAAATCTTATGGAACTCTCTTGTCATTTTGTTCATCCAAGGTGTGGGACGTTAGTAATTTCCATATGTAATTATCAGTATTTGTTTTAAGGGAGGAAAGTTTCGTTGATTCTGCATATTTTCCAGAATGCGCAACTGAAAATGTAACAGACGTTTGTGACAAAATCTGCCGCAAGTTGTGTTAATGATACATTTTTGTGTCGGACATAATAACCGTGGCCATTACATCTTTTGTTTAATTTTTCCGTTTTGCAACCGAACCAAATCAAATCATTTTGTTACATTGGATTCGATTTAGAGTTATTGGTATATAGGACTAAAGTGTCACTGCCGACACTTGTGTTTGAACATAGATCGTCAGAGAGCAAACTGAGGCGATCCCATTATTGAATTAAGTTGACCACGTGACCATAGCGGAAACGCATATAAAGGAAATCGCGTGATGTCTAGACTGATTGTTATTTCTAGTCTATCCTCTATACTATACGGACCGCTATTCACTTCTCTAAAGTATTCGGATCACTATTCGGTGGCTACTATTCGAGCGAGCATTATCGAGCAAGTACTATTAGTGTGAATGTTATTCGAAGGCGTCTGACACCAGTATTGTTCAACGGCGTTCCTATAGTTGTATCTGCGATTACAAAGTCTCTACTACAACGAGCATTACGAAAGTGACAACAAGTATTCGTTGACATCACAAAATGGCAACGAGTGTTCGTTGACATCACAAATAGTGATTATTATTATTATTATTATTATTATTATTATTATTATTATTATTATATTTAAATCAAGTTAACCCCAAGCAAGGCAGTAAAGCCACTAAGATACAAAGTGTTACTGTGTGTTAAAGAATTAGAAAACAGAAGCATTACTAAGGAGCGAGAAGAAAAGAAGAGTAATCAGCAGGACGGCAGATAGCGATTGATATTGCATTCAAATTTTTGAAGATTAAAGCTGGCTGGAAAGCATGGAGCCGGAAGGAAATTTCACAAGCGAGAAGTGCGAGAAAAAAACTTGGCATAGAACTATTGCGCTTAAATTCATAAAATCAAGGTACCATAGCGTAGATCTCATCCGAACAATTACCATGAAAGTATTTGTACAAAACTCACAACAAAGCAAATTTACAGTGGAGGGAAATAGACTGAGGCTAGTGCAGAACCAATAAAATTGCTGATATTTTTTTTGCGTGGGGATTTTATACGAATATTAAACATTTTAAAATCTTGATTTCAAATTTATTTTATTTAATTTGAATTTTTTTCTCTCATTACTGAATTAATAACTTTGTCTGTCTGGATATTTTGCTTGTAATGAGCGCAAAGGAATACACGCTAGGGCAGTTCTTGGCTGAGACATTGGTTGATTGCTAGTTTTTTTATGGTTTATCAACCGTTTCCAGATTATTTAAAGCCATAAAGATATTTGTTATTTTGAATTTATATTCTTTAAACTTTATTTTCGATAGCCCTCATGTTTGAGTAGAAGGTCTGTTTTTTTTTTGTTTTTTTTTTAATGAAACTACATCTACCTGCCTGAATATTTTAGAAATCTAGTCAGAACGAGGACGCCTATTTTTCTGACAAGATTTCTCGAAAAGTCAGGCCGGTAGAGATAGATAAAAAAATAAGAATGTTTAATTAAAAAAAAAATCTTCTACTCGAATATCAGGATCCATCAAAAGTAAACAATAAAATAAACAATATGTCGGATTTAATCCATTTCATATATATATATATATATATATATATATATATATATATATATATATATATATATATATGTATGTATATGTGTGTGTGTGTGTATATTTGTAGTGATTTTATAACATATTTTGTAGTGATATTATAACATATTTATGTTATAATTTTTTAAATAAATAATTATATATATATATATATATATATATATATATATATATATATATATATATATATATATATATATATAAAAGGAAAACAGACCACATTAGGGTACCATTGCAATAATTTATTTCACCAGAGTCCTTTTAAAGGACGCCGGATCATCAGATAGCTGTTCCAAAAATGAAACGAAAAATGAAATTAAAATTGATGGGTAGTGTAAGTTTTTTGTAATTTAACAGAGAGTGTAAGAGGGATAGTTACAGAGACATGGTAGAGTATAGGGAGGGGTTAATTTCATATCTCTCTCATTTATACTTAGTATTGGGGGAGGAGGAGTGACCAGACCTTGACCTATTTAGACGGTTAACTTAACGGAAGTGATATATTGAAATGGGAGGGGAGAAGGGAGAAAACTAAAAGGAAAAAGAAGAGGGAGAGGGAACTAAAGAGAAAGAGGCTGTAATTGGGTTTATTCATAAATTGCTAAAACCCTTATATATATATATATATATATATATATATATATATATATATATATATATATATGTAAGCACTTCACCCCAATCAAGGCGAGGGTGCAACTAGCAAGAAAGGGGATGCAAATAGTGGGAGCAAGAATTAAGGGGCGTGATAGAGGAACGAATAAAGATAAAAGACGAGGAATTAGATCAAGCCATGTGGAGATGTCGATTGACATTGCATTTGAGTAATTGAAGCTTATAGCTATCAGGGAAGCAAGTAAGAGGAAGGGAGTTCCTCACACGGGAAGTTCGAGACGTGAAGTTATTGGCGTAGAAGAGACCGCTATATTTAGTAATTTTGACAGTGAAAGGATGGAACTGAGATATCAGCCTAATAGCACGCTTAAATTAGTGTAGTTTGGGAAGATATATCGAATAAAATGAGAACGAATCAAATATAAATTCAAATATTCACAGCATTAATAGGACACATTACACCTGATGAGATGCGATTATATGCATCGAAACATGAATGTATTTATGTAGCGGTGTTACATATCTTCGAATGTAATATCATATATATATATATATATATATATATATATATAATATTTCTTGTGTTCGAACGAGAACTTTCTTTTCTGGACAAAGGGTGTGTAAGAACTGTCCAAATGTTTTATATTTCCGAGCGCTTTTTCGGCTATACCTTTAGCCGTTATCAAGGATGATTCGATTTTTCAGCTTAATTGAGTGTTTGCGTTCTGTGTATGTCTTAGTGTGTTGTAGGGATATTTTTAATTTCCGAATACGGTTAGCACATTGTGGCCTTGTTCGTAGTTAATATTGTTAAGAGTTGGCGTTTTCTTTTTTATTGTTAAAGCTTCTATTATTTTTAGTCTTTTTTTGCAGGTGGATGCAGTTAATATATTTGTGTTTTTTACTAGTATGTTTCTAACGGAGTCTGGTAAATTTTTGTGTGTGTTTAAATGGCTTCTAATGGAGCTGTGATCAGATAGGTGTAACGTAAGACGTCTGGATAAGCATGTGCTTGTGTAACCGATGTAAATATTTATGAATTCGGTTTGATCAGGAACACAGTTCCTTAAGGGGCATTTGAACTCATAGATAATGTTCGTTCTTTGTAATTTTGACTTACCTGGTGTGTTGTTATTTTTGAGGATAAGGTTGGCTGTCTAAAATTTTTTATAATAGATAATTAATTTGATTTTTTTTTATTTTGGATCATTCGGAGTAGTATATTTCTTTATAATATGCCATAGAGAAGATTCGTCTTGTTTGTAATTAATATGCATTTGTCTTTTGTAATAAATGTGCATGTGATTTTGGGCTGTGTGTTCGCTATCGTTATTACTTGCTTTGGGGAGAAATAGTCTATATATATGGCTTTACAAATTATGAAATGGACAAAGTCCGACAATTATTTTAAGAAATTTTTATCTTTATACATTCTTTTTATAGATACAAATATTTAAGTAAATGTTCTGCTTTTTTAAATAATAAACAGTATTAATAACATTTACTCCAAATGTAAACAAATGACGTAACACATTATGAAATTGATAAAGTCCGACAATTATTTGGATACGCTTTGAGCAGATATGAATCTACGTGAGAGATTCATTGAAGATTGAAGTTTAAAAGCAGTAAAATCGACCTTGCTAATCGAACGATCCTCCGTGGCTGTATCGGTTAAGGCACGTCAGGCTAAATGACGGTTCCGTATAGGATACAGGTTCGATTCCTGTCGGAAGACGAATTTTTTCTATGAAAATTTCTCGGACATTCAGGTCGGTAAATGTTATTAATACTGTTTATTATAAACAGAGCATTTACTTAAATATTCGAGGATGTATAAACAGAAAAAATGTTCATTAAAATCATAATACTTTATTTAATATTTTCCGATCCATCTAGATTTTATGTGTGTCACCCTTCTTCTGTATTTGTATATGTACCATTTGTAGAGTTTGCTTCAAGGAAGTTTCATATATTTTGTTACCGCGAAATTAAGCCAGGCCGGTTCTCTCGGATGACGACCAGTTGTCATGAGGAGACAGAATTAAGCCATTGAAAGGACTAGCATTATTTCAATCGAAATGGACGGTCCAGGCTGAAAAAGAAGCAGACGATGGCGACGAGATATCATTTGATGTCTCGTATGTCGATTGGCATAGATAGATCGAATTTTTTGCGGATGTCTGAGAAGTCCTGACATCTCACCTGTAGGGAAAAAAATCTATAAATATACGTCTTAAACGGGTCGTATATCGGTACATATGTGGCCGGATTTCAGTGTACATCTGTCTGTATATCTAGCCAGTCAAAATTTATTATAATAGAAAAGAAAGAAAAAGCAAATTATATAAAATAGATTTGAAGATATACTACTTTAAAATGTGTATAAAATTTTTAATGTTACCATAAAATAAAACGAAGTATCACACTTCCATCAGCATGGCTGATGCTAACCTCCGGGGGTGGGGGGTGAAATGTTGCGCTTTGTCGGGCTGCCACGAAGTGCAAAGACTATATTGAATCTATTGCTAGGACAGCTGCTAAGAAATTTGGTTCACTCTATTGTGAAAGACAATTTTTTTCTCTACAATCTATCTGATATATCTATAAGTCTACGATTCGCCCAATTCATAGAATATTCCTACCATATATAGACCACTGTCCCTGCTATTTACCTTAAGCTTCTTGCTAAAATCCAACAGTCTAGTGTATGACTATAAACTATTAGGTTGGTGCAAAAATAATGACGTAATAATGTCGTTTTTTGACGTTAAAAATACTTAAAAAAACGACAATATTACGTCATTATTTTTGCACCAACCTAATACATAGGTGTCCTGGGTAAGACGATAAACAACATCCAAAAGCAAGGCCTCTGATCAGGTTTTGAGGAGCGTAGAACCACCTCTTAATTGCTGGTGTTCCCAGGGCCAAGCTGACACGAGGTTGTAGGACTTGTTAGGGTCCAAACTATGGGCAAATAGTTAACCCTACAACCGTTATCAGAACAGTATGAAAGTGTAAAAACATGTTTTAATACCAGTAATATATTTCTTGAGGAAAAATTATTAACAGCAATACATTATTACCAACAATATAATTTTGAAGGAAAAACTATTTCCAGAAATACATTTCTGAAGAAAAAATATTACCAGCAATATATTTTTGAAGAAAAAATATTTCCAGAAATATATTTTTGAAGAAAAATATTTCCAGAAATACATCTTTGAAGAAAATTTTTTTCCAGAAATATATTTTTGAAGAAAAATATTTCCAGAAATACATCTTTGAAGAAAAAATATTTCCAGAAATACATTTTTGAAGAAAAAATATTAAAAGCAATATATTTTTGAAGAAAAAATATTTCCAGAAATACATCTTTGAAGAAAAAATATTTCCAGAAATATATTTTTGAACAATAAATATTTCCAGAAATACATTTTTGAAGAAAAAATATTAACAGCAATATATTTTTGAAGAAAAAATATTTCCAGAAATACATCTTTGAAGAAAAAATATTTCCAGAAATATATTTTTGAACAAAAACTATTTCCAGAAATACATTTTTGAAGAAAAAATATTAACAGCAATATATTTTTGAAGAAAAAATATTTCCAGAAATACATCTTTGAAGAAAAAATATTTCCAGAAATATATTTTTGAAGAAAAAATATTTCCAGAAATACATTTTTGAAGAAAAAATATTACCAGCAATATATTTTTGAAGAAAAATATTTCCAGAAATACATCTTTGAAGAAAAAATATTTCCAGAAATATATTTTTGAAGAAAAAATATTTCCAGAAATACATTTTTTGATGAAAAACTATTACCAGCAATATATTTTTGAAGAAAAATATTTCCAGAAATACATCTTTGAAGAAAAAATATTTCCAGAAATATATTTTTTGATGAAAAAATATTACCAGCAATATATTTTTGAAGAAAAATTATTTACCAGCATCGCATTTTTGAAGGAAAAAATACTACCAGTAGTAAAAAAAATTTGTCGGCATTTAATAACCAATTGAGGTTGATATACCGTAAAACAAAACAAACCAAACCAAATCTAAAATCCCCAAAAGAATCAGCAATATTATTGGTCCTAATTAGGCATCTCAGCTTCAGTCACTTTCTCACTGTCGTAAGGTTGCCACTCTGCCTTTTTTGCTATAAATACTTTCATGCTTATTGCTCGTATTCGTTGCAGCGTCTGAATGAGTGTGTGTTTGAGTGTTGGGATAAATGATTGTTTTTATTTAATTAAAGTCTCGCATTAATTTCGTCCAGTTAACTGATGGTACTAACACATTTAGAGATTCTGAGTATGCGTGTGTCGGGGGCGGTTACTAACATTATTTTGTTCAATTTCTTGTAAATAGTTTTGTTATATTGTAAATATTCATTTTTGGCAAGTTTTTAAATTGTTGTTTTATTCCCAAACCATATAATGAATTATACATATGGGGACTAGTTAGGACTTTCATGGAGACAATGAGGTATTATGATCGGTGAAGAAAGAACGCTAAGTAAGAATGCGTTGTTTTTGTGTAAGTAATATTGTGGCATGTTTGGGTCTGTCATCGAGGTAAGCTAAGTTTAATGTTAAGACAAAAGAAAACTGCCCTTTCCCTCATTCCCCATGTTGGCCTCGTGCCATATTTTGTATTTTTACAAATAAATATCGCTCTTCGCTATAGTATGGTACGTTGCCATATTCTTCCATATTTCCCATGCAGGGGTGCTACTTAGGATTTCATGTAGATTCTGTTGTACATTGGTGGCTGTAGTAAGAATGGTAAGTAAGAATTCGTTGTTTTGGTATATCGAATAATGTGGTATGTTTGGGCCAGTAATTGTGGGTAGCTAAGTTTAAGACAGATTGAAGACCAGCATTACCTTATACCTCCTTTTGGCCTTGTGCCATATTTTTCGTACTTTGAAAATAAATCTTACTTTACTTTATGATGCCTAAACTATGAAATTAAGATTTCTTTACTAGATTGGCAGCTAGGTCCCATTTTTTTACAGTTAAAATAACGAAGTTTGTGTAACGAATATTGTGGTATATTTGGGTCAGTGATCGAGGCTATCTAAGTTTAATTATAAAACAAAAGTAGACCAGTCTCATCCCCCCATCGCTTCTTATTGCCTTGTGCCACATTTTTGTATGATTTTACAAAATAAATATGGTTCTTCACTATGGTACATGGAGTTGATGAATTTAAGCGCAATACTAGATTGGCGGCGAGGTCTCATCGATATACAATTGAGTTGGCTAGTTGGTTTGTTTTATGGCATATCAACACCTCAATGGGTTATTTAATGACAACAAGATTTTTATTGCTGGTAATATTTTTCCAAACAACTGCTGGTAATACTTTTTTTACCCAAATGTTTTACTGACATTAAAATCTATTTTTACACGTTTTGACCACAGTTTGGGGGTTAGGTATTTGCCCATAACTGGGACCCTATCAGTTGCTATCACCAGAAATGAAAGGGTTGTTCCACGCTCTTCAAAACCTCCTGATCAGATGCCTTGCTGTTGGATGTAGTTTATCGTCATAACCCAGGATACTTTGGCTAGTTGTATACTCAACAGTTTCTTTTCTCGCAGCTCCCGCTTGTAGAACTCCTTTCTGGCACCATGCTTTCCTACCATGTGTGTGTCCGTAAATTCAAACACTTGTCCGAAACCCGTATTACATTTTCAAGTACAAGTACCCTTGTTTATACTGGGTGCGATGGATAAATTATCGCCATTTGATATTTGATTTTGTCGGCTACACAGTACAGTAGGGTCAGTCGGCCACCGTCTATGGGAAAAAAGAGCATCGTGACGCAAATCACTCAGCATGAAATCAGGGAACGGTATGATGTACTGTTTGGTATTCGCACCGGAAGATCTAATTCGAACATTTCAGTACTTTGGGGTGTCAATCTGAGAACAGTGCAGAGTATTCGGAAAGAGTGAGATGAGTCCATTGGGGATTACATAGGACAGGGCGAAATTCTCACTCTGATATGAACTCCCGAATTTGTTAGTGTGAACCTCAGACTCAACACGGAGGTCTACAGCAAGTTCTTTGAAGAAGGTTTAGCTTTGGTTTGGTTTATTTTGTTTTCCGGCATATCAACCTCAATGGGTTATTTAATGCCGACAGCATTTTTAGGATAGATTTGTATGAAGGGAATATGTATTCTTTGGTTTAGATTGGATGCTTTATTTTGTTTTACGGCATATCAACCTCAATGGGTTATTTAATACCGACAGCATTTTTAGGATAGATTCGTATGAATAAAATATGTATTCTTTGGTTTAGATTGGTTTGGTTTATTTTGTTTTACAGCATATCAACCTCAATGGGTTATTTAATGCCGACAACATTTTTAGGATACATTCGTATGAATAGAATATGTCTTCTTTGGTTTAGATTGGTTTGGTTTATTTTGTTTTACGGCATATCAACCTCAATGGGTTATTTAATGCGGACAAAAATTTTTATTGCTGGTAATATTTTCTTTTGTTAAAAATCTGTTTCTGGTAATATATTTCCCTCCAAATTTTATTACTCGTAATAATTTTTTTCAAAAAAGTATTGCTGGTAATAGTTAACTATTTGTCCATAGCTGGGACCCTAACAGGTGCAACTACCTCGGGTCAGAGTGGACCTGGGAACACCAGCAATTATAAGGTGGTTCCACGCTCCTCAAAACCTCCTGAGCAGAGCCCTTGCTGCTGGGTGTAGTTTAACGTCTTACCCAGGACACGGATGTAGTTTAACGTCTTACTCAGGACGGGGATGTAGTTTAACGTCTTACCCAGGACGACTTTGACGAAGTAGTGCTGATCTAGGTAAAGTGTGGCTGTTAGAAGACCTTCTATCTGCCAACAGGACTCTGCACCATGCCACACTATCAGCATAACACAGTCATGTTCATTTCTCTTTACATTTGGGCAACTAACTCCCCAGCCTCTAACCCCTTTCATTATTATTTGTGGGGGGCAGTTGAAGGAGATACCAACAAAACGTCTTATAACACCAAAGATGAAATGAAGGCAAGGATTATGGAAGCATTCACCAATTTAAATTTAAGAAGAGTTGCAGGAGATTCCAAAATAGTCTGGAAGCGGTAGTTGAAGGCAGTGGCGAATTATTGAATAAATTTACTCTTTAATATTTCAAGATATTTTTGTGCAGTTTTGGTAACTGTGTCTGTTAAAAGTGAAAGGTTAAAGCAATTTCCATTTAATTTAGTTACTGAGAGGACAATTTATCCATCGAACACTGTATAATTTTGTCTCGTAGAATCGATTCAATTTTATTTAAAACATAGATAAAATCCTAGTTTCTTGCCCAGTTCACAATCGATCAACTATCGCAATCAGTCATCTTGTTTGTACCGTTTTCGCAAGACGTTGTCAATCATGGCTCCCGACAACGTCCAATCCTCTAAGCGATGTTTACCTTTTCATTCGCTGTAGCGTCATCCATTTATACAAACTTATCATGAAGGTAACTTATTGTCTCCGTCGGCCTCTCTTGTCTTCTATGTCTCGGCAGGACGATAAACTAGAGACGACATATTAATTCAGAAATAAAAATGGTCCCCCGCATCATGTGTCTCAAAACGTACGCCTGCGAATATTCATCCTAAATTTATTTGGCAAAATTCTAGGAATATAGCCGGATGTACAAATGAAGAGATGATTATCTTGCGTATGCTGTGATCATAAATATCTATTTTTATTAATTCAAGTAAATTATCACTATTTGCGGTGCTATGCACCCATACACACGTGCACGCACGTATATACATATATATATATATATATATATTAGGTTGGTGCAAAAATAATGACGTAATAATGTCGTTTTTTGACGTTAAAAACTACCTCAAAATGCGATATTATTACGTCATTATTTTTGCCCCAACCTAATATATATATATATATATATATATATATATATATATAGATATAGATATAGATATAGATATAGATATAGATATATATATATTTACGATTAGTCTCAAATATGGATCGGAATCGGAAAGAATGACAAGATGAAGAACAAATAGGAAACATTTAATAATCTAACATGTTTCACTTTTATTAAAGCTTCATCGGAAAAAATTAAAAGTCAAAATTGTTAGATTAATAAACGTTGTCAGTTTTATTATTTACATTATCTTGACTATTGTCCTCATCTTTATCGCCATACTTATCACAACGTTTCGGCCTTTCAGTATCTGTCTATATTTCTGAGATGAGGTATTATGTACACTATTTACATTATTCGGACTATTGTCCTTATCTTTGTCGCCATATTTATTACAACGTTTCGACCCTTCAGTATCTGTGTATATTTCTGAGATGAGGTATTATGTACACTATTTATATTATCCGGACTATTGTCCTCATCTGTTTTGCCATATTTATTACAACGTTTCGGTCGTTGTACGCTCCGGCCTTCTTCAGGTGGTTGGAATGTCGAACTGAACCCTGTATTTCGCTCACTGGGGTAGACTGTTCTTGTCAGTTTTGTTCTTTATCTTTCATCCTCTTGGATTCCGATCCATATTTGATGTGCAGGACGTATTTTGGTTCGTAAGAATATTTTGATTTTTGCCGAGTGAATATTGCATTAACAATTTCTTGAGAATAACAATGATTTTTTTTCTGATACAAATTCTACTAGTTAACAAATAACTGGGGGAGGAGATGGATCCATACATTTCCTAAGGCTATTTTTCCCCTTAAGTGAATGTAACGAAACCGACCTGAATTCGAACTCGGCTCTTGGATTTGTCATTCCGAGACGCTATTCATTACACAACCCGGTCCCCCGCCTACGTGTTAAAGATTAAAAAAAAATAGTCTTCTTTGAGGGTAGAACTTTGTCCAGGTACGCTAATTCAGTGAGTTTATCTGTTTGAAATTCTTCATTCTTATATTATTACTAGATGCATGGCCCGGTGTTGCCCGTGCTTGATTCAAAAATCGTACGACTCATACAGCAATCGCTATCACTTGACTTAAAATATTTTTGGCCTTCCTTGCCTTTAAAGGAGTGCCCTTTGTCGTGCTGATGTTGCTACATGCCTTACTTCTTTCCTATCTCACACTGCGAATTTTTTCTAAGCTCTATACTAAACATTAAATCTGTTACGAAAAAAGAACTAAACAAAATGAACACAAAACGATCAGCTTTAAAAAAGGACTCGTAACTGGAAAAAACGAATGAAAAAAGAATGTTAAAAACATACTTTTTCACACCCAACCCAGTTCTGCGGAATCAGAATCAACGTTGTGTTTAACAAGCCAATGAGCCAATTGGAGTAAAGCGCCACGCAGATTTAAATTTTTCCCACTTGTAACGAATGCAGCTAGCGATGTTTTTTTGCATGGTAGCATGCTAGTTAACACTCGTGTCAGTCAGCTGTTGGCTCTCACGCTGGCCAATAGAATCTGCCTGTCTATTCGTGGCAGCCAGCTATAGGCTCTCACTCTGGCCAGTAGAAAATGGCCACAAACTACATGAAAACTGCCGTAGAAGCATGAAAAAATCGAATATTTCCACTATCGATGGGAGTTGGCAAATGCAAGGTCGGTCTTGGCGTTCCCGCTAACTTGGAGCATGTCCATGTAAATTTTGGTGCAAATCCGTCGAAAATTGCAGCCGTGCATTCATCAAACACACACACACACACACACACACACACACACACACACACACACACACACACACACACACACACACATCCTGCCTTTTATAGATAGAGATTATTATTATGATTGTTGTTGTTGTTGTTGTTATTCATATCCAATTTAGTTTTCTTTTATGCCTTTATGATCCTTCTGTCTCTAAATCAAAGGTTTCACACCATATGCGAAGACATCGTCAGCCTAGCGCGCCTTAACGGACGTGAATACACAACTTATGCCCTTCTGCCTTATTGATTGACGTCTCTCTCTCTCTCTCTCTCTCTCTCTCTGACCTCAATCTTTTTCCCGTCTGCTCCTCCGACTCATCAATCTGTCAATAAATTTCGCCTCTTCCTTTACCACTTCTTCTTCCGGCCCGAGCCTATGTCGTACCGTCGCTGCACGAAGAGCGTATGAATCGAAATCAGTTACGTGTGCAAAATCTCGTTGTCGAATCTCGACGGATCACGAGACTACGGAAGTAAATTCTCTGTGGAAACCTTGAGTACCCACGCGCCAGTCCCTTTTTCGCTCTCCCGCCCCCCATATGACCAGCGGTGCCTTCTTTCTTTTTCCCTTTTGTGTTCACCGGCCAGCGATAAACGGCGAGTTCTTTATACTTTCAGATAATTCGCCATTGGTCATGGTCGAGACGACGAGCGACTTGTGACGTCAGTGAAAAGACGCCGGACAGGCTATCGTTTTTTTTCCGCCATTTTGACGACGTCGCATATGGGATCTGTAGTTGACAGCCGTTATTTGTAATTCTTTTTCTTGATCGTTTCGCGAAGGTTCTCTCCCCTTCAGCCGCCCCTACTATATAACCCAATCAGTCATGATAATTTGTCCTTTCTAATACGATTGATTCTCATTGTAAGGCCGCTTTCTCTTTCCAACATCCGGTATTATCCAACTCAATATCTGAGCCTCACATAACGATTATTGAATGAGGTGTGCTATATGAGTATAAGAGTAGACAGAATGAAGTAAATATTATGAGGAGAAGAAGGATAGACAATGAATAACACTCGAGGTTAATATTGTAGGGTTCAGATAAGTATCTACGTTTTTTTTTTGTTTTTTTTTACAAAGTAAGGTTTCTCAGAAAAAACATGTCACAGTGGAACCTCCTCCTTGTAAATAGAGTGTGCGTGATTACACTCAGTGAAATTAGCATTGCGGGCGAGCCCTAGCTGTAATCAGAGCTTGTCTGGATATCTACCGTTGAAAATAGGTAATCCCGTGCAATATTGCGTTTGTAGGAGTTTGCGGAATGGGAGGAACGTAATCCCCTTACCCTGAGTTGAAAGCTGTTAAGGGTGGAAAGTGATGATATGGATACTTCAGCCCAGGCATGGAAGCAGTAGATTATTTGTTTTTGTCCGATATGACTCTTGTATAGACAGTGTATTGTATATTGTATGGATCATTTTTTACAACTTCTTTAGTGGCGGATCGTAGATATGTATTCCATTTGAGGTCCGGAGGCCAATCTGTCCCAAAAAGTGTTCGGGTTTTGGGGTCACATTTTAGAATTCCAAGGTATTTAAAGTTGGACAGCTGACTGAATTTCGCATCTCCAAATCTCATTTTGGGTTATTCTTTTTGGAAGAACCGTATATTATTCATTCTGAAAATTAATAGTTAGTCCTTTCTTCTCGCATTCCTTTACTACTTTCTGCAAGAATGACTGTTTTTGTTTACTTTCCTTGTTTGCTAATAAAATTGTGTCATCTGCATCTCTATCTATAAAAGGCAGGATGTGTGCGTGTGTGTGTAACGAATACACGGCCTCAATTTTCGACGGATTTGCACCAAAATTTACATGCACATGCTTCAAGTTATCGGGAAGGCCAAGACCGACGTTGCATTTCCCAACTCCCATCGATAGTAGAAATAATCGATTTTTTCACGCTTCTACGGCAGTTTTCATGTAGTTTGCAGCCATTTTGTACTGGCCAGAGTGAGAGCCTATAGCTAGCTGCCACGAATAGACAGGAAGATTCTATTGGCCAGCGTGAGAGCCAACAGCTGACTGACACGAATGTTAACTAGCATGCTAGCATGCAAAAAAATCGATAGCTGCATTCAACGCAAGTAGGAAAAATTTAAATCTGCTTGGCACTTTACTCCAATTGGCTCATTCGCTTGCTTAAACTCAACGTTGATTCTGATTCCGCAGAACTGGTTGGAGTGTGAAACGGTATATGTTGTTAACATTCTTTTTTCATTCAGTTTTTCCAGTTACGAGTCCTTTTTTAAAGCTGATCGTTTTGTGTTCATTTTGTTTAGTTCTTTTTTCGTAACAGATTTAATGTTTAGTATAGAGCTTAGAAAAAAATTCGCAGTGTGAGATAGGAAAGAAGTAAGGCATGTAGCAACATCAGCACGGCAAAGGACACTCCTTTAAAGGCAAGGAATGGCAAAATATTTTAAGTCAAGTGATAGCGATTGCAGTATGAGTCGTACGATTTTTGAATCAAGCACGGGCAACGCCGGGTCATGCTGCTAGTATCTTATATTTTAAGATTGTGGTGCGCCAATAATGAAACCTGGTTAAACTTCTGAATCACTCAGATTCGGGTTTATATCAGAATGTGTATAAAGATGAAAGCCAACAGTAAAACTTTTTAATTAGACGACGCGTTTCGTCCGATAAGGACTTTTTCAAGTTTTCCAATTGTCTTTTACCTTTATAGATATTGTCTTTTTCTATAGGTTAACCCTGAGAAATTTTTCATAGCAGACTGTATACGAATCATTTTTTTTTCGGGGATGGGTTGACAGTTAATCCTCGACAAGTGAATCAACCAGATTGCTCTCATCCCTCTCGCTAGTAAAAGGAAGGATTTTTGACGAATACCGATAAGCCAATAATCCTTTATATGAACTTTAAATAGAATCGATATGAAATAAAATCACGTTTGATCTTTTACAACACGTGTCAAAAGCAATCATACATGTGAAGCGAAATTTCGTTTCTCGGCTGACAAGCAAGGGAGACAAGATCTGCTGATAGCGAGAGGGTGTGCGTGCGGAAGGGAAACTAGTATAAAAAAGAGAGTGCCAAACATTTTGGAGAATGAATGAGTTCAGGTAAATTAAGATTCACCATTTTTGGTGGTTCTTTGTCAAATTGAATGAAATGGAAAAAAGATATGGTGAGGATGATAGAAGAAGGGACAAGCAAATGTTTCACGTGGTGGAGAGAGAAAAGAAAAACAAAAGAGATATGAAGAATATAGAAAAAAAAGAAAAAGCTAGAAAATGGCGAAAGAAATGGAAAATTAATTAAAAGAACAAAATTAACAGGATGAAAAATGACACTGAAAAATTTAAAATAAATAGAAAAGAGGAAGCAAAGTTACATCATAGGCTGAAAGAATGATTTTAAAATAAATAGAAAGAGAGTAAGCAAAGTTACATCATAGGTTGAAAGAATGATTAGAAATAAATAGAAAGTGAGTAAGCAAAGTTACATCATAGGCTGAAAGAATGATTAAAAATAGAAAGAGAGTAAGAAAAGTTACATCATAGGCTGAAAGAATGATTAAAAATAAATAGAAAGTGAGTAAGCAAAGTTACATCATAGGCTGAAAGAATGATTAAAAATAAATAGAAAGAGAGTAAGAAAAGTTACATCATAGGCTGAAAGAATCATTAAAATAGATAGAAAGAGAGTAAGCAAAGTTACACCATAGGCTGAAAGAATGATTAAAAATAGATAGAAATTAAGGAAGCAAAGTTACTTCATAGGCTGAAAGAATGATTAAAAATAAATAGAAAGTGAGGATGCAAAGCTATAATATAGGCTGAAAAAAACAAAATTGAATAAAAGATAGAAAAATGTAACAAGATAATTAAAAAACGGAAAGAGAAAACGTGAATTGGATGAAAAAGATAAATAAGAAGACAGAAAAAAAGAAACAAAAAGAAGAAAATGAAATAAAAATCAAAATTATAACTAAAAAGTATCGTAATTCACCGGTTGGTACACATTTGTTCTGATGGATGAATAGAAGAAAGAAAGAGGAATGAAGGAAAGAATGGACGAACGAACGATGGAAGGAAGGATAGTTGGAACGAAGGGAAAAAGGAAAGAATGAATGAATGAATGAATGAAGGATGGATAGAAGAAGGAAAGAGGAATGAAGGAATGAATGGTCGAACGAACGATGGAAGGAAGGATAGTTGGAACGAAGGGAAAAAGGAAAGAATGAATGAATGAATGAATGAATGAAAGAAGTATGGATAGAAGAAGGAAAGAGGAATGAAGGAATGAATGGACGAAGGAACGATGGAAAGTAGGATAGTTGGAACGAAGGGAAAAAGGAATGATAGAAAGAATGAATGAATGAATGAATGAAGGATGGATAGAAGAAGGAAAGAGGAATGAATGGACGAAGGAACGATGCAAGGTAGGATAGTTGGAACGAAGGGAAAAAGCAATGAATGAATGAATGAATGAATGAATAAATGAAGGATTAATAGAAGAAAAAAAAGGAATGACGGAATGAATGGACGAAGGAATGATGGAACGTAGGATAGTTGCAAGGAACGGAAAAAGGAATTATAGAAAGAATGAATGAATGAATAAATGAAGGATGGATAGATAGAAGAAGGAAAGAGGAATGAAGGAATGAATTGACGAAGGAACGATGGACGGTTGGAGAGTTGGAACGAAGGGAAAAAGGAATGAATGAATGAATAAATGAAGGATGGATAGAAGAAGGAAAGATGAATGAAGGAATGAATGGACGAAGGAACGATGGAATTAGGATAGATAGAACTAAGGGAAAATGAATGAATGAAGGATGGCTAGAAGAAAGAAAAGATGAATGAAGGAATGAATTGACGAAGGAACGATGGAAGGTAGGATATTTGGAACGAAGGGAAAAAGCAATGATTGATAGAATGAAAGAATAAATGGAGGATGGATCGAAGAATGAAAGAGGAATGAAGGAATGAATGGACGAAGCAACGATGGATGGTAGGATAGTACGAACGAAGGGAAAACCAATCAATGAATGAATGAATGAATGAAGGATGGATAGAAGAAGGAAAGAGGAATGACGGAATGAATGGATGAAGGAACGATGGAAGGTAGGATATTTGGAACGAAGGGAAAAAGGAATGATAGAAAGAATGAATGAATGAATGAAGGATGGATAGAAGAAGGAAAGAGGAATGAAGGAATGGATGGACGAAGGAACAATGCAAGGTAGGATAGTTGTAACGAAGGGAAAAAGGAATGAATGAATAAATAAATGAAGGATGGATAGAAGAAGGAATGAATGGACGAAGGAACGATGGAAAGTAGGATAGTTGGAACGAAGGGAAAAAGGAATGATAGAAAGAATGAATGAATGAATGAATGAAGGATGGATAGAAGAAGGAAAGAGGAATGAAGGAATGAATGGACGAAGGAAAGATGGAAGGTAGGATATTTGGAACGAAGAGAAAAAGGAATGAATGAATGAATGAAGGATGGATAGAAGAAGTAAAGAGGAATGATGGAATGAATGGACGAAAGAAACGAATGAGTGTAGCATTGGAATTTCGAATCGAACCCTTAATTTCGTCCACTGGGGTAGATTGTTCTAGCTCCACGTGCCATACCTCTGCCAGATATCTGGGTTATTTCCCTTTAACTCAACTCTATAAGTTCTGCAAAAATCTTGAAATGATCTGAATGTATATTATTAGTTGATGTCTGAAAAATGTAACGTCAGTTTAAACTAATAAAAAAAAAATGGCGAATGGCCATCAAACAGTGCCGAAAAGAAATAGTAGCAGTCACAATGGGACTCAAAAAACAACCCCCGGTCGGAGTAAGACGCCCCATTTCTGATTGATATATAAGTTCAGATATTTTATTATAGAAATAGTTAATGAATAAGATTTATTTTGTAGTAAAACTAATTTAATGAAAATATATTTTATTTAACAACTAAATTCTATGAAACATTTTTGTACACTAGTAAAATAAGTCATAATAAACAATTTAAGAAAAATGTAAGTAAATAATAAAGTAAAAAATTGATGATTTATTCAATGAGATCCCCGTAGTTGATGCTGCTAAAGAGGCTAATACTGTTAATCCTTTTATATATAATCCATATAGAATTTATAAGAGGCTAATACCGTTAATCCTTACTTTATATATAATCCTTATAAAATTTGTAAGAGGCTAATACTGTTAATTCTTCCTTTATATATAATACTTATAGAATTTATAAGAGGCTAGTACCGTTAATCCTTCCTTTATATATAATCCTTATAGAATTTATAAGAGGTTAGTAACGTTAATCCTTCCTTTATATATGATCGTTATAGAATTTATAAGAGGCTAGTACCGTTAATCCTTCCTTTATATATAATCCTTATAGAATTTATAAGAGGTTAGTAACGTTAATCCTTCCTTTATATATGATCGTTATAGAATTTATAAGAGGCTAGTAGCTTAAATCTTCCTTTATATATAATCCTTATAGAATTTGTAAGAGGCTAATACCGTTAGTCCTTTCTTTATATATAATCCTTATAGAATTTAGATATTAAATTAATGTTATTATTAATATTCTAATTTTAAAATATTTTTCAATTAATTTATATTAATATATTAATATTATATCTAATTTTTTAATTCTTAAAATTAATATTATTATTTATTATTAATATATTAAATTAAATATATTATATAAATCCTAATCTTTATGTAATTTTTTCTTTATATATATATATATATATATATAGAGAGAGAGAGAATCTCCGGCTGATACCAATTCAGTCGGGTTTCGATCCGAGCTAGAGGCAACCGGATGTCTAGACACACTGATGAGCTGTGAAACAGCGAAACAGTCTGTCTGTGGATGACGTTATATTGGCTCCTAAACTAAATATTAATTTCGGTTGAGCTCTCTAGGGAGTAGGTTTGGGTTTGTAAACAGTGACTATTATAGCTTATATATAGCTTATATATAGCGAGACTCTTCGCATAGCGAATCGAGTCACTGTCAGTCACTGGGCGTGTTTCTAAAAATAAATACGCTAAAAATCCACCTGCTTCCCTGCCGACGGCTTAGTGGTAGAATCTCCGGCTGATACCAATTCAGTCGGGTTTCGATCCAAGCTAGAGGCAACCGGATGTCTAGCCACACTGATGAGCTGCGAAACAGTCTGTCTGTGCATGACGTTATATATATATATATATATTTATATATGTATATATATATTCCTTCCTTCATATATCCTTCTCGGCTTATATTCGAATTTTAAAATTGGAGAGTAAATAGTGCGCTAATTTACATCGCTTGATTTCGTTTTCTGTTAGTTTTAGACATGTTTTTTTTTTAATTTTTGATAATGTAATATAGCTTAGATTACTGTAGACATTCAACTTCTTAGTTGTAACAACCATTCCGATGGGAAAATGCTCTATGGACCCTTAAAATATTACTGTGAACACCCAATTAATGAAATAATTAAAATAAAAGAGACACAAAATGGCGGACCACTGGGAATTTATGTTTTGTTTACCCATAATGCTACATGTACCCCAGTGTCCATATAGATCCTGGTTGAGAGCTACTGCACTAGATATATAAAAGAGCACTAGGTCAGATGATTTGAAGGGATATATAATTAAAAAATACGTATATATACTCTCCGAAGTAGGCATTTTCACAAAAACAAAATGGATGCATCTCGAAAAAGAAAAGAAAAAAAATAACTTTCAACTGATGAATTTTATAATCTTAATTTAATCAATTATTGATCGATATTGATTTAAAAGAAATTCTTTCTCCTTTCAACTCCTTCCCTTCAGATTGGGCTCCGACATTGATTCATAGCCTTGTTGATAATGACATGTGGTTCAGTTAAAAGGTGGGTCATTTGACCTCATACTACAAATGGAAAGCCTCAGCCTCATGCGTTCAACCTAGACGCCAATCATCTGCGCCATATGTTTCCAGTGGTCCGCCATTTTGTGCGTCTTTTATTTTCATTATTTTCTTTTTTTTTCTTTTGTTTTTTTTTTCTTTTAATTATTTTGCTGAGACAAACGACATTAACACATTTTCCTTTATTTCGAATAACTATATCTATATATGTATTTAGATAATTTCTTTTTTCTTCTTCAATATGCGAAGTCTCTTTAGGACGTAGTCGATCATGGCTCTCCACATCATGTTGTTTTTACTTGTTACTCAATAATATACCGGGATCCAGTCACACAAACTCGTTAACTAGGATAATTGCTTTTGATCCCTGCTTTTCTTGCCTTTGTTAAGCCTTGCAAATTTAAAATTCTCCAAGCCCTCTTTCCTTAATATTTAAGCTGTCTCTTTCTAATTGTAAAAAAAAATAATGATTCTTTGTTAATTATTCTTATTTTCCTTAAGGATTATGGCCATATAACGTTGAAATACCGGTTCCCGTACGATAAAGAAAGTTAAGCAACGTCGAGCCTGCTGCTGTAATCTTGGGTGTTAGTGTGGTGTAAAGGATAACGGATTCTGATTATCAATCAAAAAGCGGAGTTCCATTCCCAATAGGGTTCGTTATATTCACTTACGCGCAAATAGCGCTTGAGAGGGCATGAATCCACATCCTCTCCCTCCAGTTAGGGATTAATTAGTAAGACTTGTATCAATAAATCATTATTATCTCCCCGACCATTCACACCGAAATTCTTGCAAGCTAATTCTTTCCTGGCTGTAAATAACCTAAAAAGGGTTGATAAACCGTAAAAAAACGAATCAATCGTTATTATTCTGAAGAACTTCCCGTGTCCCTTTCTTGTTTCTATAATATTCTCAGCAATCTTCCCTGAAAAAACATGGCTGTCACTTCAAGTTTGTTCGGCTAAGGTGTGTTATGTCGTGATTGGCTGTTAATGTTTTATTTTGTGCGACTCATTTTTGGGGGGGTTTAAAATTCAGTATTGAATATAAATTCTATAAAAGAAACATTATACAATGAATATTTCGGATATAAATTCACCTAATAACTACGCATTATGCTTAGGACTTACTAGTCCAAATAAGGTATTTCCAAACTAGCGTCCACTTGGCAGACACGGGTGAGAGAATTCTAATTCAACCCAGCTCTATACTCGTTATTTCCCTGACTCTCACTGAGTCAGGTTGTGACAAGTTTTTAACGTAGGGACCTGAGAGTCTTCACTCACGACGCTGGTCTTAGCTGCTCATAGCTTGTTCAAGCTGGTCAGAGCTGGTCTAATCTAGTCTTAGCTGGTCATAGCTGTTCCAAGCTCGTCATAGCTGTGATATTACCTTCGCAGGGAGGGATCCTTGTGACCGGTAAGTATCCGAATGTATATACCCCTCAAGAGAGGAATTTAAACACCAATCCAGCTCTTTACTCTATATTTACTTGGCGCCCCACTGGTTCAAGTTGTGACACAAGGTCGTGGGGACCTGAGTGTCTTCACTCGGGACGTTGGTCTTAGCTACTCATACATTGTTCAAGCTGGTCAGAGCTTGTCTAATCTGGTCTTAGCTGGTCATAGCTGGTCCAAGCCAGTTATAGCTGTGATACTACCAGCGCAGTGACGGGTCCCTGTAACCGGCAAGTACCCGAATGTGTATACCCATCAAGAGAGGAATTTTCACACCAACCCAGCTCTTTACTCTATATTTACTTGGCGCGCCACTGGATCAGGTTATGACAGAAGGTCGGTTTTTAACGTGGGGACACGAGTGTCTTCACTCAGGCCGATTGTCTTAGCTGGTCATAGCTTGTCCAAGCTAGTCATAGCTGTGATACTACCAGCACAGGGACAGATCCATGTGACCGGTAAGGATCCGAATGTGTATACCCCTCAAGAGAGGAATTTACACACCAACCAATCTCTATACTCAAGCAAACATAATGGTGAATGATGAACATTTACCTATCACAATACACACACTAGAACGAGCAGCAAAATCAGGACGCAGAGAATGGGACTGCCTAAGTGGCAGAATAGGATATTCTAGCTTGCTACATATACCAGTTGTTCTAACCCCTGGGGCAGGAGAGCTTAAAATACAGCAAAGCACTGATCTGGTTATTGAATAAGGTTAACATCGATCTGAAGGCTGAGCCTTTTTCATTAAGACTACATATGATTTGTAAGTTACCATGAAACGTCATTGGAATTGATTCCTCATAACTGAAATTGCTAATGCCCCAACATTGCGAGTTTGCTCACAATTGTTTGATTTTTATGGTTAAGGCGTCTAGTATTTGTAATCGTTTTTTTTAATGCCATGCTATTTATCAGATCAGTGCCAAAGCTCCTGCTCGGTTTTTATGCCTAATATAAAATGACGGATTTTATTGCTAATATGAAATACCAGTTCTCGTACGATAAACAAAGTTAAGCAACGTCAAGCCTGGTCTGTACCTGGTGTTTGTTTTGCTGCAAATTTCTGGTGTGCTCAACATTTAAACTTTGCATCATACGTTTGCTAGTCAGACTTTGTAGAATGTTGACGTTTTATCCACAAACAAATACCTTAACCGTCCTGGGTAAGATGATAAACTACGTCCAACAGCAAGGCCTCTGATCAGGTGGGTTTGCGGAGCGTGGAACCACCTCTTAACTTCTGGTGTTCCCAGGTCCACCCTGACCCCGGGTGGTAGCACCTGTAAGGGTCCCAGCTATGGGCAAATAGTTAACCCCAAAACTGGGGTCAAAACACTACGAAAGTGTAAAAATAGGTTTCAATACCAGAAATACTTTTAAAAAAACTCAATACCAACAATCCATATTTGAAAAAAAAAATTACCAGCAATATATATATATATATATATATATATATATATATATATATATTAAAAAATATTACCACCTATACATTTTGAAAAAAAAATATTACCAGCGAAGGAAAATTCTTAGATTTTTGGAAAAAAAATATTACCATCAATGAAATTTTTGTCTGCATTAAATAACCCATTTTATACCGTAAAATAGAACAAACCAAACCAAATACCTTAAAAATAGCGAATGAGAAGTTACACTTTCACCAGGGTCAGTTGAAAAGTTCATAGACTAACCAAGATATAAATATAAATAGATAAAGAAGCTGGATACTAAAAGACATAAAAGTCTACAGGTAGCCGACTACCTATTGTTTTAGTCTGCCAACTAGTGTCTATACTTCCGATGTCAAGGAATATACGTTTCTAGCGATAGGTGAATAATAAACCGATGATTTCGGCGGAAGAGATTGCTAAGAGTTTGAAAATCGATATCTCAACTGCCTTTCGACATTTGAAGAAACGTGGGTACATTTCCAAACGTTTAAGTACGTGGGTACCCCATTTTCAGAAGAATCAGAAAAAAACTCGATCGTATTTCAACGATGATTTCTTTGATGTCACGCCTAGAAACAGCTGTCTAAGCTTTTCTCTTAAAACAATTTTTCCAGAAAAGAGGTTTGTCAAGTCCAGTACCTCTATCTATAAAAGGCAGGATGTGTGCGTGTGTGTGTGTGTAACGAATGCACGGCCGCACTTTTCGACGGATTTGCACCAAAATTTACATGCACATGTTCCAATATAGCGGGAAGGCCAAGACCGAGTTTGCATTTCCCAACTCCCATCGATAGTGTAAATAATCAATTTTTTCATGCTTCTACGGCAGATTTTATGTAGTTTGCGGCAATTTTCTACTGGCCAGAGTGAGGCATGCCGGCTGGCGCGAATAGGCAGGAAGATTCTATTGGCCAGTGTGAGAGCCAACAGCTGATTGACATGAATGTTAACTAGCATGCTAGCATGCAAAACAAAAAAATCGATAGCTGGATTCGTCACAAGTAGGAAAAATTTAAATCTGCATGGCACTTTACTCCAATTGGATCATTCGCTTGCTTAAAATCAACGTTGATTCTGATTCCGCAGAACTGGGTTGGGTGTGAAAAAGTGTTTGTTGTTAACATTCTTTTTTTCAATCGGTTTTTCCAGTTACGAGTCCTTTTTTAAAGCTGATCGTATTGTGTTCATTTTGTTTAGTTCTTTTTTCGTAACAGATTTAATGTTTAGTATAGAGCATAGAAAAAAATCGCAGTGTGAGATAGGCAAGAAGTAAGGCATGTAGCAACATCGGCACGGCAAAGGGCACTCCTTTAAAGGCAAGGAAGGGCAAAAATAATCTAAGTCAAGTGATAGCGTTTGCTGTATTAGTCGTACGATTTTTGAATCAAGCACGGGCAGCACCAGGCCATGCCGCGATATCACGGGGCTTTTAAAGAACATGATTCGAGTTTTCAGATTTTGTTTTTATAGCGATTTGCCTTTTTGGGCGAACCTATCTCTGACACAGGCGAGGCTATTTTCAATTCATTTTATCATGTGTCAAATTTCTTTCCATAGGCTGAGGTATTTGGAGTATTTAATATATAATAATTCCATGTCATGAATGTTTATGATGGATTCGGGATAGGTATGCAATGTGATAGGTCCTGATCTGGCATCTCGTCTACAGTCACTTTCTCACAGGCATATTATGGCTTCCCTCTGTCACTTCTACAAATATTTTCATAGCAACTGCTCTTTCACTGGTAGCCTAACGGTATGAATTTAAGCGTGCTACTAGGTTGGCATTTCTGACCCACCATTTTACTGTCGAAACAGTTAAATGTAACCGCCTCTTCTACTCCAACAGCTTCTTATCTCACACTTCCCGATAGTGGAACACCGTTCATCCTACTTGCTTCCCTGATGGCTATAATCTCCAAATATTCAAATGCAATGTCAATTGACATCTTTTGATGCCTGGATCCTGATCATCATCCTTCTCTGTATCCTATCCTCAAACACCCCTTTTTATTCTTTTTACTTTCCTTCCAGTTCTAGACCATACTTTTTGCTTTGAGAAATTTCGCTTGATTCCTGCACAAATTTCCAGAGGATGTTGGATTTCTGTTAAAGATCGTTCATATCCACGTTATGGATACATCATCGGTACATTGAAACGAACCTAACTTCCATCGATCCTTTGTCCATTCATTCCTTCATTCCGCTTTCCTTCTTCTATCCATCCTTCATTTATTCATTCATTCTTTCATTCATTCATTTTTGCCTTCGTTCCAACGATCCTTCCTTCTATCGTTCCTTCGTCCATTAATTCCTTCATTCCTCTTTCCTTCTTCTATCCATCCTCTATTCATTTATTCTTTCAATCATTCATTCAATCATTCCTTTTTCCCTTCGTTCCAAATATCCTTCCTTCCATCGTTCCTTGATCCATTCATTCCTGCATTCCTCTTTCCTTCTTCTATACATCCTTCATTCATTCGTTCATACATTCATTCATTCTTTCCTTCTACCCTTAGTTCCAACTATCCTCCCTTCCATCATTCCTTCGACCATTCATTCCTTCGTCCATTCATTTCATTCTTCTATCCATCCTTCATTCATTCATCCAATCATTCTTTCGTTTTTCCGTTCGTTCCAACGATCCTTCCTTCCATCGTTCCTTTGTCCATTCATTCCTTCATTCCGCTTTCCTTCTTTTATCCATCCTTCCTTCCTTCATTCATTCATTCATTCATTCTTTCCTTTTTCCCTTCGTTCCAAATATCCTCCCTTCCATCGTTCCTTCGTCCATTCATTCCTTCATTCCACTTTCGTTCTTCTATCCATCGTTCATTCAAACATTCATTCATTCTTTCCTTTTTCCCTTCGTTCCAACCAATCCTCCCTTCCATCGTTCCTTCGTCCATTCATTCCTTCATTCCTCTTTCTTTCTTCTATCCATCATTCATTCATTCATCCTTACCTTTTTCCCTTCGTTCAAACTATCCTTCTCTCCATCGTTCCTTCGTCTGTTCATTTCTTCCATTCCTCTTTCCTTCTTCTAACCATCTTTCATTGATTCATTCATTCATTCATTCTTTCCTTTTTCCCTTAGTTCCAACTATCCTCACTTCCATCGTTCCTTCGTCCATTCATTCCTTCATTCCACTTTCCTTCTTCTATCCATCCTTCATTCAATCATTCATTCATTCATTCATTCATGCTTTCCTTTTTCCCTTCCTTCCAACTCTCCTCCCTTCCATCGTTCCTTCGTCCATTCATTCCTTCATTCCTCTTTCTTTCTTCTATCCGTCCTTCATTCATTCATTCATTCATTCATTCTTTCCTTTTTCCCTTCGTTCCAACTATTCTCCCTTCCATCGTTCCTTCGTCCATTCATTCCTTCATTCTTCTTTCCTTCTTTTATCCATCCTTCCTTCATTCATTCATTGATTCAATCATTCTTTCGTTTTTCCCTTCGTTCCAACTATACTTCCTTCCATCGTTCCTTTGTCCATTCATTCCTTCATTCCTCTTTCCTTCTTTTATCCATCCTTCCTTCCTTTCTTCATTCATTCATTCATTCATTCATTCATTACTTTTTCCCTTCGTTCCAACTATCCTCCCTTCCATCGTTCCTTCGTCCATTCATTCCTTCATTCCACTTTCGTTCTTCTATCAATCGTTCATTCATTCATTCATTCATTCCATTTTCCCTTCGTTCCAATTATCCTTCCTTCCATCGTTCCTTCGTCCATTCATTCCTTCATTCCTCATTTATTCTTCTATCCGTCCTTCATTCATTCATTCATTCATTCTTTAATTTTTGCCTTCGTTCCAACTATCCTTCCTTCCATGGTTCTTTCGTCCATTCATTCATTCATACCTCTTTCCTTCTTCTATCCATCCTTCATTCATTCATTCTTTCCCTTTTCCCTTAGTTCCAACTAACCTTCCTTCCATCGTTCCTTCGTCCATTCATTCCTTCATTCCTCTTTCCTTCTTCTATCAATGCTTCATTCATTCATTCATTCATTCATTCATTCATTCATTCTTTCCCTTTTCCCTTCGTTCCAATTATCCTTTCTTCCATCGTTCCTTCGTTCATTCATTCATTCATTTCTCTTTTCTTCTTCTATCCATCCTTTATTCATTGATTCAATCATTCTTTCGTTTTTCCCTTCGTTCCAACTATCCTTCCTTCCATCGTTCCTTCGTCCATTCATTCCTTCATGCCTCTTTTCTTCTTCTATCCATCCTTCATTCATTCATTCATTCATTCATTCATTCTTCCCTTTTTCCCTTCGTTCCAACTATCCTTCCTTCAATCGTTTCTTCGTCCATTCTTTCCTTCATTCCTCTTTCCTTCCTCTATCCATCCTTCATTCATTCAATCATTCATTCATTCCTTTTTCCCTTCGTTCCAACTATCCTCCCTTCTATCGTTCCTTCGTCCATTCATTCCATCATTCCTCTTTCTTTCTTCTATCCATCCTTCATTCATTCATTCATTCATTAATTCTTTCCTTTTTCCCTTCGTTCCAACTATCCTCCATTCTATCGTTCCTTCGTCCATTCATTCCTTCATTCCTCTTTCCTTCTTCTATCCATCATTCATTCATTCATTCATTCATTCATTCTTTCCTTTTTCCCTTCGTTCCAACTATACTTCCTTCCATCGTTCCTTCGTCCATTCATTCCTTCATTCCTCTTCCCTTCTTCTATCAATCCTTCATTCATTCATTCATTCATTCATTCATTCATTCCTTTTTCCCTTCGTTCCAACTATACTCCCTTCTATCGTTCCTTCGTCCATTCATTCCTTCATTCCTCTTTCCTTCTTCTATCCATCCTCTATTCATTTATTCTTTCAATCATTCATTCAATCATTCCTTTTTCCCTTCGTTCCAAATATACTTCCTTCCATCGTTCCTTGATCCATTCATTCCTGCATTCCTCTTTCCTTCTTCTATCCATCCTTCATTCATTCGTTCATACATTAATTCATTCTTTCCTTCTACCCTTAGTTCCAACTATCCTCCCTTCCATCATTCCTTCGACCATTCATTCCTTCGTCCATTCATTTCATTCTTCTATCCATCCTTCATTCATTCATCCAATCATTCTTTCGTTTTTCCGTTCGTTCCAACTATCCTTCCTTCCATCGTTCCTTTGTCCATTCATTCCTTCATTCCTCTTTCCTTCTTTTATCCATCCTTCCTTCCTTCCTTCATTCATTCATTCATTCATTCTTTCCTTTTCCCCTTCGTTCTAACTATCCTCCCTTCCATCGTTCCTTCGTCCATTCATTCCTTCATTCCACTTTCGTTCTTCTATCCATCGTTCATTCAAACATTCATTCATTCTTTCCTTTTTCCCTTCGTTCCAACCAATCCTCCCTTCCATCGTTCCTTCATCCACTCATTCATTCATTCCTCTTTCTTTCTTCTATCCATCATTCATTCATTCATCCTTACCTTTTTCCCTTCGTTCAAACTATCCTTCCTTCCATCGTTCCTTCGTCTGTTCATTTCTTCCATTCCTCTTTCCTTCTTCTGTCCATCTTTCATTGATTCATTCATTCATTCATTCTTTCCTTTTTCCCTTAGTTCCAACTATCCTCACTTCCATCGTTCCTTCGTCCATTCATTCCTTCATTCCTCTTTCCTTCTTCTATACATCCTTCATTCAATCGTTCATTCATTCATTCATTCTTTCCTTTTTCCCTTCGTTCCAACTATTCTCCCTTCCATCGTTCCTTCGTACATTCATTCCTTCATTCCTCTTTCCTTCTTTTATCCATCCTTCCTTCCTTCATTCATTGATTCAATCATTCTTTCGTTTTTCCCTTCGTTCCAACTATCCTTCCTTCCATCGTTCCTTTGTCCATTCATTCCTTCATTCCAATTTCGTTCTTCTATCCATCGTTCATTCAAACATTCATTCATTCTTTCATTTTTCCCTTCGTTCCAACCAATCCTCCCTTCCATCGTTCCTTCGTCCATTCATTCATTCATTCCTCTTTCGATCTTCTATCAATCTTTCATTCATTCATTCATTCATTCATTCCATTTTCCCTTCGTTCCAATTATCCTTCCTTCCATCGTTCCTTCGTCCATTCATTCCTTCATTCCTCATTCTTTCTTCTATCCGTCCTTCATTCATTCATTCATTCATTCATTCTTTAATTTTTGCCTTCGTTCCAACTATCCTCCCTTCCATCGTTCTTTCGTCCATTCATTCATTCATTCCTCTTTCCTTCTTCTATCCATTCTTCATTCATTCATTCATTCATTCATTCATTCCTTTTTCCATTCGTTCCAACTATCCTTCCTTCCATCGTTTCTTCGTCCATTCTTTCCTTCATTTCTCTTTCATTCTTCTATCCATCCTTCCTTCATTCATTCATTCCTTTTTCCCGTCGTTCCAACTATCCTCCCTTCTATCGTTCCTTCGTCCATTCATTCCTTCATTCCTCTTTCCTTCTTCTATCCATCCTTCATTCATTCATTCATTCATTCATTCTTTCCTTTTTCTCTTCGTTTCAACTATCCTCACTTCCATCGTTCATTCGTCCATTCATTCCTTCATTCCTCTTTTCTTCTATCCATCATTCATTCATTCATTCATTCTTTCATTTTTTTCTTCGTTCCAACTATCCACCCTTCCATTGTTCATTCGTCATTTCATTCCTTCATTCCTCTTTCCTTTTTCTATCCATCCTCCATTCATTCATTCATTCATTCTTTTCTTTTTCCCTTCGTTCCAAGTATCCTTTCTTCCATCGTTCCTTCATCCATTTATTCCTTCATTCCTCTTTCCTTCTACTATCCATTCCTCGTTAATTCATTCATTCTTTCATTCATTCCTTTTTCCCTTCGTTCCAACTATCCTTCCTTCCATCGTTCCTGCGTCCATTCATTCCTTCATTCCTCTTTTCTTCTTCTATCCATCCTTCATTCATTCATTCATTCTTTCCTTTTCCCTTCGTTCCAACTATCCTCCCTTCCATCGTTGCTTCGTCCATTCATTCCTTCATTCCTCTTTTCTTCTTCTATCCATCCTTCATTCATTCATTCATTCTTTTCTTTTTCCCTTCGTTCCAACTATCCTTCCTTCCATCGTTCCTTCGTCCATTCTTTCCTTCATTCCTCGTTCCTTCTTCTATCCATCCTTCATTCATTCATTCATTCATTCATTATTCACTTTTTCCCTTCGTTCCAACTATCCTTCCTTCCATCGTTTCTTCGTCCATTCATTCAGTCATTCCTCTTTTCTTCTTTATCCATCCTTCATTCATTCATTCATTCATTCCTTTTTCCATTCGTTCCAACTATCCTCCCTTCTATCGTTCCTTCGTCCATTCATTTCTTCATTCCTCTTTCCTTCATCTATCCATTCTTCATTCATTCATTCATTCGTTCCTTCCCTTTTCCCTTCGTTCCAACAATACTCCCTTCCATTGTTCCTTCGTCCATTCATTCCTTCATTCCGCTTTCCTTCTTCTATCCATCCTTCATTCATTCATTCATTCTTTCCTTTTTCCCTTCGTTCCAACTATCCTTCCTTCCATCGTTCGTTCGTCCATTCTTTCCTTCATTCCTCTTTCTTTCATCTATCCATCCTTCATTCATTCATTTATTCATTCATTCCTTTTTCCCTTCGTTCCAACTATCATCCCTTCCATCGTTCCTTCGTCCGTTCATTCCTTCATTCCTCTTTCCTTCTTCTATCCATCCTTCATTCATTCATTCATTCTTTCCTTTTCTCCTTCGTTCCAACTATCATCCCTTTTCCATCGTTCCTTCGTCCATTCATTCCTTCATTCCTCTTTCCTTCTTCTATCCATACTTCATTCATTCATTCATTCATTCATTCATTCTTTCCTTTTTCTCTTCGTTTCAACTATCCTCCCTTCCATCGTTCATTCGTCCATTCATTCCTTCATTCCTCTTTTCTTCTTCTATCCATCCTTCATTCATTCATTCATTGATTCATTCATTCATTCATTCATTTTTCCATTCGTTCCAACTATCCCCGCTTCCATTGTTCCTTCGTCATTTCATTCCTTCATTCCTCTTTCCTTCTTCTATCCATCCTTCATTCAATCATTCTTTCCTTTTTCCCTTCGTTCCAACTATCCTCCCTTCTATCGTTCCTTCGTCCATTCATTTCTTTATTCCTCTTTCCTTCATCTATCCATTCTTCATTCATTCATTCATTCATTCGTTCCTTCCCTTTTCCCTTCGTTCCAACAATACTCCCTTCCATCTTTCCTTCGTCCATTCATTCCTTCATTCCGCTTTCCTTCTTCTATCCATCCTTCATTCATTCATTCATTCTTTCCTTTTTCCCTTCGTTCCAACTATCCTTCCTTCCATCGTTCGTTCGTCCATTCTTTCCTTCATTCCTCTTTCTTTCATCTATCCATCCTTCATTCATTCATTTATTCATTCATTCCTTTTTCCCTTCGTTCCAACTATCATCCCTTCCATCGTTCCTTCGTCCGTTCATTCCTTCATTCCTTTTTCCTTCTTCTATCTATCCTTCATTCATTCATTCATTCTTTCCTTTTTTCCTTCGTTCCAACTATCATCCCTTCCATCGTTCCTTCGTCCATTCATTCCTTCATTCCTCTTTCCTTCTTCTATCCATACTTCATTCATTCATTCATTCATTCATTCTTTCCTTTTTCTCTTCGTTTCAACTATCCTCCCTTCCATCGTTCATTCGTCCATTCATTCCTTCATTCCTCTTTCCTTCTTCTATCCATCCTTTATTCATTCATTCATTCTTTCCTTTTCTTCTTCGTTCCAACTATCATCCCTTCCATCGTTCCTTCGTCCATTCATTCCTTCATTCCTCTTTCCTTCTTCTATCCATACTTCATTCATTCATTCATTCATTCATTCTTTCCTTTTTCTCTTCGTTTCAACTATCCTCCCTTCCATCGTTCATTCGTCCATTCATTCCTTCATTCCTCTTTTCTTCTTCTATCCATCTTTCATTCATTCATTCATTCATTTCTTTTTCCCTTCGTTCCAACTATCGTCCCTTCCATCGTTGCTTCGTCCATTCATTCCTTCATTCCTCTTTTCTTCTTCTATCCATCCTTCATTCATTCATTCATTCTTTTCTTTTTCCCTTCGTTCCAACTATCCTCCCTTCTATCGTTCCTTCGTCCATTCATTCCTTCATTCCTCTTTCCTTCTTCTGTCCATACTTCTTTCATTCATTCATTCTTTCATTCTTTCTTTCCTTTTTCCCTTCGTTCCAACTATACTTGCTTCCAACGTTCCTTCGTCCATTCATTCCTTCATTCCTCTTTCCTTCTTCTATCCATCCTTCATTCATTCATTCATTCATTCATTCGTCCCTTCCCTTTTCCCTTCGTTGCAACTATACTCCCTTCCATCTTTCCTTCGTCCATTCATTCCTTCATTCCTCTTTCCTTCTTCTGTCCATCCTTCATTCATTCATTCATTCATTCCTTTTTCCCTTCGTTCCAACTATCATCCCTTCCATCGTTACTTCGTCCGTTCATTCCTTCATTCCTCTTTCCTTCGTCTATCTATCCTTCATTCATTCATTCATTCTTTCCTTTTTTCCTTCGTTCCAACTATGCCCTCTTCCATTGTTCCTTCGTCATTTCATTCCTTCATTCCTCTCTCTTTCTTCTATCCATCCTCCGTTCATTCATTCATTCATTCTTTTCATATTCCCTTCGTTCCAACTATCCTTCCTTCCATCGTTCCTTCATCCATTTATTCCTTCATCCCTTTTTCTTTCTTCTATCCATTCTTCATTCATTCATTCATTCGTTCCTTCCCTTTTCCCTTCGTTCCAACTATACTCCCTTCCATCTTTCCTTCGTCCATTCATTCCTTCATTCCTCTTTCCTTCTTCTATCCATCCTTCATTCATTCATTCCTTCATTCTTTCCTTTTTCCCTTCGTTCCAACTATCCTTCCTTCCATCGTTCGTTCGTCCATTCTTTCCTTCATTCCTCTTTCCTTCTTCTATCCATACTCCATTCATTCTTTCATTCTTTCCTTTTCCCCTTCGTTCCAACTATCATCCCTTCCATCGTTCCTTCGTCCATTCATTCCTTCATTCCTCTTTCCTTCTTCTCTCCATCCTTTATTCATTCATTCATTCTTTCCTTTTCTCCTTCGTTCCAACTATCATCCCTTCCATCGTTCCTTCGTCCATTCATTCCTTCATTCCTCTTTCCTTCTTCTATCCATACTTCATTCATTCATTCATTCATTCATTCTTTCCTTTTTCCATTCGTTCCAACTATCCCCGCTTCCATTGTTCCTTCGTCATTTCATTCCTTCATTACTCTTTCCTTCTTCTATCCATACTTCATTCATTCATTCATTAGTTACTTCCCTTTTCCCTTCGTTGCAACTATACTCCCTTCCATCTTTCCTTCGTCCATTCATTCCTTCATTCCTCTTTCTTTCTTCTATCCATCCTTCATTCATTCATTCATTTTTTCCTTTTTCCCTTCGTTCCAACTATCTTTCCTTCCATCGTTCATTCGTCCATTCATTTCTTCATTCCTCTCTCCTTCTTCTATCCATCCTCCATTGATTCATTCATTCATTTATTCTTTCCTTTTTCCCTTCGTTCCAACTATCCTTCCTTCCATCGTTCCTTCGTCCATTTATTCCTTCATTCCTCTTTCTTTCTTCTATCCATCCTTCATTCATTCATTCATTCATTCATTCATTCGTTCCTTCCCTTTTCCCTTCGTTCCAACTTTACTCCCTTCCATCTTTCCTTCGTCCATTCATTCCTTCATTCCTATTTCCTTCTTCTCTCCATCCTTCATTCATTCTTTCCTTTTTCCCTTCGTTTCAACTATCTTTCCTTCCATCGTTCCTTCGTCCATTCATTCCTTCATTCCTCTTTTCTTCTTCTATCCATACTTCTTTCATTCTTTCATTCATTCATTCGTTCCTTCCCTTTTTCTTCGTTCCAACTATCCTTCCTTCCATCGTTCCTTCGTCCATTCATTCCTTAATTCCTCTTTTCTTCTTCTATCCATCATTCATTCATTCATTCATTCATTCCTTTTTCCCTTCGTTCCAACTATCGTCCCTTCCATCGTTGCTTCGTCCATTCATTCCTTCATTCCTCTTTTCTTCTTCTATCCATCCTTCATTCATTCGTTCATTCATTCTTTCTTTCCTTTTTCCCTTCGTTCCAACTATCCTTCCTTCCATCGTTCCTTCGTCCATTTATTCCTTCATTCCTCTTTCTTTCTTCTATCCATCCTTCATTCATTGATTCATTCATTCGTTCCTTCCCTTTTCCCTTCGTTCCAACTATCCTCCCTTCCATCGTTCCTTCGTCCATTCATTCCTTCATTCCTCTTTCCTTCTTCTATCCATCCTTCATTCATTCATTCATTCATTCATTCATACTTTCCTTTTTTCCCTGCGTTCTAACTATCCTCCCTTCCATCGTTCCTTTGTCATTTCATTCCTTCATTCCTCTTTCTTTCTTTTATCCATCCTCCTTTCATTCATTCATTCATTCTTTCCTTTTTCCCTTCGTTCAACTATCCTCCCTTCGATCGTTCCTTCGTGCATTCATTCCTTCATTCCTCTTTCCTTCTTCTATCCATCCTTCATGAAAGCAGAATCATTGACTTCTATTTGGATATTAGTTTGGATTATATTATGGAATGCTTAATTGATCAGTACCCATCGGTTCATTCCTGTGCTTGTATATACTCAGCAACAGATTAAATAAACCGGGGGTCTCATGTTCTCATTGTCATACTGCTGATGATTATTGAAATGTTTCGTATTGGGGTCCTTGACAGACATGCAAGATTTTGTCGATTGATATACAGATGTATATATCAAAAACGAGTATTCAACAATTCGGCAATATGTGTGTTGATTTCTGTGATTGTTTGTGTGTGTGTGTAAATACAAAATACGCATAGTTGCTAGAATATATTTGAAAGGATTTGCATTTAGCAAAGTAGAATTGCAAGAAACTAGTTTTAAAAGGAAGAAAGAGAAGAAGAGGATGAGAGGCGTCACAAGAAAAAGGGTGTAATAGAGGAAGAAGAAGAAGACGAAGAAGAAGAAGAAGAAGAAGAAGAAGAAGAAGAAGAAGAAGAAGAAGAAGAAGAAGAAGACGAGACTATTAAGTAGATAATAGAGACGTTGGAGGAAGAAGAAAGAGAACTAGAAAGAAAAAAGATAAAAAGAAGAAAGAAAGAAGGAAAGAAAAAGAGAAAGAGAGAAAGACAAACAGACAGACAGATAGGGTAGAGGAGGCAGAGAAAAAGAAAAAAGGCAGTAGCATTAGCTGCAAAAAACAAGACTGTAATATTAGAAGACCACAACGATGGTGCATCGACGAAGAAGAAGGAGAAAAAGACGTAGAAGAAATTAAAATATACTATTAGCAGTATTTAGAAGAAGAAGAAGAAGAAGAAGAAGAAGAAGAAGAAGAAGAAGACGAAGAAGAAGAAAAAGATGAAGAATGATGAGGTGGAGATGACTGAGGAAACGAAGAAGAAGAGGGGGAGAAGTGGAAGAAGATAATCGTACAATTAGACGGGTGTAATAGAAGAAGAAGAAGAAGAAGAAGAAGAAGAAGAAGAAGAAGAAGAAGAAGAAGAAGATGAAGAATGATGAGGTGGAGATGACTGAGGAAACGAAGAAGAAGAGGGGGAGAAGTGGAAGAAGATAATCGTACAATTAGACGGGTGTAATAGAAGAAGAAGAAGAAGAAGAAGAAGAAGAAGAAGAAGAAGAAGAAGAAGAAGAAGAAGAAGAAGAAGATGAAGAATGATGAGGTGGAGATGACTGAGGAAACGAAGAAGAAGAGGGGGAGAAGTGGAAGAAGATAATCGTACAATTAGACGGGTGTAATAGAAGAAGAAGAAGAAGAAGAAGAAGAAGAAGAAGAAGAAGAAGAAGAAGAAGAAGAAGAAGAAGAATGAATGAATGAATGAGTTGGATATGGCGGAGGAAATGAACAAGAAAGAAAAGTAGGAGGAGTGGAAGAATGTTGTACAATGAGAGGGATGTAAAGAATAATAATAATAGGAAGAAGATAAAGTCGAAATATATAGCTGAAATGGTGGAGGAAATAAACAAGAGGAGGAGGGGGAAAGAAGGAGGATTGACGTACACTTAGACGATTTTAAATAAAGAAAGAAAGAAAGAAAAGAAGAAGAAGAAGAAGAAGAATGAGTTGGATATGGCGGAAGAAAGGAACAATAAAAGTAGAGCGGGAGAACGTCGTACAATTAGACGGGTTTAATAGAAGAATAATTAATATGAAGATGATGAAGACGACATATCAGGTGGAAAGGGAGAGAGGAAGAAGACAGACGTGCAATTAGACGGCTGTAAATAAATAAAGAAAGAAAGGAAGAAGAAGAAGAAGAAGAAGAAGAAGAAGAAGAAGAAGAAGAAGAATGCTCATTTCGAGTATGCCCTCAGCAATACCGTGTGGCACAAATCGACCGTTGAAATGTCAGTAACATCTGCGTTTGGCGAAACTACAACAGGACGAAGCGGCTACTGTCACCATATCTTGTATTCAGCTGCTAACCGCAACCGTCATCCTGATTTTTAATCAAATTGAAATCTGTCAACTTTAAAGCTCTTTTCAGTTTCAGAACTGTATAAATGAACGGACACACCTCCCCACCATGCCGGTGAGAAACTCGAAACGCTTTTTACGAAACCTGCAGCCTCTTTGAATACCTCCGTTAATTCTTTAAACGGCCAGGAATAACAGATCAGTTGCTCTCCGACGGAATTTTATTCTTTATTTACTACGATTAGTTCCATATCAGTTTCTGGTGTGAATATTTCAGACGATTGGTTCAGTTCATAGACTTGCGTCAGAAATGGGACGGGTTAGAAATTCGAATAAAAAAAAATGAGCGGCTTTTGTTGGATAAAGATCTGGATCAAACAAGCGTTTATCATTATACATGGAATTCATTCTTGAATTGAATTGTCTAAAACCCTTCCGACTTCTTGCTCTTCAGTTTTCCTTTCATTTGAGAATAGTATTTTATTCGTAGGTTTGTTAGAAATATATATATCTGTGTTTAATCAAATACGCCGCTTAGAGCATTGTAGTTTCTGTAATATTGTGAGTTTTGTTAAATACACTGGAATAAAAAGTAACCATCTGTCCATTGTACATTTGAGTAAGAAAGAAATCCAGTTTACGCTAGAATAAAATGTCCTCTAAGACGTATTCACTTTTTTGATTCTACCTCAGTTTAAATATTTATAAACATTTAATATTTAATTTCAAATGTCAATCTTTGTAAATCAATAAACATTAATATTTCTTAATTTTAACCATTAATCTTTGCAATTCGATAAACGCTCAATTTATTGTCATTTAAATAGTAAGTACATTTTTTTTGGGGGGATACCATGTAGGTACAAATACGGTTGGATTTACTTCTATTCGAAACTAGCTCAAAAGCCTAATTTAGTGTGGATATCAGTTAGCTCCTGTTATTAGGTTGGTGCAAAACTAATGAGGTAATAATGTCGTTTTTTGAGGTATTTTTAACGTCAAAAAACGACATTATTACGTCCTTATTTTTGCACCAACCTAATAATTCCACTCTTCAAGTTCTCCGCTGCCTTAATCGGGTATTGAACTCACACGCTTTGGGTCTTGTTACTGGATCTAACCAACGTCTTTATCCACTGTGCCACGTGTTTTTGAGGGACAAGACCCAAAGAGTGTGAGTTCAATACCCGGTTAAGGCAGTGGAGAACTTTCAGAGGGAAATTAACAAGAGCTAACTGATAACTGACATCCATCAAACATGGCACATGGAACTATAACAGTCTACCGCAGTGAGCGAAATAAAGGGTTCTGTTCGAAATTCCAACCACCTGAAGAAGGCCGGAGCGTACAACGGCCGAAACGTTGTGATAAATATGGCGACAAAGATGAGGACAATAGTCCGAACAATGTAAATAAAAACAAAACAGCAATAATAATTTTGAAGAAGTAACTTTCAATTTCTCAATTCACTCCAAAGAACTTCAAAACCTCACCTAACTCTGATTTGGGTCCAATTTCCGGCCTAAATTGGGTCTAAATTGCAATTCAGGCTGAAAATTAAGTTCTTCAAATCACACACTCCGTTGAACTTCAATTGAGTTCTTCAAATCAAAAACTTTGCAGAACTTCAAAACCTCACGTCACGAAACCTCTTACTTTAATTCTGATTTCTTCTTATTTGAAGATATAAAATCGATTTCCTCAATTTACGAAATGTTGGAGATATTTTAAACTGAAATTAAGACACTTTGTAAATTAAAACAAAAGTTTTTGTGTTACTTTAAACCCAGTATAAATTAATATATTTTAAAACACTAATTTTTTAAGTTATGTTCCACAGGTTATAATATGTCTATAGAGAGGAAGTATGGCCGAAGTTAGATCGGTTTCAGACACACAGCAGGACAGACAGTATTTGCCATTTATTTATTTAGAAGATATATATATATATATATATATATATATATATATATATATATATATATATATATATATATATATAAAGAGAGAAGATAGCTTTTAATTTTTAAGTGTTCCTTTCAATCCCGGGATCCTTAAAACACCAGGATCCCCTACATAAACCCCAGATCAAGCATTAAAACATTTATCAAAAAAGAATGATCCGGCTGCCCCAATAACAAATTATACAACATCAAACCTTTCTATAGAATTTATCTCCTTTCCCTGGCACGATTCAATATAGTCAATGTATGGGTTAAAGAGTAACACCGTGCCAGGGAAAGGAGATAGAAGAATAAAAACAAGGAAAGATGAAGTCATAATGCCAGACTTCATACCTGACACTCCATTATAAGACATTCTTATATTCTAAAACAAGAGAATCCTGATTCCAAAACGGTATCATATCATAATTTAGAGCAAGTCTGGCACTAGTTAGAGGGGCTTCAGACAAAAGGACATACAGAATTTGCGTTTTATTTATTTAGGAGACAGACACTGGCAAACCCTTAATCTAGTCTCAGAAAGAGAAGTATAAGCCAAGTTTACACATAATAAAAACAGAGTGTATGGTTTTTGTCAGAATGTAAAAAGTAGACATACAGTGCTGTTCAATAAAAGTGACTCACCTGATTTTTTTTTAATAAATGTTCTCTTCTCCAATGAAACGAAAGTTGAGCTAAATTCAATGGATAAGCGATCTAACATCCGAAGAAGCTTTGAAAGCTCTTTGAATTTAGCAGTAAGTACTGACAAGCATCCGTTCAGTATAATATTCTGGAGATGCTTTTCTTTTCATGGAACTGGTTTCTTAAAACCTATTGAAAAGTCCCTCAGGAGCGAGTAGTACAAGATAATTTTAGAGTCTTGCCTGCTCCCTTCTGCTGAAAGGTTGTAAATCGACCCCACCAAGCTCATTTGTATGCAGGATAATGCTCCCTGTCACAAATCAAAATTGATGAAGGAATATTTTGATGAGAAACAGGTGAGTGTTATGACATGGGCGCCCCAATCTCCTGACCTCAACCCCATAGAAAACATATAGAGCATGTTGCTCAACTGCTTTCTCGAGAGTCTGTACTTTATAATTCTTCAAAAAACGTATAGCTGGCAACACTATTCTTTAAAAAACAAAAAAAACGTATAGCTGGTAATAATAAATATGTTTTCAAAAACGTATTATCAGACGCCTTGCTGTTGGACGTAGTTTATCGTTTTACCCAGGGCGCGGATGTAGTTTATCGTCATACACAGGATGCGGATGTAGTCTGGGTGTTAACTATTTGCCCATAGCTCGGACCCTAACAGTTGCTACCACCCCGGGTCATGGTGTACCTAGGAAGACCAGCAATTAAGAGGGGGTTCCACGCTCCTCAAAACCTCCTCAAAGCCTTGCTGTTGGACGTAGTTTATTGTCTTACCCCGGGCGCGGATGTAGTTTATCGTCATACCCAAGACGCGGATGTATTATATCGTCATACCCAGGACGACCACCAAACTGTGAGGTCATAGAGATAATAGCATTGCGTAACGTTACAGATGGCAATTAACTTATGTAATTTGCAGCCTTGAACTGTTAAATAACTTTTAATATGACGTCTCTTGACGACGTAAGTGATCATTGCTTGCCATATCTTCCTTTTCTTTCATATCGGTAAATTGCCATGATTGCTCGGAAAAGATAATACATTGTTTTCACGATAACTTCTCCACGGTTTTCAAATCCGAGAAATGCTTCTAGAGTGGCTTCTAGAGTAAAATTTTAAATAGAATGTTTGGTATCTTTAAATCTGTTATGATGTGGGGTCTGACAAGACGCAAAACTTAACTCGACCGAGTCAGTCGTGATAATAGAATTCAATACTCAGCTAGACAAGTCACTATAATAGTATTAGCTAATTTTATTTTCCAGACAATTACCCAGGACTACTTATCATGGATAAATCAGTCATGATAGTAAAGAGTGTTACCGTCCGTTACCACCAAAAATTCTATAAATTATATTTACTGGAAATCACGTCTTTAAATAAGAATCCTTATGTAAAGCGGCTTGGATTGAAGAATCGGACAGCTGAGTTCGAATTCCAGTCGAATCCATTACATTCACTTACATGCTAATACCCTTGGGAAAGGTATGAATCCTCTTCTTCACCCACCAGCTATGTGTAAATAGCATGACAGACCAGCTGGTCTACTGCAGAAAGAAATGGCAACCTACTGCAGGAAAAAAAAACGCTTCGTCAGTCATGTATCGAAAGATACATGATCGCCTAAGCGTGTATCACGCATAGCACATAACCGATTAATGTAGAGTGGCTAACAGAGAAACGGTTTATTTATTTCAACTTTTGTCTTTTAAGATGTATATATGGTCGATGGAGATGGAGAGCCGAGTTCGAATTCCATCGAATCCATTACATTCTCTTACGTGCTACTAACCTTGGGAAAGGTATGAATTCTCTTCTTCATCCCCCATCTATGGGTAAATAGCAGTACAGACCGGATTCTATAGCCTTGAATGGCAGCTGATCTACCGCAGAAAGAAATGTCAACCTACTGCGAGAAAAATCAGCCTCGTCAGTCATGTATCGAAAGATACATGATCGTCTAAGCGTGTAATACGCATGGCATATAACTGACTATGTGAAAGCTAAGTTGTTTATTCAAATGTCTTTAGAATTGAATGGTATTTTGTTTTTAAAGCGAATTAATAATTTAGTTAATAAATTGTCTTTGGAAATGGTAAGAGAGGCGGCGGCATGGAATTTGCCTCTAGAAAGATGAGCTGAATGCATTACAATCAAGTTAACGAAACGAAACTGAAGCGTCGCCAAATGTTGGACCATTTAGAGATTTGGAAAGAATGTTGCTAAATGTAAGCATCTGATTTGTAATGTAAAAAGAAAAAGAAAGACACATGAATTTCTAAGCTTTGCATCGAAACGAAAAACAAGAAGAAAAAAGAAAAAGAAAATACACACGAACAATTAAAATAAAACCAATGCCATAGGAGGGAGAAATCATTATGTGGCAGTGGCTGTCGATTTGTCTCCATCAAGGAAATAATTGCTAAATGAAAGGTAAACAAATGGATTGGTGCCCATTATCAGGGCCTCATGGCTTATTTTGGGCCGCTCTTCTGAAGCTGCCTCGAAAGCCTAGCGCCTTCTTTTTGCTTTCTTCGTCTTCGCCACAAGCAGAACGACTCTAATAGAATCGGATACTCGTACAAATGAACATTTTTGGCGAATAGTTTCCCTCTTAAGTCATTGCATTCTTTCAATAGTTAAGCAATAAAGAAGAAAGACATGAAACGAATGGCTTTATACAGGAACGGTAAGTTATTGCCAGAACTCTTGAAAGAAGATACTGATATTTCTGACAAAACGATAACATTTCTAGAATTAGAATAAATTATTTATTTTCGGACTAATATCCTCATCTTTGTTGTTATTATCACCTGATTGTCTTCTGTCTGAATTTCTGGGATGAGGAATGATCATTATTTATAGCCAGACTAATATCCTCATCGTTGTTGTTATTATCCCCTGATTGCCTTCTGTCTGAATTTATGGAGTGAGGAATTATCATTATTTACATTCAGACTAATATCCTCATCTTTGTTGTTATTATCACCTGATTGCCTTCTGTCTGAATTTATGGGGTGAGGAATTATCATTATTTATATCCAGACTAATATCCTCATCGTTGTTGTTATTATTACCTGATTGCCTTCTGTCTGAATTTATGGGGTGTGGAATTATCATTATTTACATTCAGACTAATATCCTCATCTTTGTTGTTATTATCACTTGATTGCCTTCTATCTGAATTTCTGGGGTGAGGAATTATCATTATTTAAATTCAGACTAATATCCTCATCTTTTTTGTTATTATCACCTGATTGCCTTCTGTCTGAATTTATGGGGTGAGGAATTATCATTATTTACATTGAGACTAATATCCTCATCTTTGTTCTTGTTATCAATGGATTCTGTCTGAATTTCTGGGATGAAGAGTTATCATTATTCACAGACTAGTGTCCTCATCTTTGTTGTTATTACCATCTGATCGCCTTCTGTCTGAATTTCTGAGATGAGGAATTTTCATTATTTACATTATTTAGAATTGGACTATTGTCCACATCTTTGTTGACGACTTGATGACATCAGCCATATTGGGTACATTAGTCTTCTAAGTGAAATTTGGTAGATAGTGCCGTTCTAAAGCCTTCTGATAGCACAAAATCCGAAGTCATCATGCCCGAGGGTCTTAGCGTGAGTGCCTTGTTTAAAAAGATTGATTACGCCGGATTATGCGCTTCCTCCCAGAAACTAAACTTACTTGACGTATAAACCAGAGATGAACTCGAATAAGCGGTGATTAGACCGCTTTTCCTGGAAGCTCGTTCCTGGGTCATATAATGCTGAAATTTAATCTTTCTTGGGAGCTTTCATTTAATAAAAATGTATATTATTCTGTTTTTACAATTGAATACGTAGTAGAAGATCCCAACTAATGTTCCTGTAGGTGTTTATGTGGACATGATTAATAGAGGCGGTGATAGGTGTTGTTTTTGTTCTATTTTGGAATCCAGTTTTGTTTCTTTCGCAAATTCTAGGATATTATATAGATTAATGTCATGAAAGAGTTCTTTCATGTTAGTTGCTCGGTAGTAATTTAAATAGATTTATCTGAAGTGGCAGCAGTTTTTTAGTATGTCTTTTATTGCGTATAGTGTCGAAAAAATTTCAACCCGAAATAAACCCAGAGACGTTTCAGTTCGAGGAAAGAAGAAAAGCAAAAAAATTGCGGAAAAAAATATTCCCTTCCGCGATATAGCTTGATCGTCTGATAACTTACATTGAGTTGCAAGAACAAGAGAGGGCCATTTCCCTTATAAAAACTTCAGGGATCACGTGGTAACAAAATCTCGAGACCCCCTATAAAAAATATTAAAAAATATCACAGATTTTTCTTTCTTTTTATGTGCCATGCCTGTCAGGACGTAGGCGATTATGGCTCTCCACTTCTCCCTATCCCTTGTACCTCTCAATATGTTTCATGCCTCTTCCAATTTCTCCAGACCACGTTCTGCCATCCACTTGCTTAAGCCCGCTAGGTATGTCATGCGTTGCTTTCCCTTGGCTCACTTTTCCTCTATTCGACCTGTGTGTATCAGATTCTCTTTCCTCATTATGTGTCCCAGAAACTTCAGCTGCCTTTTCCTGATGTTAACTATAAGACTCCTCCTTGTTTGTATCCTGTCTAAGACCTCATCGCTGATCGCACGCTCGGTCCATGGTATCCTCAGCATCCTTCTGTAGAACCACATCTCCGTCGCCTCCAGGCTTTTCTTCATGTTTGAGGAGATCGTCCAACATTTGCTGGCGTAAAAGAGGTCACGTAGCCGATCAGTACTCTTTTTTTTTGTCACCAAAAAAATCCTCCTGTCTTGCAATACTCTACCCAGCTTTTGGAATGCATCCTTAACCATCCCAATCCGTCTTCGGATCTCAGCATCGCAACTACCCTCCTCCATCAAAACGCTTCTCAGATAACAAAAACCAACAGCCTATGTAAGTACATTACTCTTTCCCCGGCCTGAGCAGTCAGCTTTTCTACAATAGTTCTTCGCATGCTGTACAGATTCGATATGGCTCTTGCTTTTGAATATCAAGATGTGTTATCAGAGAATGTATGATATGAAGTGGGCACATTATTACTTCATATTTTCTTGTTTTATTCTTTGAATCAATTCTATAGAAATGTTTGATGCCGGGCCATAGTTTTTGTTGCCATTCTTCTCTGATAAACGCGTTAATGCTTGATCTGAGGTCTCGATAGGGGATCTTGGCGTTGGAATTATCTTTTGATGCCTTTTTTGGCATCAACCTTCTTTGCCGTTGATGCCACTAGGGATGCGGCTATGGAAACTATCGTTAACTGAGCATTGATTACCCTCATCTTTGTTTTGTTCGGCCGTTGTGCTCTTCGGCTTTCTTCATGTATATATCGATCCGGGTAACCTACAAGGAATTTAGAACTGGATATTATTATTTAATATACGGGGTTAGACGGTTGTCATTCCACAGTCGATGTCAAGAGATGTTTCCTCAATTTCTTTTGTTTGTCCCTACTAAGTTATTGCTTAACCGTTTCAATAGAGTCCTAGTACACCCTGACCGGCATAGGAATTGAACACACAATTACTATGTTTCTGTTATTAATTAAGAAAGGTTACTGAATAGAATAAAAACGTGGATAAAGAGTGATAATACTTAGGACAAGAAGAACGCATATAAGATTCGCCAGCGGCGCGTAAAAGTAGTCAACTAGTAGAAGTGATTCAAGTGAATTACATAATGAATCTCCAACTGCAGGATATCTACCAACCGCCCCACGCGGTCAGATGTGGCACAAGGCTGAATTTAATGTGGGGTATCCGAGCCCGTACGCTCGGCCAAATATTCCCCGTAGAGCCCGTACAAAATGTCGGGTAGCTGTTTCCCCGAAACGAGTCTCTGCCCTTCGTCATAGCCTCGTCTGGGGATCCTCACTGCTTGGAGGCAGAGAGTTTGACCAGCACAGCTGGAGACGAATCTCTAACTGCAGACCAACATACAGTATTTACTACTGTATTTATGTGAATGATGAGATACCTGTTATCATTCGTAGGTATGCTACAACTGTTACCAAATTCACGAAGCAGCACTGACTAACTAATATGCAAGACTAAGTAACATTTTTTTCAAGACTATATCATAAACGACTGTTGCACAAAGTGTACTTCAGTGGGGTTCGAACACATTACAATAGATAAGGAGGTAATGTTTAGAGTTCTACCCTATACAATACAGTGAGGGGGGAAATAAATATTCGTACACATGAAAAATTGTATTTTGATAAATGTAAAAGCCTTAACTAAAACAAATGTTGATACATTTTATGTGTAAAGATACATTTTATTAAAAAATAGTAATAAAATTAATTAATTGGTATTCTAACAGAAATCAATGCATTTTTTTCATTTTAACTGATGAAAAAAGTATTCGTACAAAACAAAAAAGCACATTAACTTAATTTAATACTTTGTGGAATATCCTTTATTGAGTTCAACAGCTACCAGTCTATTCCTGTACGTCTCAACTAATGATTTGCACACATTGAGCGGTATTTTGTCTCATTCTTCTTGGCATATTGTCTTCAAATTATTGATATTTGTTAGTGCTCTTTTCCCAATTTGAATTTTCAAATATCGCTATAAATTCTCGATTGGGTTCAAGTCTGGGGACTGACATGGCCATTGCAAGACATCAGCGTTACTTTCAGCTAACCATTTCCTTGTAGATCTAGCGGTAGGCTTAGGATCATTATCCATTTGGAAAAAACAATCAGGAGGTAGCAGAAGTCTCTCAACAGATCGCATTAAATTGTCTTGCAGGATTTTCTGGTATCTTTCGGCATTCATCTTGCCATCTATTATTGATATTTTGCCAACACCTTTTGCAGAAAAACAGCCCCAGATCATGATACTGCCACCACCAAACTTTACAGTTGGCAACATGTTCTTTGGTAAGTAGGCTTCACCGTCTTTCCTCCACACATCATTTCGATAATTATGATCAAAAAACCCTATTTTAGTTTCATCTGTCCATAGTACTTTTTCCCAAAACGAATATTGTTTATCCTTATGCTCTCTAACGAATTTTAGCTTAGCATCTCTGTGTCGTTTCAAGAGGAGTGGAGTCTTCCTTGGGATACGTGATTTCAGACTGTTTTTGTGTAGTTCATTACTTATTGTATGCTTGGTTACTTTAATTCCTAATGCACGCAGATGTTCCTACAGCCGTTCTCGGGTAACCTGTGGATTTTGTTAGATCTGGAGTCCTAATATCCTTGCTTATCTTAGAGAAATCTTCCTGGGAGCACTTGTTCGTCTTTGGTTCTCGACGCTAGTTTTAAAGCTTGCAATGAACGAAGCAATTATAGTAAAAGGAATATTCAGGTTGTTAGAAATCGTTCTGTAACTGTTCCCATCTTTCCAAAGAGACAAAATATGTTGTTTTTGTGAAATAGTCAATTTGTTAACTTTAGGCATTATTAGAAACTTCTCGTAAGACTATGCTCTGATAATGGCTAATAGCGTTAACTATAATTACTGATAACATTGCTGGAACATTCTAGAATATACTTTTTTCATAATTAATTGAATATTTTATTCTAATAATTGGTTTGTACGAATACTTTTTTCATCAGTCAGAATTTTTAAAAATGCATTAATTTCTGTTAAAATAAGAATTAATTAAGTTTATTATTATTTTTTAATAGTATGTGTCTTTATACAAATATTTATTCCACCCACCCATTGTATATGCTTTTTAATCTGTTTTGCACGCGCAAAGAAATTAAAACCACAAAGATGAAAAGTCTTACTAAGAATGACAAAGGACAATAAAAGAACAGGTTTTAAGGAGACAGACGCAGAACATTTAAATTATATATATATATATATATATATATATATATATATATATATATATATTGAAGATGGTAGATTACAGGACATTATTAACCCGGAAGTGATGTCCAAAATTTTAAGATCGACATCTTGGCATTTTTATCTATATAGGCAGTTTATTAGGTGTCTCCCAAATTTTTTTTTCTTTCGTCGTCGCCCACAGTGTCATTTTGTTCTTTTTCCCTCAAAATGGAGATTATTTTCATGGCAGCCCGTGCGTTTGTAAACTAACATATTTTGTCATATCCGTGTCAATTTTTACTTAACGTGCCCAAGATTTAAGATTTTTCCAGAATGATTATACGCAAGTGATTATTATACACGAGTGATTATCTTACACAAATAATTAGGGCTTCTAATTATCTATTAAAGGTTGTTTTCAGTGACTAGGCCCAAAGAGTTGTGAGATCGATACCAGGCCACAGCAGTGGTGAAGCAATCTTGGAGAGTTTACTTAGAGGGAAATTACTCAGACATCTGGAATAGACATGGAACTTGGAACTAGAACAATCTACCCCTGTGGACGAAATAAATTGTTCGGTTCCAAATTCCAATCACCTGTAGAAGATCGGAGCGTACAACGGCCGAAACGTTGTGAATATGAAAATGAATATGAGGATAACAATCCGAATAATTTAAATAATGTAAGTTATCTATCTATCTATCTATCTATCTATCTATCTATCTATCTATCTATCTATCCGAGTCTCTTCATATCTATCTATCTATCTATCTATATATCTATCTATCTATCTATCTATCTATCTATCTATCTATCTATCTATCCCAGTCTCTTCATATCTATCTATCTATCTATCTATCTATCTATCTATCTATCTATCTATCTATCTATCTATCTATCTATCTATCTATCTATCCGAGTCTCTTCATATCTATCTATCTATCTATCTATATATCTATCTATCTATCTATCTATCTATCTATCTATCTATCCCAGTCTCTTCATATCTATCTATCTATCTATCTATCTATCTATCTATCTATCTATCTATCTATCTATCTATCCGAGTCTCTTCATATCTATCTATCTATCTATCTATCTATCTATCTATCTATCCGAGTCTCTTCATATCTATCTATCTATCTATCTATCTATCTATCTATCTGTATATGTATGTATGTATCTATCTATCTATCTATCTGCCAAGCCCTTCCTAATTACTTGTATGTCTCAGGCATTGTTATATTGTAAAAGCAGGTCCATGAATTTATACGTGTCCATCTTAGGCTATCTATCCACCTATCTATCTATCTATCTATCTATCTATCTATCTATCTATCTATCTATCTATCTATCTATCTATCTATCTAATTCTGTTCATATCTATCTATCTATCTATCTATCTATCTATCTATCAGAATAAATACTTGCATCAGTATCATTATCACTTTCCTTTGAAGCCATGACTTTCTAATATGAAAACAATTCTTTATAATGACATTATTAAGAAATGTAGCAAAAGGATACTATTTACTAAGGGCCACAAATAATCTGAAGATGTGGAGAGCCGTGTCCTACCAACCATCTAGACAAGCTCATTAGAACAATGGTCATGAACTTATAGTAAAGACACAGAGAAGATATTTTATGGCGATGGGAAAGTCGATGAAGCCGAGATGCCAGATCAAGACCGATAAGATTACAAACATTTTTTTTGGATTTACTCAAGAATCTTGCGATAGATATCGAAAGCATAAAAGCGGATGTGGAAACAATATTCAATCCGGACAAATCGGAGACATAAAGTTGCAAAACGGATTCTGGCGATAAATATTGTCTGGTACCATAAAAAGATAAAACATTTTGTACCAGCAGATTTAGAAATTGATTCTACTTATCTATCTCTTCCCCTCTCTATCTCTCTCTCTGTCTCTATCTATCTATCTATCTATCTATCTATCTATCTATCTATATATATATATATATATATATATATATATATATATAAATCTGCACATTCTATATCTATATCAATCTGGACATTATCTATCTATCTATTGATATATATATATATATATATATATATATATATATATATATGCACATTATCTATCTATCTATATATATATATATTTCTCTCTCTCGGTCTCTCTCTCTCTCCATATATATATATATATATATATATATATATATATATATATATATATATATACATATATATGTATATATATATATATCAATCTGTACATTATGTATCTATCTCAATCTACACATTATCTATCTACACATTATCATCTATCTGTAAATTATCTATCTATCTATCTACCTATCTATATCACTCTCTCTCTCTCTATATATATATATATATATATATATATATATATATATAAATAAATATATATATATATATATATATATATATACATACATATATATATATACATATATATATATATATATATATATATATATATATATATATATATATATATATATATATATATATATATACGCATTTAAATGAAAAATAGACTACTTTAAGGCCATATTTTAATATATTATTTCACCAGAGAAATTAATGCAGCCTTAAAGTGGTCTGTTTTTCATTTAAATTAAATTAATCGCTCTGACTTTCATCTTTGTATTATCCATTCGGATTACCAAAATGTTCGTTACTTATATATATATATATATATATATATATATATATATATATATATATATATATATATATATATATATAAATATATATATATATATATATATATAAATATATATATATATATATATATAAATCTGCCCATTATCTATCAGTCTGTACATCATCTATCTAGCTATCTATTCATATCGAGATCTGCTTTGGTCACAACTTTCACTTGAAGAGAAGCAAAATATTGAATGTTTGGCGTCTACGACTCCGAGTATCTGTACGAGGCTGTGTCCCTAGAAATCAAATACCATGAACATTAACCTTTATTCTCCGCAGGTGCGGTCACGGTTTCAAATCTCTCATGCTTACTTTAACGCATTTTTTCCTGTTTATTTTTCGTGTATATATATATATATATATATGTTCGTGAGCAATGTCACGTGCCAGTTCAACAGGCCTTGACCTGGTACACACTGTATTGGCAATAGAGTTTCACTGACAATTATTTGCGGCTTTAGAAGTGTTTAGATGTAAATGTATTCATTCACTCATCCGTTGGGTCAGGTAGATTGCTGTTACGAGATCTCTACGCTTGTTGAGTTATTTAATATCTAATATTGTAAAGGGCATCCAGTGAGGATCGAACGTTAAATTAGACGGGTTGATTTCACGACATCCCAGCTCTTTTTATCTGGTATTTAACACTTTGAGCCCTGGCTACTGCTTTACCGATGGTAGAGAAAAAAAAAGACGTAATGCCCAGCCACCGTTTGAACGGTGGGTAAACACATGCTTCGTCTTTTGCTATTGCTTGTCTTCTTTGGGTAGACTTGCGCACAAAGAAAGAATTCTGATGATAAATTGAAGGAACGCCATCATACTCTCTTCCTGCTAAGTATAATGCTAATATTAGATTGGTGCAAAAATAATGACGTAATAATGTCGTTTTTGACGTATTTTTTAACGTCAAAAAACGACGTTATTACGTCATTATTTTTGCACCAACCTAATAATTTTGGAAGAGGAAAACATCGCAATCGGCTATATTTAGGGAATATGGTAGTTGTTGGGCATGGAGAATGTTGTACTGACACCCAAACTGCTGCACGGAGCCATGGTCACTAATAGAACATCTGTGGTATTCGTGCGACGATCATAGTCTACACACTTTCCTTCAGTGCAATGCTATATACAACGGATGCGAACGAAAAGGTTATAAAGTGACACTTTGAGCCCTGACTACCGGTTTACCGGTGGTAGAAAGAAAAAAAAAAGACTTAAGGCCCAGCCATTGATTGAACGATGGGTCAACACTTGCGTCGTTTTTTCTTATCGGTTGTCTTATTTCGCTAGACTGGGTCACAAAGAAAGAATTCTGCGATAAATTGAAGGCATGCAACCACACTCTCTCCCTGCTAAGTATAATGTAACTATTTTTATATTTATCGTGAATTATTACATACCAATTATTTGGGAATTTTCTCTCGGGAGTTCAGGGTTACAATTGTTCAGGTACGCAGGGCCCAAATGGTTAATATCGAAGATCTTAATATGCACTTAGTAAGAGTCAAACTCATTACAATTTTTTTAGACCGAGTTGGTTGATTTTTGAGGATCGATCTCACTACTCAGTACAGATTAATTTATTTTAGGTTATGTGAACCTATGCTGTTTTATAGCGTGCCCTTATTTGCCCCTGTTTTGCCGTATATTATTTCCATCTTCTTCTTTCTGATGTGGGCCTTCTTGACGTAGGCGATTATGGCTCTTCCCAACTCCCTGTCATTTGTTGCTCTAAGTAACTTTTACACATTTAACATCCATCTTTTTTCTTGTTCTTCAATCAGTTCACTTTTTCTTTTCTTTTCTTTTTTTGTGCGTGTCTCACCTGGATGTTTGCAGGCATGGTTCTCCGCGACATCCTTGCTTTTCAGGAACACTTAATTCGTTACCATCCCTCTTTTCCCCTGTTTTGCTACCTATCTTCTTCTTCTTCTTCTTCTTCTTCTTCTTCTCTGTTACCTGTCTCTTGAGAATTTTGGCGATTATGGCCCTTCAAAATTTCCTGCCAATTGTTGCTCTATATGACAGTTACACATTTAATACGTTTTATTCTTCTTCTTCAATACATTCATTCAATGGGTGAGTATGGCTCTCCACAACTTCTTTCCCATAATTTCTGTTTTGTTCCTTTAAATAACCTTGAATTCTTTACAATTCCTCTTGGTTCCTGTTTTGGGCAGACATTTACTTTTCCTTTTTGTTCCTTTCTATGTTACGCACCATCAGGCGATTATGACTCTCCACAATTTCCTCTCTATAACTCCTCTTTTTTCATTGTGTAACCTTGAATTCGTTGCCAAATCTCTTGGTTCCTGTTTTGACATCCATTTCCCTTTTCCTTTTCTTCAGGACGTGGGCGATAATGGCTTCCTTCAGCTTCTTTTCTTTTGTGGAAATCGATATTTAATACATTCTTCGCATATTTGGGTTTATATTTATTTAAATTTAGCGTTTCTTGTCTGATTTCTTTGTAGCATTGTATTAGGTTGGTGCTAAAATAATGTCGTTTTCTCACATAGTAACATATGTGAGAAAACGACATTATTTTTGCACCAACCTAATAACTGGGCGTAAAATCTTTCTTCCTATCGTTAAATGTAAATAAGGTGTACATTGTTTCTTTCTATAGTAACCTCGGCGTGGTATAGACGCTGATGTCAGAATGGACGGACGTGTTTTTCATTACCTAAAGAAAGCGATATCATATTTTCAAAAAGGGGATGTTTTTAATTATCCATTTTTATTCTTATATTTTCTTTGATTATTATATTTATATTTTGTTAAATTATTATGTGTTATATAACATACCTATGAAGACAAATTTGTATATCCTAATCCACATAAATACGTTGGACACTATTGTAAATGGAGGGGTAATATTCTGTCTAAGTAGTCTACCACGAGCAGTGGTTTACCTATTTCACATCGCTGGCGAGTATTGTATGCTGTTGATGTTATAAAAACTACAATTTCATTTCCACCCTCCGTTTTGATTATTCCTCATTCAGGAACCTTTTTCGAGGTTACAAAATTTTGGCGACCAGGATGAGATACTGACTCTGTGCAGAGTAAATCTAAAAAGGGGGTGCTATATACCGTACCTATGAACACTAATGGGTAGGTATAATCCTTATAAATACGTTGGACACTATTGTAAGTGTGGGTAATATGTCGTCTTAGAAGTCCACCACTAGCAGTGGTTTACCTACATCACGCCGCTGGCGAGTATTGTATTTTGTTGATGTTATAAAGATTACCATTTCATTTCCAACCTCTGTTTTGGTTATTCCTCATTCATTAACCCTTCCTAGGTTACAACATTACGCATTTGAAATATTCAATTATTAATATACATATTCGTTTTTAATTTTAAGTCGATGTATATATCGATAGTTTATTTGTTTTAAAGGGTGTTCCAATAACTCAGACTGATTTTAAATGTGAATTAAGTTTAAGCGTCTAATGATTTTTCCTTTTTCTTTCAGATTTGGCGGACATTTGGGAGACATTTTTCACACGTAATTGTCATGACATATAACATGATCCAATTGAGAAATAAATAAATTTTTATCAATAACACTGATTTATTTACTGCAGACTTTGATCCGTCTTAATGAAACACCCTTATATGTAATCCGTTTTAATGAAACACCCTTTACTTTTAAAATAAATGTTTTAGGAAGTCAATTTACTTCTGTTATTACTAGGAATTGTTATATTAAGGACGGTAAATGCATTACATTTGGTAAATTGCATCTACACTGACATGAATAATTCTGTATTCATGTTTAAGCGTAAAATATCCCTTTTTATGAAAGTAGACGTAATTTTCGAAATTCTAAGAAATGTTTTTCGATTTGTTAGATTTGTTTTGTTGCGTATTGGTTCAGTATCGTTGATTACTTTACCTATCATTTTTTATTTAATATTTTAACATTTGCTGATATTAGGTTGGTGCAAAAATAATGTCGTTTTCTCACATATGTTACTATGTGAGAAAACGACATTGTTTTTGCACCAACCTAATAATTTAATTCTGTTAGCCTTTACTTATTTATCGATTGTAGAAATGTAACAATTTTATGGCCGAAGACGTATTTGAAATTTGCAGGAAAACCTATGCGAGTCGTACCTTAATTTTTACTGTTCCCTTGTGAATTTGTTTATTATTTTTCTCTCAAATATTTATTTTAGCAAAAACAATAATAATAAAAAATTTTCTCATATATTTAACGATAATTTTATTCTTTTATTATTTCTAATCTGTTCTTTTTTATGGATTCGTATCTTATTATTGTCATTAGAATAATCACAAGAAGAGCAAAGTTGTCTAGAGTTCCCAATCCTGTAGGGCCACCCATGGGGTAAGCTTGAAGAGGAAGGAACAGACTGAATACGACCTAACGCCGAAAACCCCAACGGCGGAATAGGCAAAGATCTACACGATCCCACCGATAAACTGTTGACATAAAGCGACCAAACCTTCACATACCAAGCACCAGACAGCCTGATGCAACCAGATTTGCCAGATGCCGGCTGTCTCAACCCCGTTTGAGCTGCGAGGAAGACGCTTCTGGACAAGTGGCTTGGTTTATCCGTCGCGCAAAGTTTTCCACCAAAATCAAACTCGCATGAGTGGCCTCATTAAACGGTCGATTTGTTTGGTCTGATTTGGCACTTGAACGAAAACGTATTTTGAAATTTACAGGAAAACTGTTTCGAGACGTAACGTTATTTATTTTTTTCTTCAGTAGTGAATTTCTTTATTATTGTTGTGGTAAACCCTCCTACAGTATAATGAACTCTTCCTTCTTTCATAAATACAAACTGCAAGAGTCGGATACGGGTAGAGAGTGTGAAGTGGTGTGGAGTAGTAGACGCAGTGCTAATCTACTTATTACTAACACTATTGTTTTGTATATATTTTCAATATACTTTTTCAACCGACCTTCGTCTTCCGTGTTTTTCTTTCTGGCCCCTAAACAGGCCACAATAATTATTAATCATTTATCTCACAAATATTCGCAACAACAATAATAAAAAAAAAGTTCTCATATATAATTTTATACTTTTAGTAGTTCTACTCTGTTCTTACTTATAGATTCGTTTTTATTATTGTCATTAAAGTAATATTAATCAAAGTGGTACTATTGATAACGAATTGTTCACTCCGACATCCAGTGTAAAATATATATGGTCGTTCCTTGTCATGGTATAAGGCTTTCTTGACCCTGTGATCCGAGGAACGAAGTTGTCTGGAGTTCCATTTCCTTTATATTCGCCCATGGCGATAAGCTCGTTTCCTGAGCACACCGGTCATCTAAAAGTCAATTACTTACATAAAATAAATATTAATATATAATACCAAAATTGATTGTAGTAAAGTGACATTTTTGTGAACGATGACGTATTTTCAAATTTATAGGAAAACTATTTTTACTATTCACTAGTGATATTTTCTTTATTATTTATCTCTCAAGTATTTATTTTAGCAACAGTGATAATAAAAAAAAAAAGTTCCCATACATTTAATGACAATTTTATAATTTTATTAGTTCTGTTTCTTTCTTATCTATGGATCCGGTTCTATTCTTGTCATTAAAGTAATATTAAGTAGAAGTGGTACATTTGATAACAACCCGTTCACTCTGACATCCAGTGTAAAATATACATGGCCGTTCCTTGTCATAGTAGAGGGCTTACTTGTCCCAGTGATCCCAAGAGCGAAGTTGTCTAGGTTTCCACTTCAGTTTGGACCATCCATGGCGGCAAGCCCGAAGGGGACGGTCCAGAGTGAATACGACCTAACGCCGAAGACCTCAACGGAGGAATAGGCAAAGATCTACACGATTTCAGCAATAAACCGTTGACATACAGCGACCAGACTTTGACATACCAAGCACCAGATAGCCCGGTGCAACCAGATTTACGAGATCTCGGCTGTCTCAATCCCTTTTGAGCCGCGAGGGAGGCGCTTCTGGACAAGTGTGTGGGCTTCTCCGTCGCGCAGCATTGTCCACCAATATCAAACCCTTTGATTCACAGACATCTACGCCAGGGGAGAGAAAGACAATAGGGAGAGATGATGACGATTGCAATGCTCGGATGAGAACGGTATCGACAACAACCTCAGCGTTAAGATATTTAGAAGAACGGCAAATATTCTAACATTGATACTTGGCAGACTACATAGAAATGACAGTCGTAATAGCAGAGCTAGAATGAGTCCCGTTAAGAATAGTTCCTTGGGAAAGGTGTGAAACCTCTTCTCCCTCCAGCTATGGGTAAATAGCAGGACAGACTGGGTTCTATAGCCTTGGATGCCAACTGGTTTAGGAAAAGGACAACTCTGAATTCAAAACCTGCCGAGGGTCTTTTGGGGACCTTCTGGCACGTAGTGCACCAGGTCTCTGTATTCGGCCCTTTAAAAATTGTGGATGGTCCTGCACGAAACCTTCACCACTATAATCAAATCTCATGTGCTGTTGTCGGGCTGTCGGTTTCCTAGGAACCGATCTGTTTGACCCTCATACGTCGAATTCGAGGGGAGAGTCGAGTATATATATATATATATATATATATATATATATATATATATATATATATATATATATAATAAATAATAAAATTCAAAATCATTACATATGGGGAATAGTCTATTTCGGCAGACGAAGATATCGGTTGGCTGTCTTATCAACCTCTGTGTCAATTGAGTTGATGTCAGAAATAGAAATTTAACTCTGAAAGCTAAAATAAATAAATAAATAACACTCGAAACGCTAATACAGAATTTATTCAGTTCAATGTTTCAGTCAGACGAAAAGCACGAGAGTGTTTCAGGGGAAGGTGGAAGGTGGAAAGTATTTGTTTTAAAATGAAGAGATTTTATAAAATCAAACCCGAATATTAAACATATGACATTAATTTGGGGTTATATGAAGAATGAAATGTTAATCTAAAATTAAAAGAGAAATAAAACGGGTTTAAAAATAACTTTAAAATATATAAATAAAGGTTGTAATGGATTAATAGAAAGAGATTTGGGGAGATCTTAAAGTAGGGGAAAATTTATAAATTATAAATAATATAGTTTAAAGAGGTTATGGGGCTGGGAATATATAAATTAGAATTAGTTATAAATTCGATATTTTAAGAGTTAGAGGGGAGTGAATATTATGGAAATATAGTAGTGAATGAAATTAAACCTATATTATGGAAATTTGAATTTGTAAATTTGAACACACACACACCTCATTAAATGTTTATGCTTGCATTTGATGAATTGTGGCGTAATACCCGGCAGAGAATTATTTTACAGTTCATCTGGGTAGACCGTAAATTCTATGCTAACATTTTTTTTTCTAGCTCTTCTTACTTGTGAATCGCCATTGCGGATTCAATGTATATAAACCTTAAGAGCCAGACAAACCTACCAAGGTTTCACCTACACGGATCGTCAGGGTAAACTGGCTCAGTTTAATCTGACGATTTTTTTGGTCTACTTAGCGTATTGAGCACTTTGATTAGTTATTTTACTTTACTCGTATCGGAGGGTTTTTTTTTTCTTTGGACTCTGGACGTAGATTCTAGACGATTATTTTCGCCGGAAATATATATTCTTAGTTCCTTCTTTTTTTTTTACCCTTTTTTTACCTTGGGTATTGGTTTGTTCATTGATAAGCTAAAACGCCTAAGGCTTTGCCGGACGAGTATAGCTGCTTACATTTATAAGTTTATTAGTATTACATATATATATATATATATATATATATATATATATATATATATATATATATATATATATATATATATATATATTATTAGTATTTATTAGTATTACATATATATATATATATATATATATATATATACACACACACATACATACATATCTATTTTTACATATATATTTTACATATATATATATTACATATATATATATATATATATATATATATATATATATATATATATATATATATATATATATGATGCCGCGTCGTTTAAACGGGCTCTGGTGAAATAAATTATTATAATGGTACCTGAAAGTGACCTGTTTTTCTTTAATATATATATATATATATATATATATATATATATATATGAATGTGTGTGTGTTTGTGTGTGTGTGAGGATATCGAGAAATATATTGATATTTGTTTAATTTAGCGAAATTCACCCAAATGCGAGTCTTTTTCGCGAAAGTAATATGCGTCTATAAGCAAAAAAAAAAAAACAGCGGTTGACATCTTAGTAAAACTCTGTAAAAAATTGTCAACCAGTCGTAAGTAAATTGTATATAAGAGAATTAGACTATTGCCAGGAATCGTAAAAGCGGAATGTCATATGTAACATACAACCAACACACATCTATGCAAATATACAACGATACATATATATATATATATATATATATATATATATATATATATATATATATATATATATATATATATATTCTGTGTCTTCTTCTATCAGAAGAGGCTCCTCGCAGTACTCTGAAGTACCTCTCTTAATGTCGGATTCAGCATTGTCTGGAGAGGCTGGCGTTAATCGTTCACGTGTTGAACTGTAAAGAGCAATGCTTGGCACGAGTCTACCTGTAATCCTCCGTTCATTCATATTATGTTACAGTGTACTTGTACATCTCCTCTGAAAACGCGTATGGACAAATGCAACTCCATTCGTCCAGGCTTATTTTCTATGGCTGTGCGTACAGCTGGAAAACTGCGATTTGTATTAGCTAAGTGTTATGGCGCCTTTTATCTATCTGCTCTGTGTGTCTCGCTCATTTTTTCTTAGTTTACACTGACAAATGATTGCCTCTATATCAGCATTTAATCTATCTCACATCTTTGTTTTTTATTCTTACCCGGCAAATATATATATATATATATATATATATATGTATATATATATATATATATATATATATATATACAGTCCGTGTGCAATTTAAAAAAATATAACTTTATTTGTATTCGCGATAGAAATAGTCTGTAAAAAATGTTATAAAGTTTAATGTACCTAGTTTTAATTATAGCTAAAATAACCAATGTGATTTCAGGCATTACTGTAAATCAGTTGGCAAATGTTTTCCGTGAACTGCAAAATTGTATTACCCTTTGTATTGCTAATAATGGAGGACATGTGGAAACTTACATAATATTTCAATAAAAACTTAACAAATATAGATTTACTTCTTTCTAATGATTTTTACAAATTATTTCTCTCGCAAATACAAATTAAGTTAAAAATATTTTAAAGTGCACACGACTTTATGGACACCCTGTATAGATGTAAAATGTGTATGTATGTACATCTATATATATATATATATATATATATATATATATATATATAGATTATATATATATTTAGATTATATATATATATATATATATACATACATATATATACATATGTATATATATATATATATATATTTATATATTTAGATTATATATATATACATACATATATATATATATATATATATATATATATATATATATATATATATATATATATATATATATATATATATATATATATATATATATATATATATATATATATATATATATATATATCTTTGTGCGCCCGATGGCATTGTAATGGTTACCAAGTTTGTTCTCGCTAGAACAATTACGACTGAGTAGTGAGTTCGATCCTCACTGGGTGCCTCATAATTTTGTCCTTGTGCCATCTTCTAAGCTACGCTTGGAAAATCACTATAGGGCATCTCGAGGTGGTGTAATGGTTAGCAAGTTTGTTCTCGCTAGAACAATTACGATTCAGTAGTGAGTTCTCACTGGGTGTCCCGTACTTTCGGTCTTGTGCCACATCCAAGCCATGCTTGGAAAATCGCTCTATCTATATATATCTCTGTATGTTCATATCTATCTATCTATCTATCTATCTATCTATCTATCTAGATAACAGCTATATATCTCCCTCTATATATATATAGAATGCTTAGTTAATATATATTACTCTCTATCGATGTATCTATCACTGTTCATATCTATCTATGTAGTTAACATCTATATATCTCCCTCTCTCTATATATATATAAAGGTTAGTTAATATGTATTTCTCTCCATCGATGTATCTATCACTATTCATATCTATCTATCTATCTATCTATCTATCTATCTATCTATCTATCTATGTAGTTCACATCTATTTATCTCACTTTCTTTATAAATATATAGGTTAGTTAATATGTATTTTCTCTCTTTATCGGTGTATCTATCACTGTATGTTCATATCTATCTATCTATCTATCTATCTATCTATCTATCTATCTATCTATCTATCTATCTATCTATGTAGTTCACATCTATTTATCTCACTTTCTTTATAAATATATAGGTTAGTTAATATGTATTTTCTCTCTTTATCGGTGTATCTATCACTGTATGTTCATATCTATCTATCTATCTATCTATCTATCTATCTATGTAGTTCACATCTATTTATCTCACTTTCTTTATAAATATATAGGTTAGTTAATATGTATTTTCTCTCTTTATCGGTGTATCTATCACTGTATGTTCATATCTATCTATCTATCTATCTATCTATCTATCTATCTATCTATCTATGTAGTTCACATCTATTTATCTCACTTTCTTTATAAATATATAGGTTAGTTAATATGTATTTTCTCTCTTTATCGGTGTATCTATCACTGTATGTTCATATCTATCTATCTATCTATCTATCTATCTATCTATCTATCTATGTAGTTCACATCTATTTATCTCACTTTCTTTATAAATATATAGGTTAGTTAATATGTATTTTCTCTCTTTATCGGTGTATCTATCACTGTATGTTCATATCTATCTATCTATCTATCTATCTATCTATCTATCTATCTATCTATCTATCTATGTAGTTCACATCTATCTATCTCACTTTCTTTATAAATATATAGGTTAGTTAATATGTATTTTCTCTCTTTATCGTTGTATCTATCACTGTATGTTCATATCTATCTATCTATCTATCTATCTATCTATCTATCTATGTAGTTCACATCTATTTATCTCACTTTCTTTATAAATATATAGGTTAGTTAATATGTATTTTCTCTCTTTATCGGTGTATCTATCACTGTATGTTCATATCTATCTATCTATCTATCTATCTATCTATCTATCTATCTATCTATCTATCTATGTAGTTCACATCTATTTATCTCACTTTCTTTATAAATATATAGGTTAGTTAATATGTATTTTCTCTCTTTATCGTTGTATCTATCACTGTATGTTCATATCTATCTATCTATCTATCTATCTATCTATCTATCTATCTATCTATGTAGTTCACATCTATTTATCTCACTTTCTTTATAAATATATAGGTTAGTTAATATGTATTTTCTCTCTTTATCGGTGTATCTATCACTGTATGTTCATATCTATCTATCTATCTATCTATCTATCTATCTATCTATCTATCTATCTATGTAGTTCACATCTATTTATCTCACTTTCTTTATAAATATATAGGTTAGTTAATATGTATTTTCTCTCTTTATCGTTGTATCTATCACTGTATGTTCATATCTATCTATCTATCTATCTATCTATCTATCTATGTAGTTCACATCTATTTATCTCACTTTCTTTATAAATATATAGGTTAGTTAATATGTATTTTCTCTCTTTATCGTTGTATCTATCACTGTATGTTCATATCTATCTATCTATCTATCTATCTATCTATCTATCTATCTATCTATGTAGTTCACATCTATTTATCTCACTTTCTTTATAAATATATAGGTTAGTTAATATGTATTGTCTCTCTTTATCGTTGTATCTATCACTGTATGTTCATATCTATCTATCTATCTATCTATCTATCTATCTATGTAGTTCACATCTATTTATCTCACTTTCTTTATAAATATATAGGTTAGTTAATATGTATTTTCTCTCTTTATCGGTGTATCTATCACTGTATGTTCATATCTATCTATCTATCTATCTATCTATCTATCTATCTATCTATGTAGTTCACATCTATTTATCTCACTTTCTTTATAAATATATAGGTTAGTTAATATGTATTTTCTCTCTTTATCGGTGTATCTATCACTGTATGTTCATATCTATCTATCTATCTATCTATCTATCTATCTATCTATCTATCTATCTATCTATCTATCTATGTAGTTCACATCTATTTATCTCACTTTCTTTATAAATATATAGGTTAGTTAATATGTATTTTCTCTCTTTATCGTTGTATCTATCACTGTATGTTCATATCTATCTATCTATCTATCTATCTATGTATTTCACATCTATTTATCTCACTTTCTTTATAAATATATAGGTTAGTTAATATGTATTTTCTCTCTTTATCGGTGTATCTATCACTGTATGTTCATATCTATCTATCTATCTATCTATCTATATATCTATCTATCTATCTATCTATCTATGTAGTTCACATCTATTTATCTCACTTTCTTTATAAATATATAGGTTAG
>OZ010604.1:23334215-23339215 GCA_963932145.1 Acanthosepion lycidas
ACAAAAACCGTGCAAGTTTGTCAGCGTTTATATAAAAAATGCTAAATACATATACAAAAATAGTGAGGGGAATGTCGGGAAAAAAAAAAGACTAAAAGATTAAATGCGGCGGTGACAAGCAAGGACTAAAATAGAGGAGGTTAAGTGGGATGGGTTGAGGTATAAAGACAAATTAGGGAAAGAAAGAAAGAAAGAAATAATGAAAGAAAGAAAGAAGGACAGACTATGTAAAGACAGTGAAAGGGAAATGGAGAAGCAAATATAGATTAAGAGAGAGAAAGAATAAAAAAACATATGTACATAAAAGACAACGAAAGAAAGAAAGAAAGAAGGAAAGAAAGAAGGAAAGACTATGTAAAGACACTGAAATGGAAAAGGAGAAGCAAATATAGATTAAGAGAGAGTTAGAAAAAATAAAAAAATTATATGTACAAAAAAGACAAAGAAAGAAAGAAAGACAGAATGAAAGAAAGAAAGAAAAAGAGACTATGTAAAGACAGTGAAAGGGAAATTGAAAAGCAAATATAGATTAAGAGAGAGTAAGAAAGAATAAAAAAAAACATATGTACACGAAAAGACAAAGAAAGAAAGAAAGAAAGAATGAAAGAAATAATGAAAGAAAGAAAGTTAGAAAGAAGGAAAGACTGTGTAAAGACAGGGAAAGGGAAATGGAGAAGCAAATATAGATTAAGAGAGAGTAGGAAAGAATAAGAAAATAATATGTACAAGAAAAGCAAAGAAAGAAAGAACGAAAGAAAAAAAGAAAGAAAGAAAGAAAGAAAGAAAGAAAGAAAGAAAAAAGACTCTCTGAAGATAGTGGAAAGGGGAATGTTGAAGACAATATAGATTAAGAAGGAGGAAGGGAGAATGGAAGAAAGGGAGAAAAAAAGGAAGGAAGAAAAGAAAGGTGAGGGAAGGAAGGGGGGGAATGAAGAAAGAATTAGAAATGACTTAAGAAAGAAAGATGATGAGGAAAAATGAAGTTGTGAACGGAAAAGAAAGAAAAGAAAAAGTAAGAAAGAAAAAAAGAGGAATAAGGCAGGAACGGGGGAAGGAATAAAGGAAGGAAGAGAAATTGATAAAAATAGGAAATAGAAGCAAATGATTGAATGTTGAACGGAAAAGAAAGAAAGAAAGAACGAAAGAAAGAAAGAAAGAAAGAAAAAAGAAAGAAAGAGAGAAAAACGAATAGGAAAATAAGTTGTATTTGCTAAAATAATACGTAATAAAATCTGAGAAAAGAATGAAAGAACGAAATAATGAAAGTAAAAAAGAAAGAAAGAAAAAGAAAATAAATTGTATTTGCTAAAATAATACGTAATAAAATCTAAAGAAAGAAAGAAAGAAAGAAAGAGAGAAAGAACGAACGAAAGAAAGAAAGAAAGAAAGAAAAACGAATAGGAAAATAAGTTGTATTTGCTAAAATAATACGTAATAAAATCTGAGAGAAGAAAGAAAGAAAAAAAGAATGAAAGTAAAAAAGAAAGAAAGAAAAAATAAGTTGTATTTGCTAAAATAATACGTAAGAAAATCTGAGAAAAAGAAAGAAAGAATGACAGTAAAAAAGAAAGAAAGAAAGAAAAAGAAAATAAGTTGTATTTTCTAAAATAATACGTAATAAAATCTTAAGAAAGAAAGAGAGAAAGAACGAACGAAAGAAAGAAAGAAAGAAAGAAAGAAAAACGAATAAGAAAATAAGTTTCAATTGCTAAAATAATACGTAATAAAATCTAAGAAAAAAGGGAAAGAAAAATGAAAGTAAAAAAGAAAGAAAGAAAGAAAGAAAAAGAAAATATGTTGCATTTGCTAAAATAATACATAATATAAACTTAAGAAAGAAAGAGAGAAAGAACGTACGAGAGAAAAAAAGAAAGAAAAAAGAATTGGAAAATGAGTTATATTTGCTAAAATAATACGTAATAAAATCTGAGAAAAGAAAGAAAGAAAGAAAGAATGAAAGTAAAAAAGAAAGAAAGAAAAAGAAAACAAGTTGTATTTGCTGAAATAATACGTAATAAAATCTTAAGAAAGAAAGAGAGAAAGAACGAACGAAAGAAAGAAAGAAAGAAAAATGAATAGGAAAATAAGTTGTATTTACTAAAATAATACGTAATAAAATCTAAGAAAAGAAAGAAAGAAAGAATGAAAGTAAAAAAGAAAGAAAGAAAGAAAAAGAAAATAAGTTGTATTTGCTAAAATAATACGTAATAAAATATGAGAAAAGAAAGAAAGAAAGAATGACAGTAAAAAAGAAAGAAAGAAAGAAAAAGAAAATAAGTTGTATTTATTAAAATAATACGGAATAAAATCTTAAGAAAGAAAGAAAGAGAGAAAGAACGAACGACCGAAATAAATAAATAAAGTAAAACGAATAGGAAAATAAGTTGCATGTGCTAAAATAATACGTAATAAAATCTGAGAAAAGAAAGAAAGAAAAAAGAATGAAAGTAAAAAAGAAAGAAAGAAAGAAAGAAAAAAATAAGTAGTATTTGCTAAAATAATACGTAAGAAATCTGAGAAAAAGAAAGAAAGAAAGAATGACAGTAAAAAAGAAAGAAAGAAAGAAAAAGAAAATAAGTTGTATTTTCTAAAATAATACGTAATAAAATCTTAAGAAAAGTACGAGCGAAAGAAAGAAAGAAAGAAAAATGAATAAGAAAATAAGTTTCAATTGCTAAAATAATACGTTATAAAATCTAAGAAAAGAAAGAAAGAATGAAAGTAAAAAAGAAAGAAAGAAAAAGAAAATAAGTTGTATTTGCTGAAATAATACGTAATAAAATCTTAAGAAAGAAAGAAAGAGAGAAAGAACGAACGAAAGAAAGAAAGAAAGAAAGAAAGAAAAAAAGAAAATATGTTGTATTTACTAAAATAATACAAAATAAAATCTGAGAAAATAAAGAAAGAAAGAAAGAATATAAATGAAAAAGAAAGAAAGAAAGAAAAAGAAAATAAGTTGTATTTTCTAAAATAATACGTAATAAAATCTTTGAAAAGAAAGAAAGAAAGAATGACAGTAAAAAAGAAAGAAAGAAAAAGAAAATAAGTTTTATTTACTAAAATAATACGTAATAAAAACTTAAGAATGAAAGAAGAGAGAAAAACCGAACGAAAGAAAGAAAGAAAGAAAAACGAATATGGAAAATAAGTTGTATTTGCTAAAATAATACGTAATAAAATCTGAGAAAAGAAAGAAAGAAAGAAAGAAAAAAAAGAAAATAATTGTATTTGCTAAAATAATACGTAATAAATTCTGAGAAAAGAAAGAAAGAAAGAAAGAAAGAATGAACGAAAAAGAAAATAAGTTGTATTTGTTAAAATAATACGTAATAAATTCTGAGAAAAGAAAGAAAGAAAGAAAGAAAAAGAAAATAAGTTGTATTTGCTAAAATAATACGTAATAAATTCTGAGAAAAGAAAGAAAGAAAGAAAGAAAGAAAGAAAGAAAGTAAAAAATAAAGAAATAAAGAAAAAGAAAATAAATTGTATTTGCTAAAATAATATGTAATAAAAACTTAGGGAAGATAGAAATAAAGGAAAAAAGAAAGAAAATCTAAGTTGTATTTGCCAAAATAAAATGTAATAAAATATTAGGAACGAACGAAAGAATGAAAGAAAGAAAGAAAGAAAGAAAGAAAGAAAGAAAGAAGAGAAGGGAAGAGAAGAGAAGAGAAGAGAAGAAGAAAATAAGATAGGAACGATGAAAGGAAGCGGGAAATGAAGAAAAGAAGTGTGAGAGGTACCATTTTTTTTTCTCTAACCATTTTGCCTTCTATATATCTATCCTGTGAGTATCATATTTTTCTAGCCCTCTTTCATCGTTTTGTAACCTAGATATTTCAACTTAATATAGAATATAAATTTTATTGTTTAAGTTAAAAGAACTCTCGATAAGTAAACAGCCACCTAATTAGAAGTGGTGTCTCAATAATATCACAATGGAGAAGGCAACGGGCAAACAATACATTAGCAAACCCAAGAATACTCAAGACAACAATATTAAATTCTTCAATTGTAGAATCAATATTTATCTATCAGCCATATTGTAATCTTCATTTCTTAGTTGATCCTGTTATCTTCATAAGGCATACTGTTCAGTAAATCTTTATATTTAGTGGCTACTGGGCTTTGCATTGGCTTAACCTCATTTTTTTTTGGAGTGAAACCCTTGTCACTTTTTTCTTTGTTATCAGCTTTGGCTATGTTTGACAAACATCATGTTGGTTTTATTTCATCACCAAGATTCTCAATTCGACATCTTGCAAAAAAGCTGACAGATGCAGATGACCTAGCTATATCACTGGAGACACTATTACCAATGCCACAGTTCTTGAAAATGCCGCCAACGATGCTGGAGACTATGTGAACGCCTCTAGAACTGGATCTATACGCTTCAACTAGCAAGGCCCAATACTATCTATCTCAGGTTAATCGATAAAATATACTGAATCTTTTACATACCAGGGAGGTGAGATAAATTCTACTGACAAGGATGTGAAAATTCGCATAGCTAAAGCCTGGGTTGCCATGAATAAAAAAAGATTTAATCTGGAAAACTGATCTACAAGACAACCTCAAGCGGAGATTCTTTTGCACCACTGTTGAAGCGGTTTTAATGTAAAGTGCCACTCCTTCGACATTAAGCAAAAACCTAGATTCTAAGCTTGATTGAAACTACAATCGGATGCTGAGTGCTATACTTAGCATCTCTTTGAGACAACATCGAACTAAATCCCAGTTCTATTAACCAATCCTTGATATTTCTACAAGAAATACACTTTGCAGGACATTGCTGGCGAGCAAAACAAGAACTTGCGATATACTACAAGACGGGTTGGTCACCAAGGAACCAGTTACTTTGACCAGCTATTTTATGCCAAGGGTGTCACTGTAAAGACCTTCCGACCTTGATGTAGGATCGTGATATTTGGCGTGATAGTTTGATCAATGCCCGAGCATGAAAGTAGAGAAATACATTTTTATAGTAAAAATACCAGCAA
>OZ010604.1:23341715-23431715 GCA_963932145.1 Acanthosepion lycidas
TAAAAATAAACAGTCTAATATATTATCTATAAGATGGTTAGGAAAACTGTTATTAACAAGCGTTTTGTTTTCACGTTATTAAAATCTTTAAAGAAAAGAGGACGAAATGATGAAATCCCGTGCGCTGGTATAAGAAAATCTTTCATCACACCTATTTTATATCGGCGAAAACATTGAATAGTAAAGTGAGGATGACAAGATATTTTACTTGTGTTTTATATATATATATATATATATATATATATATATATATATATATATATATATAACGAAGAATTGAATGTATTATTACTAGACTCCATAAAAACATACAAGAATGGGAGGTTAGTTTTGAAACTATTGATATCAACTATGAACATGGCCCCAATGTGCTGTCCGTCTTTGGAAATTAATATATTCTTATAACTCTAGATACATACTAAATAAATCTATATATTCCGTTAATAGAAAATAGAATTCATCCCTGGTAATGAATAAAAGCACAGCGGAGATAATTATTATATAATTTATTTATTGAAAAGAAAAATATATACAAACACATGAAAAATTATATAAGTATATCACTGCACCATATCAGTCATTTTCAAAGAAACTTGCATATATATATATATATATATATATATATATATATATAGATATATATATAAATATATACAGAGAGAGAGAGGGAGAGAGAGAGAAGAAAAAATTTAGAAATTAATTAAGGAGAAAATATTATTTGGGTAACAGGTTTCGACCTTAAGGATTTTAGTGGACAATATTAACATTTATAAATATTTTCTTCCATATATATATATATATATATATATATATATATATATATATATATATATATGTGTGTGTGTGTGTGTGTGTGTGTGTGTGTGTACATATATATATAACTAGAAAGAGAGAGTGAGAGAGATAGAGAGAGAGAAGAAAGAGAATTATGAAAATTAAGTTTAGCGAGATAAATATTATTTTGCCAAGAGTTTCTGATGAAAATGGAGATCTACCTTAAAATATGAAGAAAACTCAGATTATGCAATATATATATATATATATATATATATATATATATATATATATATATATATATATATATCAGGTCATCTCATAAGTTCTGTCCAAATTTTGAATAAAGAAAACAAGTGACCAAGTGTTACATTTAATTACAGATTCAATCAACAATGTATTTTCCCTGATTATCTATGACTTCCTTCCATCTATTAACAAGCTTACTAATTCCATTACTGTAAAATTCTTTTGGCTTTGATTCGAAGAACTCACAAATGTCAGTTTTAACCTCTTCCTGTGTTAGAAAAGCTGTTTCTTCCAAGTGGTTCTGTAAGCTACAAAACAGATGGTAGTCTGAAGGAGCAAGATCGAGAGAATAAGCTGGATGAGGAATTTTCTCCCAATCAAGTTCTTCGATCTTTTGTGACGTGATTCTTGCTGTGTGGGGTCGCGCATTGTCCTGATGAAACATCACCCCTTTTCGATTCACTAGAGTAGGTCTTTTTTCCTCAAAGCTTGGTTCAAACGCTCTAATTGCTGACAGTATATTTTAGCATTAATTGTTGCATTAAGTGGTAAGAATTCAAAGTGGATTATTCCTTGGCGATCCCACCAGATTGAAAGAAGAACCTTTTGCCCATGAAGTCCTTTTTCGGCTGTGGCTCGGGTCCTTTCCCTTTACCAAGCCACTGTCTACGACGCTTAACATTTCGATAAAAGGTCCATTTTTCGTCGCCAGTCACAAGTCTATCCAAAAAAGGTAAAACAAGTTGGCGAGAATGGAGAGAAGAGCAGATGTGTACTCGGGATTTGAGGTTGTTTTCAGACAATTCATGAAGCACACATTTTCCAAGTTTAGGAACTTTTCCAAGTTGTCGAAGATGACGATGAAAAGTTGTATGGTTTGAACTGAGAACCACTGCCAATTCCTTCACTGATAAAGCAAGATTTTCTTCAAGGCCTGCTTCAAGAAGCTTTTCGTCAAACTCATTTGGACGTCCGGTTCAATCTTCATCTTCAAGAGTGAAATTTCCACCTCTGAATTTTGCAAACCATCTCCTGCAAGTTCTTTCATTCACCATTCATCTCCATAAACTCCGGCTGCTGAGTTTCCTTTCTTAAACTCTTAAAACATTATGTGCCTCAAATGATTCTTGGGTACTTCCATGTTAGCAGGATTTTAATCAAACAAAATTTAATTGTATTGTTCTCTGAAATAAAATTTGATCAGTTTAAATGCATCTAAACATAAAAATAATGTTCAGCTCCATTAGACATTATAAAATACTCTTTAAATTTCGTTCATTTTAACAGAAAGTTAAAATTCGGACAGAACTTATGGGATGACCTGATATATATATATATATATATATATATATATATACGGTGAACTCTCCCGTCGTAATCGACGTAAAAGTGTGAATCAGCTCAGTTACAAGGAATTTACAACCAGGCACCAGCACACATATTAGGTTGGTGCAAAAATAATGACGTAATAATGTCGTTTTTTGACGTATTTTTAATGTCAAAAAACGACATTATTACGTCATTATTTTTGCACCAACCTAATAATTTGATTATAATGGTGAAGGCTTTCTGCAGAACCAACCACGCTTTGTGAAGGAGACCTTGTGCACTATATATATATATATATATATATATATGATAAAATATAGTTTTAATATAAACTATATTTATAGGTTAAAGTGCTTAGTATCAGGGATAGAGTGTATGTAATTATAAAAGTGAACACTGAAGTCAACACCCAGAGGCAACTGTCCATTTCATTATAAAACCAATCGACAATCCTGACGAGGAGTTGTAACGTGTAACAATTTCTAAAGAGATTCGAACTTTTGGGTTGCCACTTGTATTGCAGACGTAGCAGCAAGGGGTGCGTATACGGGGAAGAATGCCTGTCAGGGTGAATTCCTCTTCAGGCTTACGTTGTATTCAGGTTTCGATACAAAGATTAAAATGCCAAGTGTGACCTAATATTTACGATGGGTTGTCTTAAGTTTTCATTCGCCTACGTTGGGCAGACTGAAAAGGCTAAAAAGATATATCTGCCTTATTACACAAGGCTGCTTCAATTCAGAGTCTTTTTTCCCGAGTACTGGTTTCACTTTCCGGGAACAGGTTTCGATATGAAGACAGAAGAACGCGGTTTGTCCTATTATTTACGATGATATTCCCTTCCCGTGAACTGGTTTCTGAAGGAAAACAAAAGAATGAGGTTTGTCTTAATATTTACGATGATATTCCCTTCCCGTGAACTGGTTTCTGAAGGAAAACAAAAGAACGCGGTTTGTCCTATTTTTTACGATGGGTTTCCCTTCCCGTGAACTGGTTTGTGAAGGAAGACAAAAGAACGCGGTTTGTCCTATTATTTACGATCGGTTTCTATTCCCCTGAACTAGTTTCTAAAGGAAGACAAAAGAACGCGGTTTGTCCTATTATTTACGATGGGTTTCCCTTCCCGTGATGTGGTTTCTGAAGGAAGACAAAAAATGGCGGTTTTTCGTATTATTTGCGATGGGGTTTCCTTCGCGTGTACTAGTTTCGCTAACAATACTTAAGAAACGATTTGTCCTATTATTTACTAAGGTTTAAATTCAGAGTTCTTTTTCTCGTAGACTGGCTGTACAAACAAGGCTGGGAACAGAATAAGAATATAGAAATGCGATTATTTATTTGCTTTAAAGAAAAGAGAAAAAAGATTGTCGAAGTGTTTCTCTCATTTGTAAGTGATCATCGATTTTGATGAAAAATGCTTTCTTGATTAAATTTCTTTTTTTTCCTGCATTTGTTTCTCAGAGAGAGAAAGAGAGAGAGAGAAAGAGAAAGAGAGAAAGACAGGGAGAGTGAGAGAGAAAAAAATCTGTTCCCTGATAGTTTTAGTTTAAGGAAGTCCAAGTTTTTTTTTTTTCTTCGTGTAGATTCTTGATACAAAAAGACACAAAAATAAATGGAATAAAAAAGCCCAAATCTTCAGCTCAGGGTTGGGGGTAAAAGACATTCGTCACGACATCAAAAACAAACAAAAATATCAAAATCGATTGGAACACGGATTTCGTGGGTGAGGGTAACTTCTTTTTCTTTTTATTTTTTTCCTTGTTTTATTTTCAGATATTTATTTTTCTAAAATTTTCAGGGTCGTGGGGAAGGAGATTGGAGATCGAATTGAGTAAGCCGGTAGCGAGGCACTGTGCAGAGGAAGACATTTTCATTGCCTTCAACAATGTTCCCGCGATAAAAACGTCACTTGGTACGTCTGACTAATCTGTGAGTTATCCAAACATCGTGTTGACGGCGCAGACGTTGGAATCAGTAACGACGGTACAAGTGCGCTGCGGCTGGAAAGGTTAGGCTTAAAGATCAATTGAACAACAAAACATGGCGATTGATGCTTTGATTTACTTTTCTTGATTTTTTTTGTCCATTTTTCTTAGTGTTTATGTCTTTGTCGTTTATACGAGAGAGGGAGATTTCGTGTGTATGTTCGTCATTCTTTTTAGCTATGATCAGCTTTGGTGTCGTGGAGTCGTGCGTGAGAGAGTTGAACTCATACACAGGCACACATATATACGTGTAGTTATATAAGAGAACGTATTTGCGCGTTTATATATATCTACACACACACACACATATATATATGTATATATATTAGGTTGGTGCAAAAATAACGACGTAATAATGTCGTTTTTTGACGTATTTTTAACGTCAAAAAACGACATTATTACATCATTATTTTTGCACCAACCTAATATATATATAGGTCTATATGTATGTAAAGGATTATGCACAATCGTTATTGTATTACTGATTATATCATCGGATATGGGAATACGAATGGAAAGATCTATTTTACGCCAAAAGAGGGTATACTTGACAATGTTACATAAGAATATACAGGTTTTTGATGAGTAGCGAGATGGGAAGAAAATCAACGGAAATACTACAAAAGAGTCGGGAGAGAAGCGCCGATAGATATTGAGCTTGGAAAAGACGGTGCGCATACAGATATAAACAGATAGATGTAAACAGATAGATATTAGGTTGGTGCAAAATTAATGACGTAATAATGTCGTTTTTGACGTTAAAAAATACGTTAAAAAACGAAATTATTACGTCAATATTTTTGCACCAACCTATTTGATAGATAGATAGACAGTCAAGAGACAGCTAGGTAGATAACTATTTTTATATAAGTACATATACATTTGAATAAATAGACAAGAAACATCTGTAAAGAAGATATAAAGTATCTCCCTCCAGCTCGCTCTCCCTCTCTCTCTTTCTCTCTTTCTATTCATATATATATATATATATATATATATATATATATATATATATATATATATATATATATATCAGGTGGCCTGACGATTGCACCTAGCATGAAACAAACTGTAGCCTCTAAGTGTTGACTTTTATATTTACACACGCTTTATCTCTGATATTGAGCACTTTATCCCATAAATATAGCACACTTTAAGACTATATTTCTTCATATATATATATATATATATATATATATATATATATATATATATATATATATATACATATATATATTCATATTTATATATATATATATATATATATATATGTATATATACATATATATATTCATATTTATATATATATATATATATATATATATATATATATATTCATATATATATATGTATATATATATATATTCATATATATATAATGAAATATATATATATATATACACACACACGATGTATTCAAATGAATATAAATATACGTTGGTATTATATATATATATATATATATATATATATATATATATATATAAGTATATATATATGTGTGTATATATATATATATATATATGTGTGTGTGTGTGTGTGTAAGCGTGTGTCTGTAAATAGAACTGAGGAAGTATTTATAAATTGTGCATGACAGGATGGAGGTTGAATAGGTGATTACATATATATATATATATATATATATATATATATATATATATATATATATGTTTATATATACATATGTGCGTGTGTGTGTGTGTGTATGTGTGTGTGAGAGAGAGTGTGTGAGTCTATGCATGTGTTTTTGTATGTGTGCATGTGCATAATATATATATATATATACATATATGTGCGTGTGTGTGTCTATGTATAAATGAAAATACATATAATGTACAAGTAAATAATACATTAACAAAATAAAAAAAGACGAAATGCAATTTGTGCATTTTACGGTTAATGGTTTTCTGAAATCAACAACGAAAAAATGTTGCTACCTACATATAATACTATATGTTTTTACACACGTATATATATATATATATATATATATATATATATATATATATATATATATATATATGTTTATCTCACACAGATATACATTCACACAGACGTGCACACACACACAACCATATATATATATATATATATATATATATATATATGTTTATCTCACACAGATATACATACACACACACACACACACTCACACACAAAAACACACATATATATATAAATGTATATGTGTGTTCGTGCGCATGAATCAGACGATTATCTGTTTTTCGTTAAATCAACCAAGACGCTTTGTACCCACACACACACAGACATAGACACACACACACACTCACAAACACACGCACACACACAGACATACACACACATACAAACAGAAATATAATATATACGTCCAGTGGATAAATTGTCATCTCATTTAAACAAAAATGAAAATAAAACCGGCGGGTTTGAACAGATATATTTATCAATTGTCTTGAAATACTAAAGACTAAAGAATCAAAAAAAAATCTCCATTGGTTTCAACAACTGAAATTCCTGCATCTATTCTGGGTGGTTTCCTTATTTAATTTGAGAAATCTTGCCATATTCCTTGCCTTCATTTCATCTTTGGTGTTAAAAGGAATTTACTTTGTCCATTGCACAACTGCGCCCAACACATAATAATCTAGGTGTTCAGATGTAAAAGTGATGTCATAAAAATTGTCTGGCAGCCATGAGTGGTTATTTTTGCCTGGGTGGCATTATGCTGATTTCTGTTACCCAACATAGGGTCTTCCAGAAGCCACCCTGTTGATCCACAACTGCCTTACATTTTTAAGGCACTTAATGTAGACCTCCGTGTCGTGACTGCAACCCCACCAATAAATTCAGTAGTTTTTTCTTATCAGGACTTTCAGAGTGTGATTTCCGAAATACCGTATCTTCGTAATCACCAGTAGACTCATCCAACTCTTTCCGAATCCTCAGCACTGTCCCCAGATTGACAGCCCCTCTGTTTGTATTAGAGCTCCTAGCGCGATTGCCATGCAGAACAGAATACCGTTTCCAAATTTCTAGAGGAGTGAATTACGTCATCGTGCGTTTTTTTTTCTCACAGACGGTGACAAACTGACCCTACTGTACAGCACAGTCGACGGAATAAAAAAAACAAACAAACATCCTGGGTATGACGTTAAACTGCATCCGACAGCAAGGCCTCTGATCAGGAGGTTTTGAGGAGCGTGGAACCACCACTTGATTGCAGGTCTTCACCGGATCAACCCTGTCCCGGGGTGGTAGCACCAGTTAGGGTCCCAGCTATGGGCAAATAGTGAACTCCCAGTTTTTTCCAGATCTTACCCACGTCTTGGGTATGAAAATAAACTACATTCAACAGAAAGGCCTCAGATAAATGTTTTCGGAAAAATTATGCTGCTATCTATACGCTTTTGAAAAAGTAATGTTGCCAGGTATACGTTTTTGAAAAAATAATTTTGCTAGCTATACGTTTTTGAAAAAACAATGTTGCCAGCTATACGTACTATATATATATATATATATATATATATATATATATATATATATATATATATATAAAGAAAGAACAGTAAGATATATAATGCGGTGTTCTTATAGATATTTTTATTTTTACAAAATAGAGCTCAATGTAAATTTACAGAGCATTAATATTATAAATTAATTGATTTAAAATATGTTTTTTTTCGCTACACAGTTCTAACCATGTTTCAAAAATGGAAGCTAAAAGCTACGCATTTAATTTACTAATTAAATTAAAGACGTTAGTTCCATTTAATCTTCAACCGAATTTTGGGGTAACTTTTAAAATTACTGGGTTTTAAACACAAAGCTAAAATCATAATTTACGTTTCCAAGGTGACAGATAAATCCACTTCCACCAGACAATGGGTGTCTACGTGGTCATTATGTCTGTATTTTGATGTATCAGTTATTAATTACGTTTTGGTAGGGGGTCGGGGTGTATTTTTCAATGAAATCTGACATCCGTTAAATGCATATCGTCTGGATTTTTAAAAAATTTTGTTAACGGCGAAAATTCTTTCGGCATATTTTTCCATTTGTATATTTAAAGATTTTATATATATATATATATATATATATATATATATATATATATATATATATATATACATAGACATATATATATATATATATATATATATATATATATATATAACTTAATTTGGCATTAAATGACCTACAGTGGTTGATATGCCATAAAACCCAACCAACCAACCAACAAACAAACATTGCGCTTGCGTGAAATAAAAAGAAAAATTCGCGAAAATTTACATATTGCCCCCTGTGTGTGTATGTGTATATATATATATATATATATATATATATATATATATATATATATATATATATATGTATAATTTAAAAAAAACAACTTTTCGCCCAACCAACCAACCAACAAACAAACATTGCGCTTGCGTGAAATAAAAAGAAAAATTCGCGAAAATTTACATATTGCCCCCTGTGTGTGTATGTGTATATATATGTATATATATATATATATATATATATATATATATAATTTAAAAAAAACAACTTTTCGCCTTATGCAAGACGTGATTGCCACTAGCATGTAAGGGTGGGGACAAGCGTATAGGGGCTTGAAAGACGAGAGGGTGAAGAGAAGGACGGGGAATAGATCAAAGCATCTGGACATGTCGACATTTTCAATGGTTGGAGCTTATACCTATTAGAGAAGCAAATAAGAGGAATGGAGTTTCACAGATGGGAAGTGCAAGACATGAAACTATGGAAGTAAAAGAGACGGCTACATTTAAGCGTTTCGACAGTGAAAGGGTGGATCCTAGTGGCACGTTTAAATTCAAGCAGTTTGGGAACTAGCGAAAATAGCTCGTCGTTGTATTAACCGTGAAAGTATTTGTAGAAAAGACAGGGGAGGCGACGGCATGTCTGTGAGAGAGCGATTGTAGACAAAATGCGTGAACAACGCCAACTACATTGCATATCCGTCTCTGGCCTTTGTCAAGGACCCTAAGACAAACAGCGGGGAATCTCGACCATATTCGACAGCAATATTCCATGCAAAAATGAATAGTTGATTAATAGATGTGAAGGATGGACATGGGCGACACAGAGAACCAACTTTCCTTGCGATAGATGAAGCTATTGATTGAATGTAATTGTTCCATCTCAGGTCAGTAGACAGTGTGAGACGAAGCAGTCGCAAAGAGGTACTCTCGTGTAGTTGAGCATCAGGCATTCAAATGGGAGGCAGGGAGGGTTGTCGTTGGTGGGTAATAGAGAGCAGTTTTATTTTTGATGCATTAAAGATAACCAGCCATTTCCTGCCCCAGTTAACAACCAATTGGAGGTCCTTTTCGAGACTAACGGCCAGGTTAATAATGTCAGCAATACCAGATTTGTTATTTAAGCAGGAGTAAATGGAGGCGTCTATATAGATGCCTTACAGGTAAGATCAGACCAAATAGAGTACGATTTTAACGTTCGTAATATTTAATTTAAAAGAGTGCTCAATACAAAGTAGAGTGATATTCTTTATTTATGATATTATATCGAAAACATGTCAAAATCGCTACACAGTTGCAATCGTGTTTCGAAGCATACCAATGCATCTCATCAGGCGATTGTAAATTACTGGTAAGTGAAAAATTTATTGAAATTTGAAAGCAAAATACAATCTTTTTATACGAGAAAAAGAAGTAAAAAGAAAGAAAAGAAAATGGAGGAGGTGGTTACAGAGTTTGTAGGCTTTACTCATATCAACCAGGCAAAATGATAACCGTAAAATTTAAGTTGAGGGAATAAGTAAAAATTAAGAGACTGCCTTTCTTAAATATAGATTTAGAATCAAAGACAGCAATCTGGCGCCAAACCCGAGCGGATATAAATTTTGTAGTTTGAAAGAGGAAAATAAAACCCCTAAGTTGAAAAATATTTTTTTTAAATGGCAAGACACTTTGATCCTTATATGAACCATTTTTTGTGTCTACAAGAAAAATTGCGGATTATCAGATTCTTTGATAAGACTGCTTCACTAAACCAAAGATCTGAATTAACTGTAAATTGTAAACACAGTATACCTTTTACCTTAAAATTCTGCTAGACTTAAAATTTAACATTTACTTTTTCTTAGATTTTAGCTCAAGTGTGTTGAACTATACATGACTTATCTTTCTGTTGGTAAGATTAATTTAGATTTAATATTTTGTATTAATCTTCTAGTAGTGTTAGTAACATTTTGTAAGGATGTATTGGTATTTGACTGATATTTTGACATTTTTCATTGACTGGTTCATGTTATTAACATCTCATATTATATTAATTTACTAAGTAAGGTCTGTGCGTTTAAATTATTCACTAGTTTCCTGAAGAGGTTGTTTATTTGTCTGCTATAAACACTATTTAAAGTTTCAGGGCATGTAGCTTGTCTAGCTTTTTGTTAGATTACAATTTATTTCTCCGAAGAAATGACATTGTCTGGTGTACAATTTTGTAGCCATTTACATCCTCCCGGGTTTGGTGTCGGATTGCTGCCTTTGATTCTAAATCTACAGCTAATGGCCCATTTAGATAAATAGATGGATAATGAAGGAACTGTGATAGATAAATATTTAGATAGGCTGGGATAGGCAGTTAATAAACACGCTTTGATGTATATATATATATATATAGATTCATAGATAGTATGATAGATAATAATCGATTATATTATATATATATATATATATATATATATATATATATATATATATATATATATATATATATATATATATATGTATATTATAAATTAACGGATTTAAAATATGTTTTTTTTTGCTACACAGTTCTAACCATGTTTCAAAAATGGAAGCTAAAAGCTTCGAATTTAATTTCATAATTAAATTAAATACATTAGTTCCATTTCATTCTCAAGCGAATTTTTGCGCACTATTTTGTAAAAATAAAAATATCTATAAGAACACCGGATTTATATCTTACTGTTCTTTCTTTATATATATATATATATATATATATATATGAGGCTGAGATAGATAGATAATTAACAGTCTGTGATAGATCGATAGATAGATAGATAGATAGATAGATAGATAGATAGATAATCGGTTACATTTTCATGCAGCTGAGATAGGTAGATGTATTTTTACTTAAATAGATAGATAACAGAATTTGATAGATAGATAGATAGATAGATAGATAGATAGATAGATAATTAACAGACTGTGATAGATAATTAATAGTCTGTGATAGATCGATAGATAGATAATTAACAGACTGTGATATATATATATATATATATATATATATATATATATATATATAGAGAGAGAGAGAGAGAGAGAGATTGATAGATAGATAGATAATTAACAGATTTGTGATCGATAGATAATTGAAAGTCTGTGACATATAGATAATGGACAGATAGATAATTGGTTATAATTATATATATATATATATATATATATATATATATATATATATATATATATATATATACATACATATATATATATATATATATATATATATATATATAGATAGATAGATAGATAGATAGATAGATATGGCTGAGATAGGTTGATGTATTGATACTTAAATAGATTGATAATGAACAGACTGTGATAGATATAAAATAGATAGACAGAGAGCTATGCATCAATCGTGTAAATGATCGATATATGGAAACCTAGCGAGATATTAATTCATACAGGTAATTTTCAATAAACCGAGAATATGATCCATAAATGTTTGAATTGACCTTGTGTATTTATGGAAACTATTTTGCCTGTATTTAGGAAGTGAGTATGTCGCTTAATTTCGGGAAATCAAACGCAGGCATCGATGAATCATTTCCGCGCGTCCGTCTGCCATTTGAGTCAATCGACCAATCAACGCTCATAAAATTGTTAATCTTTTTGATTTGTGCATTTCCGCTTTTTCTTTTTTCTTCTTTCTCAGCAATTGTTGAAAAAGGCTTCGCTTTTCTCTTTGCCGCACGAAGATTGGGATTTCTTTTTATGGAAATGCCAAAGTATTTCTTCATAATTTACCTTTCTCCATTTTCTTGTTGCATTTGCCTTTATCTCTTTCTATGGAACGTTCTTTCTTTCATTGCAAATTATTTCTCTTTCTTTCTTTCCTTTTCTTTCTTTCTTTGAAAACAGCTTCTCAGTTTTCTTTGTCCTAGTTTTTTTTTTTGTTTCTGTTAAATTCCCCTCTTTTTTTTCACATTATTTTCTTTCTTTTAATATGATTCTTATCTATTTCCATGTTTCATTTTTTTTTTTTTTGTATTATATGACTCTATCTCTCTGTTTCTTTTTCTCTTTCAATTTCACTGTTTCCTTTTCTCTTTCCTTTTCTCTGTTTCTCTGCTCTTCCCATTTCTCTGTTTCTTTTTTCTCGGCCTTTTTCTTTTTCATTTTTATCTCACTATTTCTCTGTTTCGTTTTCTCACTCCTTTTCTCGGTTACTTTTTCTCTTTCCTGTTCTCTGTTTCTTTTGCTCTACCCATTTCTCTGTTTCTTTTTCTCTCAGCATTTTTCTGTTTCTTTTTCTCTCTCTATTTCTCTGTTTCTTTTTCTATTTCACTGTTTCTATTTCTCTTTCCTTTTCTCTGTTTCTTTTGCTCTCCCCATTTTCTGTGTTTCTTTTTTCTCGGCATTTTTCTTTTTCTTTTTTATCTCACTATTTCTCTGTTTCGTTTTCTCACTCCTTTTCTCTGTTTCGTTTTCTCACTCCTTTTCTCTGTTTCGTTTTCTCACTCCTTTTCTCTGTTACTTTTTCTCTTTCCTGCTCTCTGTTTCTTTTGCTCTACCCATTTCTCTTTTTCTTTTTCTCTCAGCATTTTTCTGTTTCTTTTTCTCTCTCTATTTCTCTGTTTCTTTTTCTATTTCACTGTTTCTATTTCTCTTTCCTTTTCTCTGTTTCTTTTGCTCTCGCCATTTCTGTTCCTTTTTTCGCAACATTTTTCTTTTTCTTTTTCTCTCCCCATTTCTGTTTCTTTTTTCGCAACATTTTTCTTTTTCTTTTTATCTCACTATTTCTCTGTTTCGTTTTCTCACCCCTTTTCTCTGTTTCTTTTTCTCTCAGCATTTTTCTGTTTCTTTTTCTCTCTCTATTTCCCTGTTTCTTTTTCTATTTCACTGTTTCTATTTCTCTTTCCTTTTCTCTGTTTCTTTTGCTCTCGCCATTTCTGTTCCTTTTTTCTCGGCATTTTTCTTTTTCTTTTTATCTCACTATTTCTCTGTTTCGTTTTCTCAATCCTTTTCTCTGTTACTTTTCCTCTTCCCATTTCTCTCTTTCTTTATCTCTACACATTTCTCTCTTTCTTTTATCTCACCATTTCTTTGTTTTTTTCCTCTCTATGTATATTCATTTGTTTCTTTATCTCTCTCTATCTCTCTCTATTTCTTTCTTTCTTTCTTTTTCCATTTTTTTAAGATCATTCATTTTCTTATGCTTCGTTTTTTCTTATTTGCTACTATTTCATTTATTTGTTTGTTTCATTCTTTCATTCTTTCTTTCATTTTCATTCTTTCTTGATTTCTTTCTCTGTTAGTTTACTTTTTTATTTCTTTCATTTCTTTTGAACTTTTTCTTTATCTCGTTCTTCACTCTTTCATTCCTCATTCCCTCTTTTCTTCGTTTGTTTATTTATTTATTTATAACTTTATTTATTTCTTGCTTTTTTGTATTTTCTTTTTTGCTTTCTTTCTTACATTGTTTTTTCCTTAATTTTTCTCTTTTTAATTTCTTTCATTCTTTCTTACTTTCTTTCTTTATTTCCTTTTTCCATATTTCTTTCTTTCTTAAATTTTAGTTTTCTTTCTGACATGCTTTTTTCTTCCTTTTTTATTTCATTCTTACTTTCTAAGTTACAATATTTCTTTTTCATGTTTTTTTTATTCATTTCTTTCACTGTTTCGTTCTTAAATTCTTTCTTTTTTTTTTCGTTATTTCGCCCTTTCTTTCTTATACTTTTTGTTTTCTTCTTTCTTTCTTATATGCTTTCTTTTTCCTTTTTCCTTCTCCCATTATTTTTTATATAGTTTTTACTTTATTTATTTTTGTTTTTTTGTTCTTTCATTCTCACATTTCTACTTTTTTGATTTCTTTCTTTCATTCTTTCTTTCTGTCTGTTTCTTTCTCATTTTTTTCTTTCTTTCTTTCTTACTGACGTAGTTTATTATTCTTTCCTTACTTTGTCATTTTTTCTTTTTTTCTTTCATACTTCCTTACTTAGTTTTGTACATTCTTTTTCACGTTCCTTCTTACGTTACATTGCTAGTCGACGAAGCAAATATTCAGATAAGAGCCATTCTGTAATTTCACTATTTCAACCCTTTACAGCTCGACCACACATGCTACTTCCACGGAGTCAAATTATTCTCATTTTCTCCGTGTTCCAATAAATGCTTTATATATATATATATATATATATATATATATATATATATATATATATATATATATATATATATATATATATATATATATATGTAGGTGTCCATGAAGTTCGTGTGCATTTTACATTTATAAATATTAGAATGTGCACATGAACTTTATGGAGAGCCTGTACATACATATATATATATATATATATATATATATATATATATATATATATATATATATATACATATATATATATATATATATATATATATATATATATATATATATATATATATATATATATATGTATGTATATACATACATTTGTTGACCAGAGAATGGGTTGTATATATATATATATATATGTATGTATGTATGTATATACATACATTTGTTGACAAGAGAATGGGTTATATATATATATATATATATATATATATATATATGTATGTATGTATATACATACATTTGTAGACCAGAGAATGGGTTGTGTGTATATATATATATATATATATATATATATATATATATATATATATATATATATGACCCGTTTCGTCCAATTTGGACTTTCTCAAAGAAAAAAAAAACGAAATGAATATAATTAAAGAAAGTAAAAAATAAAAGCAAAAAACAGAATGTTCCTAACAACTGGAAGACTGTAGAGAACGCAATTTTCATATTGTTAACTGAAAATAAAGTCAGTTATTGTCACATGTGGAGAATATTGTCATTATATATGTTTTGGCGGATTCAACTATTTTCTTTTGAGTTTACGATATTTTTGTGTATGTTTTTTGTACGAGCAGTGATTTTGTTAAGAAAGTTGAAATAGGAAAAAATATTTATAAACATTGTCTTTTCTACAGGTTAACTCTAAGAAAATTTCATATATATTTATATATATATATATATATATATATATATATATATATATATATATTGATATGATATATATAGCATAGGAGTTTGAATAAATGACAGGTGGACAACGGACTATTTACCAAATTTGTAGATATATATAATAAAAAAACAGCGATAAGATTCCCTGATTCAACATCGCTTGAAAATGCAACAAGAATTTTAATTTCAAGTTTAATTTAAAGTTTAATTTTTAGTTCCGAAACATGGTAATTTTTGTGGCGCGATGAATGCCCCTTTTTAAATAATATTATAATATTATGCTCTAATGTGTATCGAGCACCTGTTTTTAAAACAAAAGCTATATAACTGTGGATTATGAAGCTGACTGTTCTTTGTCTCTCTCTTTCTCCCTGTCTCTCTGTCTCTCTGTCTCTGTCTCTCTGTCTCTCTCTGTCTCTCTCTCTCTCTATATATATATATATATATACATATATATATATATGTATAGATATATATATATATATATAAATATACATATATATATATATATATAAATATACATATATATATATAAAAATATAAATATGCATATATATATATATATAAATATACATACATATATATATATATATATATATATATATATATATATATATATATGGCATAAAATGACAATTAGAAAAAAAAAATCTTAGATTTTGCCGAAGCGTCACGTCTTGCGACTTTTTGAAGGCAAAAATGAAATCCAAATGTTTTTGTTGTTATAGTTACATTAAAAAATCCAAATTCTCCTCCCAAAAAAATCAAAATCCCCCACCACAAAAAATCCTTTACTATAAAGGTAATTTACATTAACCAGAAAAAGGCTTAGACAGAAGCGTCTATTTTTTTTAAATTTAAATTTTTTAATGTAACTATAGCAACAAAAACATGTCGATTTCATTTTTGCCTTCAAAATGTCGGAAGACGAAACGAATCGGCAAAGTCTAAGATTTTTTTTCCAATTGTCATTTTATAGCAATCTGTCTTGATCTGGGAATTTAACTATCTATCTATCTATCTATCTATCTATCTATCTATCTATCTATATATATATATATATATATATATATATATATATATATATATATATATATATGACCCAACCTTTGTGTGTGTGTGTGTGTATAACAACGTGGAAATGACTAGACTATGATCGACATCTATCGTCAGGTGAGTAAGTTACAGGTAAAAAGTAAAGCTGAGTACACATTCAATTAACCCACCCCCCTCTGATATGCACACCCACTAAAAGCCGCAATTGAAATTGACATTAAGCGTGGAGCAAAAAACAAAACAATAGAAATGAAAGCAAATGAAAGCAAAACAAGATAAAAAAAAAAAAGATAAAATATTGCAAATTACATGCAAGAGAAAATTGCAGATCTGAGGCATATAACGATTTGATTCTTTAGCAAATATAAATGATATTCTTTGCTGCGTCATTTCGTAATTTGGGAGAAAAACTCCCGAAATTAGGAGCGTCGTCCCAGAATAGAAAATGGATTACAAGGATGACGAGTCATCTTGTGAAGTGAAAAATTTAAAAAAAATAATTCTTGATGGTTGGGGGAAAAAATAATGAAAACGTCTTAGCAATATTCCTACTGATAATGTTACAATATTAAACGGAGAAATATGATTGGATTTACAATAATTAAACTATATACGGAACAATATTACCTCATTGTTTAAAGCGCTTTCATAGACAATCTATCTATCTATCTATCTATCTATCTATCTATCTCATTCTATAAATATCTATCTATCTCATTCTATAAATATCTATCTATCTATCTCATTCTATAAATATCTATCTATCTATCTATCTATCTATCTCATTCTATATCTATCTATCTATCTATCTATCTATCTATCTATCTATCTATCTCATTCTATAAACATCTATCTATCTACCTATCTCATTCTATAAATATCTATCTATCTATCTATATATATATCTATCTATCTATCTATCTATCTATCTCAGTCTCTTCAGATCCAACGTTTTTTTTCTTTCTTTCTATCGATTTATTTCATTCTATTCGTATCTATTTCATTTATCTATCTATCTATCCATCTATCTATCTATCTATCTATCTATCTATTAGGTTGGTGCAAAAATAATGGCGTTTTCTCACATAGTAACATATGTGAGAAAACGACATTATTTTTGCACCAAACTAATAATACATTCACATGAAAAAATCACTGTGACTTCTAGGAGAACGGTTCATTTCAACCTTCTCCACATGCATAACAACTGTCAACTCAGCAGAAATACAAATAGATAACATTGTTTCAATACTTATCTTTTACTTTAATTATACCAGAGTTAAGGGCAAGCCTGCTGTTAACATGTAACACAGTACAACCTGCTGCATGAGGCTAGATGGAACTCTTTAGCCTTGGAAACCAGCCCATCTAAAGGAAGGACAACCACGATCCTAAATCACTGCTGCCTTGTGGTATAGATAATTATAGGAAAGACTTTGGGAGTTAACCCGGGCGAAAAATCCGGAATTCGAAAAAGTTTATCGCTGATCTTAGCCTCGTTCTGGCACCTACTGTGGCGGTGCTGGTGCCAAAGTGTAATGGTCCTCTTGTTCCTTTCGATCCATCAGAGATGTGGAAAGGAGTGACATGCTGCATGGGCAACACCTTGTCCTCCATACAATCCTTCCGAGGCTTGATCCTACCTCACGCCTAACACTGGAGAGGTAGTTAATCCGGACATCAAACTAGAGGGAACACCCCAGCTTCGCTATCATTGTTGAAACGAAACGGGGAGTAGCAGTGCACTAGTTATAAATTATGGCGTGATTAACTTCGAGCTTAACGCCAGGAGGTGCTCTTGACGGTGGCAGGTACAATATGGTCCCACTGGACAGCTGTTACTCGCCTCAAGCTGGGAAGCCACCCTACCAGAATGATGGTGTCTCGTCACATACTGCTTTCCTTATGTGTTTCACGATCATCAGACAAGCATATCTGAGAATTATTCACCAAGCACAATGAAACAAAGGCAAACGAGACCAACTCTGAAACTGGGAACTTGGATTGTCCGTACCATGTTGGCAGGCCTTACAGAGAACCTCAGATACAATGGCGATGCCAAGAAGACAGCTGTTATAAATGACGAGATGAAGAGAATAAACGTGGATATATAGCCGCCCTTCAGGAAACTCGTTTAGATGAAGTGAACACAATAAAAGAGAAAGACTACACGATTCTACTGGCAGGGGAAGCACTCGGATTATCCCAGCGAACATGAAATGGGCAACGCCGTGATCACCACGCTGAAGAATGTGGAGCTAGGCAGCAACGACTCCGCACTCTTCGCCTCAACATCCCTGAAGTTCCCCTTTCGTCAGTGTGTATGGCCCATCTTAAGCGTTTCACCTGAAGGAGTTCTAGGAAAGCCTTAAAACCATAATTGGAAACATCCTCAGTACGTAGAAATTAATCCTCCTGGGCGACTTCAATGACAGTCGGCGTTGATCATCCTGTCTTGGACCATTTGATGTGGGGGAAAAATGAATGAAAATGTTAAGCGGTTGCTCGAATTTAGCACTTTCCAAAACCTGTGCATCACTAACGGATACTTCCAGACAAAACCCCGACTCAAGCTTTCATGGCGGGATCCGCACCCGAAGAATTAACATCAGCTGAGCCCGATCCTGATTAGGAACACCTTACTCAAGAACGTATTACCGTAATTCCCCATGTATAATACGCATTTTTTTCTAAAAAATAATAAGCAAAATTAGGGGGCGTATTATACACAGATCTTTAAAAAAATTTCCGTTTCATAGGTCGATTTCAGTTGCGAAATGTCTACTCACCACAAACATACGACAATTTGACACTAACATTCGGCGATTGCAACCCCATAATAGATAGATAGATAGATATTTATAGAATGAGATAGATAGATAGATAGATAGATAGATAGATAGATAGATAGATAGATAGATAGATAGATCTTATCATGTACCTAACAATATTTAGTAATGTAAAATAAAATAAGAATATTCCGTTGTGCTTGAACCAGCTTCTAATGCTCTGGATGGAGCGGCTTGGGAAGAGTAGTCGTGCTCCTGGGGGCCCAGTCCTATGGGTAAAAGAGTAACTCGAATGAGATCCACCACGGAATATGTGACCGAACGGCGCTATATCGAGTCTGATTCGCAATCTCTCCGTCGCAGAGGTCCGTTGGAGCAGTAGGTATGACGTTTGTCTGGTAACTTAATCGGCCGTGTTTCAATTCTCGGTTGTAGATGCGCACTGCTGTTGAGTCCCAAATATTGAACGAAATCTGCATTCTGCTGCGGTTCCTTCTAGACTCGATGAATTACTCATATATTTTATACGTTCTTTTTATAGATGCAAATATTTAAGTCAATGTTCTGTTTATAATATAAAATAATGTATACACATACAAACAAAGTCTTAAAATATTAGGTTGGTGCAAAAATAATGACGGTTTCTGACGTATTTTTTAACGTCAAAAACAGTCATTATTTTTGCACCAACCTAATAATTGTCGGACTTTGTCCATTTCATAATATATATATATATATATATATATATATATATATATATATATATATATATATATGGTTGGATAGATATGAGCTTGTGACCCTGGGTTTCACGCTTTAGCTCACATCTATCCAAACATATATGTTAGCTCTAACTCTGATATTGAGCGCTTTCTAATAAGTACCGCGCATATAATATATAAATAATTATACACACATATATATATATATATATATATATATATATATTTATATTTATATACACACACTTTTCATATATATATATATATATATATATATATATATATATATATATATATATATATATATATATATATAAGTTATGAAGAACTTGGTAATCCGCATGGGTAATCCCAAGGAGGATGAAATCCTGAGAGCTCCACGTAAATCCAGAGCTAATGTTTAAAAGAAAAACAGACCACTTTAAGGTACCCTTGTAATAGTGGATGCGCTGCGCACTACTGATGAGTCCCAAATATAGGACGAAACGGTCGCCCAGTGCTTTCTGTTTAGGTTTCTTCTAGACTCGATGAATTACTTATATATATATATATATATATATATATATATATATATATATATATATATATATATTCTTGATACTGAGATTCGGATACATAATTACAACTTGAAATACTTACAGAGTTTGACAAGCAGAGAATGCGTTCTTGTAAACCAGAACAGACATGAAAATCGAAATGTTTCAAAAGATAATATTTCTTTCGTTTCCATAGCATTTTTTGTGAGGAATGGGGTACTCCGGGTATTTTCAAGGACCCAACGTGCAGTGTAGAGAAACGACAATCACTTATTATTGTACCTCAGTAAATACCCGTTTATTCCAGCCGGGTACACACAACAGCCAGCCTGTCGTCGAACACTCCACAGTAAAGTACTTCAGTTTCTTGCAAAACAATAAACAAATAATGATACATGTAAAGATCTAAATTCTCCTGCAGCTGTTTGCATCTTCTTCCTTCTTTTGATGTTTAGCAATCTCTTTCAGCGCATATAATTCAATCAGAGAAAGAATCTCTTTCCGCCGGCAGATGGCGCCCTTTTGATTATTCTTTATGTCCGTTTTGTTTTTTGTTGTTTTTTTTTTTTTGGTTTTTTTTTTTTTTAATGCTTTTTTTTTTTCTTTTTTTTTCGTTCCGGATATTGTGATTTTCCTTCATGTACTTTTTTTTTCCAATTCATAATCATTCATTCTTTCTTTTCTCTTTACTCTTTACTTCTTCTCTGCTCATTCATTCATTAATTTCTTTCCTTCAATGCTTCTTGTATCTTCAACTTCCATATTTCATTATCGTTATTATCTTCACTTTTATCACACAGTGGATTTTCTTCTTCTTCGATTTCTTCTTCTTTTCCTTCTTTAATTCTTCTACTTCTCCTTTTCTTTCTTCTTCTTCTACTACTACTACTACTACTATTTATTCTCCAGCTTCTTTTCGATTTTTCTTTTCCTTTTCTACGTCTTTGAATTTCTCCTCCCCCCTCTTCCTCCTCCTCCTCCTCCTCTTCTATTACTACTACTACTACTACTACTACTACTACTACTACTACTACTACTACTACTACTATATTCTCCTGTTTCTTTTCGATTTTTCTTTTCTTCTTCTACGTCTTTGAATTTCTCCTCCTCCTCTTCCTCCTCTTTTTCTATTACTACTACTGCTACTACTACTACTACAACTACTACTACTATTTATTCTTCTGCTTCTTTTCGATTTTTTTTTCTTCTACGTCTTCGAATTTCTCCTCCTCCTTCTACTCCTCTTCTTCTTCGTGCCCTATTTTGATTATCTCTTTTGTTTTTCTTCTTCTATTTTCTCTTTCTCTCTTTCTTCACCTTCTTCTCCTTCTTATTCGATTTTCCCCTTTTCTTCTTTTTTCGTCTTTTATGTTCTCCTTCTCTTCTTCTTATGTGGTTCTTAATTCTGTGATGGCTGGTATTTCTGCAACACGCTCTCTCTCTCACTATATATATATATATATATATATATATATATATATATATATATATATATATATATATATATATGTATAGAGAGAGAGAGAGAGAGGGAGAGAGGGGAGAGAGCAGTGCAAAGAGCTAATTCAAATTGGACACGTTTTTAATACTTCGATTTTAGTTTGATATTTCGAAGTCAATAATATACTTCATATAAAATAATTTAATGCTAATATTATTTTTCTTTTTCTTTCTATTTCTTTTTCTTCCACATTTTTAAAATATATTGCTTCTCTCTTTCTCTTCGTTTACTCTCATTTCCTCTTTATTTCATTCATTCATATGTAACTTCTTTCTTTTCATTTCTTTTCTTTCCATCTGTCCTTTGTTTGATTGTTTCTTTCTTTCTTTCTTTCTTTCTTTCTTTCTTTTCTTCCATATTTTTTACTATATTGTTTCTCTCTTTCTTTTCATATCCCAATCCTTCTGTCTCCTTAAGTTTTTCTTTCTTTCTTAAATATATATCTTCTTTCTTTCAATTTTTTGCCTGTTTCGTATCATTTTTTTTATTTCCGAACAGATGAAATTTGAAGAAATTGAAATGTGGCTCTATTGAAGGATGTTGAGAATATCATGAACTGGAAATGCAAGCAATGACGAAGTTTTAGAGATATGGAATAAAAAAATGTAATTATACCTAACAGACAGCTGAAAATTCTATAGGACCTAATGAGGAAAGAGAGCTTGACAAATTTGGAACTCACAAGGTATTAGGACCTTGAATAAGTTCTCGATGTTTTCCAAGACATGGCGTTCCCAGAATTGCGTACCTGTAGTTTCAGATGGTAACTCAGTTATAAGGAAGTAGTATAAGCATGCTTGAAATTCAGTGTGTGTCATTTCGCTAAAGTGTGAACAACTCAGCGTTAAATATATTGGATTTCATGCCAAAGAAAAATGTATTTGCGGGGAATTTTCCTGTACTAGTTTATTCAAAAGAAATCTGCAGCTAAAGCACACGGTTCTTGTTAAGACTTACGGCGACCATGTTCTGTTGAAAACAATATTGCAGAGATTAGTTTAGACGTTTAAAAAATAATGATTTTGATGTTGAAATTAAAGAACGCTCTGGCGAAACGAAAAAGTTTGAAGATGTAGAATTCGAGGCATTATTTCATGAAGACTCATGTCAGGCGCAAGCTGGACTTGCAGACTCATTAGAAGTTGATCACAAAACATTTTCGAAACGTTTAAACGCATTAGGAAAGATTCAAAGCAAGGACATTGGGTGCCGTACGAGTTGAAGTCGAGAGACGATGAACGACGTCTTCTCACGCCTCAACAGTAGAAACCGAAATGTTTTTTGCATCGTATCATGACCGGCGATTAAAAGTGGATACATTACGATAACTAAGCATAGAAGGTCGTGGGGTAAGCCCGGGCATGCATCAAAATCGTCGCCCAAGCAGAATATCCATGGTTCGAAGGTTCTGTTCTGCAGTTGGTGGGATCAGGTGTGTGTAGCTTATTATGAGCTGATCAAACCGACTGAAACCATCACGGGAGATTGCTATTGATTACAATTGATGCATTTGAACCGAACATTGTAGAAAAAAACGGCCGCTATACACAGACACTACAAAGTGATTTTGAAACACGACAAATGTAAGCCACATGTTGCAAACCAGGTGAAAACCTACTTGGAAGCGCTTAAATGGTAAGTCCTACCCGCCACGTCGTATTCACCAGACATTACTCCGACTGATTATCACTTGTTCCGATCGATGGCACATAGCCTGGCTAAGCAGAACTTTCATTCTTATGAAGATGCCAAAAAATGGGTCAACTGGTGGTTAGACTCAAAGAAGTGTTGTTTATCCGACGTGCAATTCAAATGCTGCCGGAAAGATGGGAAAATGTAGTGGCTATCGATGGGCAATACTTTCAATGGCATATTAGGTTGGTGTAAAAATAATGACGTAATAATGTCGTTTTTTGACGTAAAAAATACTTACTAATTCTTACATAATTCTTACTAATTTTTGTAAATAAAATATTAATTTTCACGAACATGGTTTAGGAGAGATAACAAAAAGACAAAAATTACTAAGATGTATAAAAGACAGGTAATTGTGCGGAGCCATAATCGCCCACGTCGTGAAGGGACACGGCACAGTGAAGATGTTTCGTTGACGAGAGAACGAAAAGGTAAACTTAGCTTTAGTTTTTTTTAGGAAGTCAAAAAGAGAAGAAAAAACGGAAGAAGGAGAAGAAGAAGGTGAAGAGAAAGAAGAAAAAGAAAAAGAAAAAGAAGAGATAGCAGAACAAGGAGAAATAAAAGAAGTAGAATAAAAGTAGAAATGGAAAAAGGAAAGAAGCAGAAGAAAAAAAAAAAGAAAAATTAGAACAGAAAGAAGGAAAAATACAAGAAGTATTAGGTTGGTGCAAAAATAATGACGTAATAATGTCGTTTTTTGACGTAACGTCAAAAAACGACATTATTACGTCATTATTGTTGCTCCAACCTAACAGGAGAAAAAATGATTAAAGTAGAAGGACTACATGAAGAAAAGGGAAAAATGCAAACGGAGAATGGTATCAAAAAAGAAGGTAAAAAACAAAGAAGAAAAAAAGCGAAGAAGAAAAAAGAAAAAATCTAAAAAAGAAGATATTATCAGATCAGAAAAAAAAAGAAGGAGAAGAAGCAGAAGAAGAAAAAGAAGAAGAAAAAGAAGAAGACGAAGAAGAAGAAGAAAAAAGAAGAAGATGAAGAAGAAGAAGCACTAAAAATAAACACCTTCAGGAAAAAGAGACAGGAACGAAGTTGAGAAGGAGAACATTACTCAGGAAAGAAGAAGAAGAAGAAGAAGAAGAAGAAGAATGCTATAAAAATAATAAACGAAGAAGTAGATAAATACATGGAGAAGAAGAAGAAAGAAAGAAAGAAAGAAAGAAAGAAAGAAAGAAAGAAAGAATGAAAGAAAGAAAGAAAAAATTGCTTCAAAAGATTAACGTATAATACTACTAATACTACTACTACTACTAATAATAATAATAATAAAAGACGACAAGAACAGGTAACCGAGAATGAACAATGTGATACTAAAAGCTTTACTGAAAAGCGCTTGGAGAGCAGACGCCATGATATCACACATATTTCTTAAAAAAACTATTAAAATACAAGGATCCTGAATTAGAAATCTCAAAAATGGTGTGGGGGGGTGGCTGATGAGAACATCAATAATTTCAGTTGGAGTTGGAGTCCTTGCTTTGAATGGATATGAATCCAATAGAATCATTGAAGGGATCTTTGTTAACCTATGCCTTAAGAAAATACAAAAAAAAAATATATTCATAATAATAATAATAATAATAATAATAATAATAATAATAATAATTTAATCAACAAAAAAGATGGGACTGACCGAACCGACGCTGAGTTGAATAACAAAATAAATAGTCATTTTAACGCCTTGATTTTATTCAGTTGAATAGACTGAAAAGACTAAACTGGAAGCCATTTTATCTGGATGCCATGGTTCATTGAATAACGCTTTTTATCTCGTCTTCAAATTAAAATTCATACTATAAAGAAAAAAAAACAGGATGTCAGTTTTAACAAGAATAAATTCCACATATTGACGGCATATAAGACGCGCGTGGGTATAAGATGCACCCAAATTTCAGCAGGGCAAATCAAGAAAAATTAGTAAAATTATTAGTAAATTTTACAGCCTAGGCTAAATTTATGAGGTATTATTTTGGTTAAAGAAACCATGATTACAATTAAATAAAAAATAATAGGAAAAAATACGGGTCTATAAAAACTTTATTATATCCAAAGAAAACAAAATAAAAATCAGGCAATTATTACAATTGAGCAAAACAATACAGTTACCATTAAAATTCAATCAAAATATTTTCCTTTATATGACGTCTACAACCTGCATCTTGTAATCGTCTTAGTAGACTAAATAGGATATAAAAATTCTGATTGTATTTTTACCAATGGAATCAGGAGTTATCACAAGAAAAAATATTAATGAAACAAATATATTTTACAAATATATAATTTGAATTTATTGCATATAATTTTAGTGAAACAAAGTACTAATATTAAACGTGATGCAATTAATATTAGGCTGGTGCAAAAATAATGACGTAATAAAAAAAAACAATAAAAATACGTCAAAAACGACATTATTACGTAATTATTTTTGCACCAACCTAATATAATGAATATTATCAATGATAACACTTTTAATCTGCATAATAGCCTTTTAGATAATGACAATAGGTCTATGAAAGTTACTGTAAAGTTTAAGCAAATAATGAGGTGTCAGGTAGCTACTTTCAGCCGACTATCGCGAATTTTAAACCTACATATGGCATAGAAGACGCTGGGTAATTTAAAAAGATATTTTAGTAAAAAAAACGTGCGTCTTATATGTCGTCAAAATATGATGGTTGATTTTAGCAATTGTCAAAAATTAACGAATAAAATTTGAGAAAGAGAAGAGATTCCTTTTAATTAAAAACGTGAAATATAGACGATGACAAATGATGAAAATATTGTAAACCGAATATAGACGATGACAAATGATGAAAATGACGTAAAAGGAATAGAGAACATGCCAAATGATGAAAATAACGTAAGCCGAATATAGACGATGACAATTGATGAAAATAATGTAAACTGAATATAGACGGTAAAAAATGATGAAAATGACCTAAATCGAATACAGATTATGACAAATGATGAAAATAACGTAAACCAAATATAGACGATGACAAATGATGAAAATGACGTAAACCGAATATAGACGATACCAAATGATAAAAATGGCGTAAACCGAATATAGACGATGCCAAATGATGAAAATAGCGTAACCGAATATAGACGATACCAAATGATGAAAATGACGTAAACCGAATATAGACGATACCAAATGATGAAAATAGCGTAACCGAATATAGACGATACCAAATGATGAAAATGACGTAAACCGAATATAGACGATGCCAAATGATGAAAATAGCGTAACCGAATATAGACGATACCGAATGATGAAAATGGCGTAAACCGAATATAGACGATACCAAATGATGAAAATAGCGTAACCGAATATAGACGATACCGAATGATGAAAATGGCGTAAACCGAATATAGACGATACCAAATGATGAAAATGGCGTAAACCGAATATAGACGATACCAAATGATGAAAATAGCGTAACCGAATATAGACGATACCAAATGATGAAAATGGCGTAAACCGAATATAGACGATACCAAATGATGAAAATAGCGTAACCGAATATAGACGATACCAAATGATAAAAATTGCGTAAACCGAATATAGACGATACCAAATGATGAAAATAGCGTAACCGAATATAGACGATACCAAATGATAAAAAATGCGTAAACCGAATATAGACGATACCAAATGATGAAAATAGCGTAACCGAATATAGACGATACCAAATGATGAAAATGACGTAAACCGAATATAGACGATACCAAATGATGAAAATGGCGTAAACCGAATATAGACGATACCAAATGATGAAAATAGCGTAACCGAATATAGACGATACCAAATGATGAAAATGACGTAAACCGAATATAGACGATACCAAATGATGAAAATGGCGTAAACCGAATATAGACGATACCAAATGATGAAAATGACGTAAACCGAATATAGACGATACCAAATGATAAAAAATGCGCAAACCGAATATAGACGATACCAAATGATGAAAATAGCGTAACCGAATATAGACGATACCAAATGATGAAAATGACGTAAACCGAATATAGACGATACCAAATGATGAAAATGGCGTAAACCGAATATAGACGATACCAAATGATGAAAATGGCGTAAACCGAATATAGACGATACCAAATGATGAAAATAGCGTAACCGAATATAGACGATACCAAATGATGAAAATGACGTAAACCGAATATAGACGATACCAAATGATGAAAATAGCGTAAACCGAATATAGACGATACCAAATGATGAAAATGGCGTAAACCGAATATAGACGATACCGAATGATGAAAATAGCGTAACCGAATATAGACGATACCAAATGATGAAAATGACGTAAACCGAATATAGACGATACCAAATGATGAAAATAGCGTAAACCGAATATAGACGATACCAAATGATAAAAATGGCGTAAACCGAATATAGACGATACCGAATGATGAAAATGGCGTAAACCGAATATAGACGATACCAAATGATGAAAATGACGTCTAACTGAATATAGACGATGACAAGCATCTCTCCTCATAAGCAAAGACTGGGCGTGAGATTATTTTAGGGGTCAACTACCCGGTCATGTGTTATGGTTCCATTGTAAATAGCATAAATATAGTACATTTAAATGTTTCTAACGAAATTATAACACGGTATACTTTGATTATTTTTGGAATACATCTTTCTTTATTACTATAAGCGTACGAATTTTTGCGTCACTTTTTCCATCGTCTGTTAATAGACGACATGACCGTTTCTCAACTGGTGCACCCACGGACACAAACGCGCCATGAAAGGTAGCCAGGTGATCCCAAAGTTAACAGAAAGTTAATTTATGGATTATAATTTTAAAGAAATATTTATTCATAAACATATAGACACCAAGAAATGTAATCTCCCGCCCTGGATATGACGATAAACTACATCCGCGTTATAAGTAAGACGATAAACTTGCCAACAGTAAGGCCTCTGGTCAGGAGATTTTGAAGAGCGTGAAACCACCTCTTAATTGCTGGTGTTCCAAGGTCCACCATGACCAGGGGTGGTAGCATCTGTTAGAGTCTCAGCTATGGGCAAATAGTTAAGCCCCAAACTATGAAAGTGTAAAAATAGGTTTTAATAGTGTACGGAAGTGAGTTCTATATAGAATAGAAATCCAAATTTACCTCATTCGAATAGCTATTTCTGTAACAGAAATTTGTTGGCTTTGTCAACTCAGAGGTGTGAAGAAATATAATAATATTTTCTATTCTATGTAATTTATAGGCTCTGTTATAATAAATACATTGAGCTCTCTTTGTGGATCAGTTTTAATATTTTATATTATTAGGATTCACTTGGATTATATAACAACGGATTATTACCTGTACACACACACACACATAGATATATATATATTGTTTTTTTATATGTAATTCATATATATATTTTCATATATATATATATATATATATATATATATATATATATATATATAATTATTTATTTAAAAAAAATTTATAACATAAATATGTTATAAAATCACTACACAAAAATAGCCATTTTGTTTCGACACCCTCGGTGTCTTATCAAGTGACGACGTTGAATGTAAAATAAATGGTTTTAAAAGTTTCAAATTAATTAACAATCCTTCGCAAGGGGAAAACGTTGTTACAAAGGCTAGATGGACCAATCAAAACACAAGTATAGGAAAATTCACAAAGCTTGATAACGAAGTCATGTTATAATATCTATTCAGATGTTTAAAATATGGGCAGTATTAAAAAAGAATTTATTCCAACCAATAATTACTAAATTATATGATAAAATTTAATATTAAAATTTAAAACTGCTTATTACAAAATCAAAATTTAAAATTTAATCGCTATTAAGTTTACAACTATAAAATTACTGAGGAGAAAAGAAGAAATATATATGTTATTCAATTTATTTCTTCATTGAAGTTATTTTAGCTAATTTAATATCCGGTCCTTAGAGAATGTATACATTTTAATCCTAAGAGTGTGTGAATGGGGTCCTAAAGTCACGCGTAAAACAAACGCAATCAGATTCTAATATATAAGCACCAAGACATATTTATATATGTATATATACACACACAAAAAGAGACGAGACAGAGAACATCTTTACGGTCTGTCATGAAAAAAAAAAAAAAAAGGGGGAAGTGGGGGAAGGGAAACCAACACACACGTAGATACATACACAATTAAAAGTGAATGCACTTTCCATACACATAGATACCTATAAATACATGTACACACATCCAAAGACATTGACCCAGACAATCGGATACCACAACCGATAAATATTTAAGACGAAAAGTATCATTACACGAATGCTAACAACCTATTGAAATATAACTTAAGCGAGTAAATATACAAAGATAAAAATGATTAAAAATAATATTATTTAATATATTAAAATAGTGTATGTAAATATAAAATCGGATATCAAAGTCAACACCCATCAGTAACTACGATGACCACCTCTTATACATATATATACACACACATACACACACACACACATATATATATATATATATATATATATATATATATATATATATATATATACATACACACACACATACATAAATATATACATACATACACACCGAAATACCTACACATACATACATAAACATATACATACGTATATATCTCCATGATATTAAGTACACATACACATACATACATATATACACATATATACCCACAAATGTACACACATATATGTATACACATACTCACATATAAATACATATATACACACAGCAATACACAAATATAAACATATATACACACATATACTAACCCATGTGGCCGTAATGACATACCCAAGTTTCCCTACCTACACGTACACATAAACAATTTCATATACAATAGGTGTCAACATATATATATATACAACTGTTGTTTATGTTTTTTTTATTTTTTTTTATTTTTATTTGTTGGTTCTCTCTAAGATGGTCTTACTAATTCTACCGATTTCCATAAAAACACCTTTGGACTACTACAGTTGGTTAACACAGCTGATGTTATCAACTGGTTTAATAACATCCGATATAAGAGCAACTGTACTTCCATACAGTTCGATATTATCGATTATTATCCCTCTATATCGACGAATCTTTTCACTTTGGCCTTGGATTTCGCCGAGGAATACTCTTCGCTAAAGTTATATTTCAATAGGTTGTTAGCATTCGTGTAATGATACTTTTCGTCTTAAATATTTATCGGTTGTGGTATCCGATTGTCTGGGTCAATGTCTGTGGATGTGTGTGCATGTATTTATAGGTATCTATGTGTATGGAAAGTGCATTCACTTTTAATTGTGTATGTATGTACGTGTGTGTTGGTTTCCCTTCCCCCACTTCCCCCCGTTTTTCTTGTTTTTTTTCATGACAGACCGTGAAGATGTTCTCTGTCTCGTCTCTTTTTGTGTGTGTATATATACATATATAAATATGTCTTGGTGCCTATATATTAGAATCTGATTGCGTTTGTTTTACGCGTGACTTTCGGACCCCATTCACACACTCTTAGGATTAAAATGTATACATTGTCTAAGGACCGGATATTAAATTAACTAAAATAACTTCAATGAAGAAATAAATTGAATAACATATATATTTCTTCTTTTCTCCTCAGTAATTTTATAGTTGTAAACTTAATAGCGATTAAATTTTAAATTTTGATTTTGTAATTAGCAGTTTTAAATTTTAATATTAAATTTTATTATATAATTTAGTAATTATTGGTTGGAATAAATTATTTTTAATACTACCCCTATTTTAAACATCTGAATAGATATCATAACATCACTTCGTTGTCAAGCTTTTTGAATTTTCCTATACTTGTGTTTTGATTGGTCCATCTAGCCTTTGTAACAACGTTTTCCCCTTGCGAAGGATTGTTAATTAATTTGAAACTTTTAAAACCATTTATTATACATTCAACGTCGTCACTTGATAAGACACCGAGGGTGTTGAAACTAAATGGCTATTTTTGTAGTGATTTTATAAAATATTTATGTTATAAATTTAAAAAAAAAAAAAATTATATCTGCTCTACTTTGTATTTAGCACTCTTTTAAGAATAGTAATTGTTGATTATTGGAATTTATTCCATATACACCAATCATATACTTGGACATATATATATATATATATATATATATATATATATATATATATATATATATATATATATATATATATATGTGTGTGTGTGTGTGTGTGTGTGTGTATGTAATTTGAAAATGTGTTATATTAATAGTGAAAGACTGCTGAATATTGAGTATAGGTCGCTTGTAGATATAAATATATATGAAAGTAATATTGCATTGTGACTGTGTGTTTCCCATCTTAAGCACTCATCATATCATCGGAACGGCAAAGCAAGCCGAGCACTCATTTTCAAATGCTTTTAACATTGGCTATCGTTCATCATTCTTATTCAATCCGTTCACTTAGTCGTCTGCGAAATTCTTTCTTTACCACAAATATTTATTCAGTCTTTAATAAATTCATTCACTCACTCAATCTGTTTATTCATTCAGTATGGATTCCATGAAAACCATAAAGGCCTTTTTGTCTGCCTCCCTAAAATGGGAATGTTTCATTAGGTACAAAAAAAATGGAAGCGGCAAAAGAAAGAAATAAAACGAAATAAAATCGAATAAAAGACTAAAAGCTCTGTAATGAAAACGATTCTTATATTCTCTGCATTCCTACCCGACCCTTAAAAATTTCTCATTTTGTCACAATACCAGTTTGATTTTAGTTGTTCGTTTTTTGGTTGTTTGTTTATTTGCGTGTCTCATTTTTTTTTTTTTTTTTTTTTTTTTGAAGGATGAAAAAATATTTGGACTTTGCTGATGAGGGAGAAGTTGAGAAAAAAAAAAGGATCAACTATGAAGAAATAACAACAAAGCAAATAAGGTAAAAAACGGAAGAGAAGAAGAAAGAAAGAAAATTTTGCAATGTTGCGAACATGAAAAAAGAAAAAAAAAATAAGCGGTAAAAATCAAATTGGGGAAAGGTGAAAAAAATCGACTATGTATGAAAGAAAAGAAGAAAAAATGGAAATGACAGTATCGGAGGATGAAAGACAGGCAAACAAATAGAAGGTAGAAAGAAAGAAAGAAAGAAAGAAAGAAAGAAAGAAAGAAAGAAAGAAAGAAAGAAAAGAAAAGAAAAGAAAAGAAAAGAAAATACCAACATGGAGGTAAAAATAAAGAGAAAATAAAGGTATACCGACGGAAAGAAAGAAAGAAAGAAAGAAAGAAAGAAAGAAAGAAAGAAAGAAAGACAAGAAAAGAAAAGAAAGAGAGAGAGAGAGAAAGAAAGAAAATACCAACATGGAGGTAAAATAATGGCATACCGACGGAAAGAAAGAAAGAAAGAAAGAAAGAAGGAAAGAAAGAAAATACCAACATGGAGGTAAAATAAAGAGAAAATAAAGGCATACCGATGTAAAGAAAGAAAGAAAGAAAGAAAGAAAGAAAGAAAGAAAGAAAGAAAGAAAATACCAACATGGAGGTAAAATAAAGAGAAAATAAAGGCATACCGATGGAAAGAAAGAAAGAAAGAAAGAAAGAAAGAAAGACAAGAAAAGAAAAGAAAGAGAGAGAGAGAGAGAGAAAGAAAGAAAGAAAATACCAACATGGAGGTAAAATAAAGGCATACCGACGGAAAGAAAGAAAGAAAGAAAGAAAGAAAGAAAGAAAGAAAGAAAGAAAGAAAGAAAGAAAGACAAGAAAAGAAAAGAAAGAGAGAGAGAGAAAGAAAGAAAATACCAACATGGAGGTAAAATAAAGGCATACCGACGGAAAGAAAGAAAGAAAGAAAGAAAGAAAGAAAGAAAGAAAGAAAATACCAACATGGAGGTAAAATAAAGAGAAAATAAAGGCATACCGACGGAAAGAAAGAAAGAAAGAAAGAAAGAAAGAAAGAAAGAAAGAAAGAAAGAAAGAAAATACCAACATGGAGGTAAAATAAAGAGAAAATAAAGGCATACCGATGGAAAGAAAGAAAGAAAGAAAGAAAGAACGGAATATGAGAGGAAATAAAACAAAAAAACAGGGAGACACAGAAAACGAAATAAAGGAGCCAGAAAGAGAGAAAAAATAACAGAGAGAAAGAGAGAGAGAGCGAGAGAGAGAGAGAGAGAGAATGTTCAAAAACGTGTGAGACAGATGCAGACAAACAGAAAGACAAGCTGAAAAAGTGAGCAAAACAAAATGAAACAAAGAATCAGAAAGTAAGGAAGACACAATGCAAGAGAAAACTAGAAATTGTGGGATATGAATGAAAGAGAGAAAGAAAGAAAAAGAAGAAGGAAAGCGACAAGATAGAGAAAGAATGAAAGAAAGAAAAGAGGAAGGAAAGACAGAGTGAGGCAGACAGAAAAATACAAAGGAGGAAGGGAAGATACGAGATGAAAAAAAGAAAGAAAGTTAGAAAGAAGGAAATAAATAAATACACAAATGGTCCGGAAGAAGAAAGAAAGAAAGAACGAAAGAAAGAAAGAAAATAGGAAGGAAAGAGAAAAGATTACTAAAAAATGAAAGAAAGAAAAGAGAAAGAAAAGACACAATGAGACAAAGAAAGAAAGAAAGAAAGAGAGAAAGAAAGAAAAAGAAAGAAAGAAGGAATGTGACAAATTAAGGAAGAATGAAAGAAAAGCGAAAGAAAGGCAGGAAAAGGTGAAGGAAAGGCAAAGAAAGAAAGAAAGAAAGAAAGAAAGAAAGAAAGAAAGAGAGAGAATAAATGAATTAGTAAATTAAGAAACCGAAATGAAAGTGAGAGAGAGGGGGAGAAAGAGAGAAAGAGAGAGAGAGAGACTCAGAAAAGGAAAAAATACCAACAGAAAGATAGAGTCAGAAGGAAAGAAAGAAAGAAAGAAAGAAATGTAGCCAGGTGATCCCAAAGTTAACAGAAAGTTAATTTATGGATTATAATTTTTAAGAAATCTTTATTCATAAACATATAGACACCAAGAAATGTAATCTCCGGTCCTACATCCGCGTCCTGGGTAAGACGATAAACTATGTCCAACTGCAAGGCCTCTGGTTAGCAGTTTTTGAGGAGCGTGAAACCACTTCTTAATTGCTGGTCTTCCCAGGTCCACCCTGACCCGGGGTGGTAGCACCTGTTAGGGTCTCAGCTATGGGCAAATAGTTAAGCCCCAAACTATGAAAGCGTAAAAATAGGTTTTAATACCAGAAAAACTTTGTAAAAAAGTTATTACCATCAATAATTTTTTGAAGAAAAAATTATTACCAGCAATATATTTTTTGAAAAAAAAGATATTACCGTCTATACTTTTTTGGAAAAAGATACAGTCAGAAAGAAAGAGACACAGACAGACAGAAAGAAAGAAAGAATGAAAGAAAGAAAGAAAAAGAAAGGCTGATATAACTGCACACACTCGGAGATAGAAAAGAGTCGGTTAGATAGAAAACAAGGTTGATGGTAAATGAAAAAGGAACAGAAAGATAGAAAGAAAGACTAATAGAAAAGCAGAGGGAAGGAGAAGGTGCTAAAAATAGAAAGAAAGAAATAAATTTAAAGAGAAAAATATAGAAACAGATAAAGCGACAGGATACGAGAGAAATATACAAACATAAAAAAACCCCCAAAAAACCCAAAAACAATAACAACAACAACAACAAAAAATACACTTATACATTGTGTATCAAAAATACTTTCCCCAAAAAAGTGGGGTCGGTTTCCTCACACAAATCAAGGATAAAAGCCTATCTCAACTTATGTCCTTTTTTGACTTATTGAGTATAAAGTAAGTTTACAGTAGATGGCGCTGTGTTGTGCGATATTTTGTGATACCACGGATCCTGTCTCAGCAACACGATGGTAAGCAGCAGCAAAGGTTAAAAGACTCGGCTGCCTTTGGTCTGAAAACGCAATGTGATACAGCCATGCAGCCTCACGTCCATTACCATTCGCGCAGTCGGATGTAAACATCATATCTACCTGCTTCACTATATGAATATCCAGCCATTGTGAAGCGGAACACTTCACAATTAACTCACTCCTACACACGGTAAACGTTGAAGACAGACTCGCCACAAATATACATGAATGACAAATGTATCCTAGTCTACGCACAACACATTTATCGTAATATTTTTTTTTCAATTAATAACGGTAAAACGGATTTGCAGACATATGTTTATATAGACTTGTTTTGGTGTGAAGAACACACCTCCAAAGTTGGTAAAATATTTTTGATACGCTCCTGTCTATACACGCACAACACAAAGAAAGAAAGAAAAAGAAAGAAACGTACTTAACGAGAGAGACAGGATGACCTAAAGAAAAATAGACGAAAAATGGTAGCAGAACGTGAAAAAGAGAGATAGGCAGGAAGAAAGAGTATCTGGCAATATTTCTGAGATGAGGTATTATGTACACTATTTACATTATTCGGACTATTGTCCTCATCTTTTTCCCCATATTTATTAGAACGTTTCGGCCTTTCAGTATCTGTCTAGATTTCTGAGATGAGGTATTATGTACACTATTTATATTATTCGGACTATTGTCCTCATCTTTGTCGCCATATTTATTAGAACGTTTCGGCCTTTCAGTATCTGTCTATAATTCTGAGATGAAGTATTATGTACACTATTTACATTATTCGGACTATTGTCCTCATCTTTTTCCCCATATTTATTAGAACGTTTCGGCCTTTCAGTATCTGTCTAGATTTCTGAGATGAGGTATTATGTACACTATTTATATTATTCGGACTATTGTCCTCATCTTTGTCGCCATATTTATTAGAACGTTTCGGCCTTTCAGTATCTGTCTATAATTCTGAGATGAAGTATTATGTACACTATTTACATTATTCGGACTATTGTCCTCATCTTTTTCCCCATATTTATTACAACGTTTCGGCCCTTCAGTATCTGTATATTTCTGAGATGAGGTATTATGTACACTATTTATATTATTCGGACTATTGTCCTCATCTTTGTCGCCATATTTATTAGAACGTTTCGGCCTTTCAGTATCTGTCTATAATTCTGAGATGAAGTATTATGTACACTATTTACATTATTCGGACTATTGTCCTCATCTTTTTCCCCATATTTATTACAACGTTTCGGCCTTTCAGTATCTGTCTATATTTCTGAGATGAGGTATTATGTACACTATTTATATTATTCGGACTATTGTCCTCATCTTTGTCGCCATATTTATTAGAACGTTTCGGCCTTTCAGTATCTGTCTATAATTCTGAGATGAAGTATTATGTACACTATTTACATTATTCGGACTATTGTCCTCATCTTTTTCCCCATATTTATTACAACGTTTCGGCCTTTCAGTATCTGTCTATATTTCTGAGATGAGGTATTATGTACACTATTTATATTATTCGGACTATTGTCCTCATCTTTGTCGCCATATTTATTAGAACGTTTCGGCCTTTCAGTATCTGTCTATAATTCTGAGATGAAGTATTATGTACACTATTTACATTATTCGGACTATTGTCCTCATCTTTGTCGCCATATTTATTACAACGTTTCGGCCTTTCAGTATCTGTCTATATTTCTGAGATGAGGTATTATGTACACTATTTATATTATTCGGACTATTGTCCTCATCTTTGTCGCCATATTTATTAGAACGTTTCGGCCTTTCAGTATCTGTCTATAATTCTGAGATGAAGTATTATGTACACTATTTACATTATTCGGACTATTGTCCTCATCTTTTTCCCCATATTTATTACAACGTTTCGGCCTTTCAGTATCTGTCTATATTTCTGAGATGAGGTATTATGTACACTATTTATATTATTCGGACTATTGTCCTCATCTTTGTCGCCATATTTATTAGAACGTTTCGGCCTTTCAGTATCTGTCTATAATTCTGAGATGAAGTATTATGTACACTATTTACATTATTCGGACTATTGTCCTCATCTTTGTCGCCATATTTATTACAACGTTTCGGCCTTTCAGTATCTGTCTATATTTCTGAGATGAGGTATTATGTACACTATTTATATTATTCGGACTATTGTCCTCATCTTTGTCGCCATATTTATTAGAACGTTTCGGCCTTTCAGTATCTGTCTATAATTCTGAGATGAAGTATTATGTACACTATTTACATTATTCGGACTATTGTCCTCATCTTTTTCCCCATATTTATTACAACGTTTCGGCCTTTCAGTATCTGTCTATATTTCTGAGATGAGGTATTATGTACACTATTTATATTATTCGGACTATTGTCCTCATCTTTGTCGCCATATTTATTAGAACGTTTCGGCCTTTCAGTATCTGTCTATAATTCTGAGATGAAGTATTATGTACACTATTTACATTATTCGGACTATTGTCCTCATCTTTTTCCCCATATTTATTACAACGTTTCGGCCTTTCAGTATCTGTCTATATTTCTGAGATGAGGTATTATGTACACTATTTATATTATTCGGACTATTGTCCTCATCTTTGTCGCCATATTTATTAGAACGTTTCGGCCTTTCAGTATCTGTCTATAATTCTGAGATGAAGTATTATGTACACTATTTACATTATTCGGACTATTGTCCTCATCTTTGTCGCCATATTTATTAGAACGTTTCGGCCTTTCAGTATCAGCCTATATTTCTGAGATGAGGTATTATGTACACTATTTATATTATTCGGACTATTGTCCTCATCTTTGTCGCCATATTTATTACAACAATTTGGCCTTTCAGTATCTGTCTATATTTCTGAGATGAGGTATTATGTACACTATTTATATTATTCGGACTATTGTCCTCATCTTTGTCGCCATATTTATTAGAACGTTTCGGCCTTTCAGTATCTGTCTATATTTCTGAGATGAGGTATTATGTACACTATTTATATTATTCGGACTATTGTCCTCATATTTGTCGCCATATTTATTACAACGTTTCAGCCTTTCAGTATCTGTCTATATTTCTGAGATGAGGTATTATGTACACTATTTATATTATTCGGACTATTGTCCTCATCTTTGTCGCCATATTTATTAGAACGTTTCGGCCTTTCAGTATCTGTCTATAATTCTGAGATGAAGTATTATGTACACTATTTACATTATTCGGACTATTGTCCTCATCTTTTTCCCCATATTTATTACAACGTTTCAGCCTTTCAGTATCTGTCTATATTTCTGAGATGAGGTATTATGTACACTATTTATATTATTCGGACTATTGTCCTCATCTTTGTCGCCATATTTATTAGAACGTTTCGGCCTTTCAGTATCTGTCTATAATTCTGAGATGAAGTATTATGTACACTATTTACATTATTCGGACTATTGTCCTCATCTTTGTCGCCATATTTATTAGAACGTTTCGGCCTTTCAGTATCAGCCTATATTTCTGAGATGAGGTATTATGTACACTATTTATATTATTCGGACTATTGTCCTCATCTTTGTCGCCATATTTATTACAACAATTTGGCCTTTCAGTATCTGTCTATATTTCTGAGATGAGGTATTATGTACACTATTTATATTATTCGGACTATTGTCCTCATCTTTGTCGCCATATTTATTAGAACGTTTCGGCCTTTCAGTATCAGCCTATATTTCTGAGATGAGGTATTATGTACATTATTTACATTATTCGGACTATTGTCCTCATCTTTGTCGCCATATTTATTACAACGTTTTGGCCTTTCAGTATCTGTCTATATTTCTTAGATAAGGTATTATGTACACTATTTACATTATTCGGACTATTGTCCTCATCTTTGTCGCCATATTTATTACAACGTTTCGGCCTTTCAGTATCAGCCTATATTTCTGAGATGAGGTATTATGTACATTATTTACATTATTCGGACTATTGTCCTCATCTTTGTCACCATTTTTATTACAACGTTTTGGCCTTTCAGTATCTGTCTATATTTCTTAGATGAGGTATTATGTACATTATTTACATTATTCGGACTATTGTCCTCATCTTTGTCGGCATATTTATTACAACCTTTTGGCCTTTCAGTATCTGTCTATATTTCTTAGATGAGGTATTATGTACATTATTTACATTATTCGGACGATTGTCCTCATTTTTCCCCCATATTTATTACAACGTTTCGGCCTTTCAGTATCAGCCTATATTTCTGAGATGAGGTATTATGTACACTATTTACATTATTCGGACTATGGTCCTCATCTTTGTCGCCATATTTATTACAACGTTTTGGCCTTTCAGTATCAGCCTATATTTCTGAGATGAGGTATTCTGTACACTATTTACATTATTCGGATTATGGTCCTCATCTTTGTCGCCATATTTATTACAACATTTTGGCCTTTCAGTATCTGTCTATATTTCTTAGATGAGGTATTATGTACATTATTTACATTATTCGGACTATTGTCCTCATCTTTGTCGGCATATTTATTACAACCTTTTGGCCTTTCAGTATCTGTCTATATTTCTTAGATGAGGTATTATGTACATTATTTATATTATTCGGACTATTGTCCTCATCTTTGTCGCCATATTTATTACAACGTTTCGGCCTTTCATTATCTGTCTATATTTCTGAGGTGACGTATTATGTACACTATTTACATTATTGTTACTATTGTCCTCATCTTTGTCGCCATATATATCACAACGTTTCAGCCTTTCAGTATCTGTCTATATTTCTCAGATGAGGCATTATGTAGACTATTACATTATTCGGACTATTATCCTCATCTTCGTCGGCCGAAACTTTGTGACAAACATGGCGACAAAGATGAGGACAAAAATGAATACACAGAAATAAATAAATAAATAAAAACAAAAAGAAAGAAAGCAAGGAACAAAGAAAGAAAAAAGGAAGACTGCTAAAATATCTAAAAGTTACCGTATTTTCCACATTTTCGACTTTTTATTGAATTATGTAGGTTGGGGGTTATATAACGGTGCGTATTATAGATGAATTGTGTCTTCGAGCCTTAAGTGGCCGGGGTTAGGGTTAGGGGAATATAGTTTCACAAAAATCGGTTTTACCAGCATCGAGGCAGTTATATCCAGTTGAATTTATAGGAGTGCGTGTTATATACAGGTGCGGACTATAGTACGGAAAATCCGGTATAGATTCTAGATTACCTTCTATGACATTTTGTCACAAAATCTAAGACGATAGAATCTCCAAACCTGTTCAAGTGTGCATCACAGCAGGGGATTAACACTGGCATATTTTATTTCAGATTCTATCTTGTTTTTTTTTCTTTCTCTCTCTCTCTTTCTTTCTCTCTCTCTCTCTCTCTCTCTCTCTCTTTATGTCTTTCTGTTCTGTTTCTGTTTGTCTGCCTGTCTCTGTCTCTCTCTGTATCTGTCTCTGTCTGTCTGTCTGTCAGTCTCTCTCTCTCTCTCTCTCTCTATATATATATATATATATATATATATATATATATATATATATAATAAAAAGACTTAAACGATGGAATATTAGTGTTTAAGCCTTTTTATTATATCCTTACTCTGTCCTGGACATTGAGTTCTACCTGGATTCTATTCTCTTGGAATAATTTTTTTTAATACAAATATATATGTATGTGTATGTATGTGTATGTATGTATGTATGTATATTTATATATTTTGCATATGTATGTGTATATTTACCACTAATATTATCTATCTATCTATCTATCTATCTATCTATCTATCTATATATATATATATATATATATATATATATATATATATATATATATTACACACACACACACGCATGTGCAACCTTGTACAACTTGTCGCATTAAGGGTTTATCTATGATTAAACTGGTGCCCCCACCAATCTTTTTTCTGGTGCGATAGTTGTCTAAACACACAACAGGATTAAAGACATGACGAATCAAAAGAAAAATGAATTTTCCATAGGATTAACAGCTATCTCGCACGTGTGTGGTGACCTTGAAATAACTGTGTTGGTGTCTAATCGCGGGGTTCAGCCACTTGACCTTCGTTAAGCTATACAACTGGTTCGTTCTTCTTTTAGGCCACAAGACCGTTCTTGCTTAGAGAATGGGAATGGCCTAGGGTAACGCCTTTCTCCAATTTTTGAAGTACAGGCATCAATTGATATCGTCAGTCAAAAGTATGTCTTGAAATGATATATTGCGAGCCCCTATTAATATAGCGTACCTCCTACATCTGTGTAGGGGGTACGCTATATTAATGAGTTAAAGTGCTTAATATCACGAATAGAACGTATTTAAATATAAAAGTGGACAGTCAAGTCAGCACCCAGCGGTGATAGTCTGTTTCTGTTGTGGTGTCCTTCCTCTAAAGAGTCTATGTTGGACTCTTCCGCCTACTATAAGATTAGTAGGAGAGAAGGTCTTGGGGGACAGTCGAATAGATTGAATGCTGGTTCAACCGACACACACTCATTAGTCGTGTAATACTCTTCTGTTGTACTTACTGTTTAATATATGATATATCTGTAACACTTTTTTTGTTGTTTCTTTAACCATTTACTCATCCAAGACTTGAAAGCATTATCCACGCTGCTTTTTTTGCGGGAATGAGTAAGAAAAATGGGATTCGTGTCTTTTCTGAGGTTCATCATCTCCTAGACTGGTTGTCAATAAAGGCTAGAAAGCACAGAATCTTCTGCTCTTTAGTGGAGGTAAGAGTAGCTATCTCATTGACTTTCTGCCATGCAATACTAGAAAGCAATGATTACGCTGCTATCTAAGCGGTGGGACTTGAGATAGGTTCGAGCCTTTTGAAAAGGCAGCATAGCAAAAGTCAGAGTTAAAGACTAAGCCGCAATATTAAGTCGGTTCAAAGATTACGCTTTCAGTGCCGATAACCTTTGCGTATCCTTGCTTCCATTCCACAACCAAACCAATTCGTTTGTCATTACGCGACGCCCAAATCTGCTATTACACTCAGAAGAAAGGAAACGACACTTTATCAAATATGTGTTTCTGTGGGCCTGTGATTGAGTAACATAAAAATCCGTCCCTAATAGGGTTTTCATTTGAGACAGGACGAACGTTAAGCCAGGGAAATGGCGGAGCCTATCCTTATAATAAATATTGACCTCACTCAATGATACTGAAATCTCTACAATCGACAAAATGTGCAGCATAACATTCTATGGGTGTTACTCCCTACATATTACGAATCATCCGCTGGAAGAAAAACGTGCATATTAATTAAAATATGGCTTTCCTTCGTTTCTGAATGTGACCTCTGCGTCAAAAAGAAACCGTGCTGCGTGAATTTAGATTTGATAGCCCTAAATATCTTACAAATGCTGAAATAATGTACACCGTTTGACGAAAGTTTTGGTGTTCACCTGCTATATTACAAAGTATCGCCTAAAAATTGATTGCAATTTTTTTCACATATACTCAGATGTTGGCACGCGACTAAGATACTGAAAGGGTACTTGTCAAGTGGAACGTAATATAAAACCACTTAAACTCTGTTTATATAAGATTGATTGACTGACTTGTTTCTTTAACGGCATATCAACATTTATCTTATTTAATACCGACATTATTGTAAGTTATTCTGCTTTCACAATTGAATACATGGTAGATGATACTCAGCTTTTGTATATAGACATGTTTTTGTAGATATAATTACTACAGGTGGTGATATGTGTGTTTTATGTTGTAGTTTTGTTGTGATCTATTTGAGTGAACAATTGATCACCTTGTGATCTTAGCAGGATGTAAGGTGCCGTCATTGAAATGTTATCTCTATAATATTAGGAGCACTTGGAATGATTGGGAAAGAAAATGAGAAACTTTGTTTTGTTTGTTTAACGGTATATCAAAATTTTATGTCTAATGTCTTTATGGCTAATTAAATGCCGAAATTAAATTTTCTTGAGAGCTTTGAAGTAATAAAAATACAATATATGTTATTCTGCTTTCACAATTGAATACATGGCAAATGATATACATCTTTTGTGCATATACATGTTTGTGTAGACATAATTACTAGAGGTGGAGATGTGTTTTGTGTTGTTTTGTTGAAATTATATTTTGGAATACAGTTTTATTTAAGAAATTGTAGGACATTATATGGCTTAATATCATGAAAGCTCTACTGGTTGTTTGGTAGTATTTTAAAAAGATTTTGCTACAAACCATCGTGAGAAAGGTGTTAAAAATGCTGCATTACAAACCTATTGGATATCAGTAAATATGACGGCCTTTTAAGATGAACGACAACGTTGAAGATGACGAAGACATTGACAATATAAAGAAAACTTTCATGATGTCTGTCTCTGATATGAAGCAAAATAAATCTCATTAATATCTATGTTAATTATTCTTTTAGAACAAGTACCTGGGATTACGATTTATTCATTGTTTGATGTTTTTTTTTTGTTTAACGATATATCAACTTTTTTATGGGTCATTTCATGTCGAAATTTAATTTTCTTGGGAGCCTTGAAGTAATAAAAATATGATTTATGTTGTTCTGCCTTCACATTTGAATACATGGTAGTTGATACTCAGCTTTTGTGTATATTCGTGTTTGTGTGGACATAATTACTAGAGGCGGTGGTATGTATGATTTATGTTGTTGCTTTACTGTAGAAGTTGTAGAATATTATATAGTGAATGTCATGCGAGTGTTCTTTCACATTGGTCGTTTCATTGATTTTCTTTAGAGGTATATCAACCTCTATGGGTTATTTAATGCCGAAATCTATTTATTGTCACATATATATATATATATATATATATATATATATATATATATATATATATATACATTTGAATACATGGTAGTTGATACTCAGCTTTTGTGTATATTTCGTGTATGTGTGAACATAATTGCTAGAGGCGTTGTTATGTGTGTTTATGCTGTAAATTTGTTGTGATCTATTTGAGGAAACAATTCATTACCTTGTGATCTTAGCAAGATGTAAGGTGCCGTCTTTGAAATGCTATCCATGTAATATTAGGAGACTTGGGATAATTGGGAAAGAAAATAAGAGACTTTGTTTTGTTTTTTAAACGGTATATCAATTCTTTATGGCTAATTAAATGCCGAAATTAAATTTTCTTGGGAGCTTTGAAGTAATAAAAATACGATATGTTATTCTGCTCTCACAATTGAATACATGGTAAATGATACTCAGCTTTTGTACATATACATGTTTGTGTAGAAATAATTACTAGAAGTGGAGAATATGTGTTTTGTTGAAACGATATTCTGGAATACAGTTTGTAGGATATTCTTTGGTTTGATGCCATGAAAGATATTTTTATGGTGGGTGCTTTGTTGAATTTGTTTAGCGCCATATCAAAATCCATGGATTATAAACTGCCAAAAAATAAATATTTCGGACAATTTTATGGCTTCAACTAAATCTATGTGGCCAAATCGGTTAAAGGCACGTCAAGCTAAATGACGGTTCTGTATAGGATACAGGTTCGAATCCTGTCGGAGGACGAATATTTTCTGTGAAAATTTCTCGGACATTCCGGCCGGTAAATGTTGTTTAATACTGTTTATTATAAACAGAGCATTTACTTAAATATTTGTATCTACAGAAAGAATGTATAATGACACACACACACACATATATATATATATACATATATATATATATATATATATATATATATATATATATATATATATGGTTGGATAGATATGAGCTTGTGACCCTGGGTTTCACGCTTTAGCTCACATCTATCCAACCATATATGTTACCTCTATCTCTGATATTGAGCGCTTTCTAATAAGTACCGCGCATATAATATATAAATAATTATACATATTTATTTGTATACACACACTTTATATATATATATATATATATATAAATTATGAAGAACTTGGTAATCCGTATGGGTAATCCCAAGGAGGATGAAATCCTGAGAGCCCCACGTAAATCCAGAGCTAATGTTTAAAAGAAAAACAGACCACTTTAAGGTACCCTTATAATAGTGGATGCGCTGCGCACTACTGATGAGTCCCAAATATACATATATATATATATATATATATATATATATATATATATATATATATATATATATATTCATAATACTGAGATTCGGATACATAATTACAACTTGAAATACTTACAAAGTTTGACAAGCAGAGAATGCGTCTTGTAAACCAGAACAGACAGGAAAATCGAAATGTTTCAAAAGATAATATTTCTTTCGTTTCCATAGCATTTTTTTGTGGGGAATGGGGTACTCCGGGTATTTTCAAGGACCCAACGTGCAGTGTAGAGAAACGACAATCACTTATTATTGTACCCCAGTAAATACCCGTTTATTCCAGCCGGGTACACACAACAGCCAGCCTGTCGTCGAACACTCCACAGTAAAGTACTTCAGTTTCTCCTGCAGCTGTTTGCATCTTCTTCCTTCTTTTGATGTTTAGCAATCTACATTATATGTACTAATTAATACATATCTTTTCTCTGTATAACCGTATTGGACACTTTTACGTTTACACCTTCTGCATAAATTTATCGATTATTATTTGCTTGCCTGCACCAGTATACGCCTGCTTATTTTATACTCTTATACTCTTTGGGTCGTGTCACTGGACACATGGCACAGTGGATAAAGGCGTTGTTCAGATCCAGTGACAAGAGTGAGTTCAATACCTGGTTAAGACAGTGGAGAAATTGGAAATTGGAAATGGAAATTAACAGGAGATAACTGATATCTGACTTCCATTAAACGTGTGACTAGAACAGTCTACCCCAGAGAGCAGGGTTCAGTTCGACATTCCAACCACCTGAAGAAGGCGTACAATAAATATGGTGATAAAAATGAGGACAATAGCTCGAATAATGTAAATAGTATATATGCATTAATATCATGGAAGTTGGTTGATTGTGTTTGGCGGCATATCAATACCTCTAGGGGTTATTAAATATCGAAATCTAAATATTTTTTTACATATTTTTTTTACTTTCACTTTAAAGGTATGTGTTTTAGATATATAGTTTGTAGATGATTAAATCTTAAAGAGAATGGCTGAGGAAAAATGCGTTTCAGTGTCAGGAAAAGATCGCTGGAAAACCTTGAATGAGGAAAGAGTGTATGGAAAACTGAAGAACCACGGTGTATATTGATGGCAAGAGGGACAGGGGAAGGCAAGAGTCACGTGACGAGGTTTGGTGAAGAGATGGCAGAACTAGGGTAGGAGTATTAGCAAAGCGACACATGTAAAGAATCTAAAAGCAACACGAGATAGAAAGGTGTATATATCCATGAAGAAGAAGTAGAAAAAGAAGACGAAGAAGAAAAAGGAAAAGAAGAAGAAGAAAAAGAAAAAGAAGAAAAATAAAGAAAAAGAACAAGAACAGAAAGAAAAGAAGAAGAAGAAGAAGAAGAAGAAGAAGGAAAAGATGAAGAAGAAAAAGAAGAAAAGAAGAAGATGAAGAAGAGGTAAAAGAGAAAGAAGATGAAGAACAACAAGAAGGAAAAGAAGAAGAAAAAAGAAGAAAAGAAAAAGAGGAAGAAGAAGAAAAAAGAAAAAGAAGGAAAAGATGAAGAAGAAAAAGAAGAAGAAAAAAGAAGAAGAAAAGGAACAAAAAGAAGAAAAAGAAGAAGATGAAGAAGAAAAAAAAAGAAGAAGAAGAGGAAGAAGAAAAAAAGGAAGAAGAAGAAAAGAAGAAGAATAAGAAGAAGGAAGGGGAGAAACAGTAGGTGGAGGATAATAAGAATAAGAAGAAGGTACGTTTGATATTAGGTTGGTGCAAAAATAATGACGTAATAATGTCGTTTTTTGACGTTAGAAAAATACGTCAAAAAACGACATTATTACGTCATTATTTTTGCACCAACCTAATATTAGCCGTTTCCTTATAAGGTAATATCCGGCATTTATTGATCAAGCGGCCAGGTGCAACTTAGGCTTGAAATTTAAAAAAAAAAATCTTTCGCTTAAATCCGCTAATAGTTATCCATCTTTAGACTACTGATGAGGGCTTGCAGCCTCTTTTTTTTTATTTACAACCGTGGAAAGTCAGATATCACAGTTCTAGCATGTATCCTTCATAGTCAGCCTCACCTTCGTACGTGAAGAGAAATATTGCAGTTCATTAGAAGACGAGTTGAAATTATTGTATCCAAGATTTCACAGCTCTAGCATCACCCCTTCAGAATCAGTCTATGAACTTTTCAGCCCTCTCTCGTACCTTGGAAGGAAAACGGCAATTATTAATAAGGGTTGAAATTAATGCATGCAATATTTCACAGTTCTGGCATAACTACTTCAAAATCAGCCTATGAAATGTTCACCCCACCCTCTTAACTGGAGAGAGCCAATGGAGTTATTGATGAGAAGAATTGAAATGAATGCATGCAATATTTCACAGCTCGAGCATCAGTTCTTCGTAGTCAGCTTATGACCTTTTTCAGCCCAGCCTCGTACTTGGGAGAAACAATGCCGTTATTAATAAGAAGAGTTGAAATTATTGCATGCAATATTTCACAGTTCTAGCATAACTCCTCCGTCGACAGGCTATGAACTTTTCAGCCCTCTCTCGTACCTGGAAGGAGACAATGACGTTATTAATAGGAAGAGTTGAAATTTATGCGTGCAAAATTACACAGCTCAAGCATGACGCCTTCATAGTCAGCCTATGATCTTTTCAGCCCTCTCTCGTACCTGGAAGGAGATCATGCCGTTATTAATAAGAAGAGTTGAATTAATGCGTGCAAAATTATACAGCTCTAGCATCACTCCTTCATAATCAGCCTATGAACATTCGGCTCATCGTCATACCTGGGACGAAACAATGCAGTTATTAATAAGACGAATTGAAATTATTGAATTCAAGATTTCACAGCTCTAGCATCACTCCTTCAGAATCAGCATATAAACTTTTCAGCCGAGCCTCGTACCTTGGAATAAAAAAGGCAGTTTTTAATAAGGTTTGAAATTAATGCATGCAATATTTCCCAGTTCTAGCATAACTGCTTCAGTGTCAGCCTATGAACATTTCAGCCTACCCTCGTACCCAGGAAGAAACAATGCATTTATTAATAAGAAGAGTACAAATTAATCCAGACAAGATTTCACAGATCTAGCATTACCCCATCATAATCAGCCTATGGTCTTTTCAGCCCACCCTCGTACCTCGAGAGAAACAATTCAGTTATTCATAAGAAGACTTGAAATTAATGCATGAAAGATTTCACAGCTCTAGCATGACGCCTCCATCGTCAGCCTGTGAACTTTTCAGTCGTCTCTCGTATCTGGAAGAAGACAATGCCGTTATTAATAGAAAGAGTTGAAATTAATGCGTGCAAAATTACACAGATCAAGCATCACGACTTCATAGTCAGCCTATGAACATTCGGCTCATTGTCGTACCTGGGTCGAAACAATCCAGTTATTAATAAGACGAGTTGATATTATTGCATGCAAGATCTCCCCCCACTATTATAAGTCCTTTATATTCAGCCTATGAACTTTTCAGTGCCTCCCCCCTCGTAGATATTTGTGAACGCGTTTTGGTACTATGCATGACATTCACATGAAAGATTTATTGAAGGAGTAAAGCAAAATAAAAAGAAAGAAAAATCGAACGGAAATTAAAAGAATTAAAAGAAAAAAAAAGAAAAAGAAAGAAAAGAAAAAGAAAAAAAAGAAGGAAAAAGGTAAGGAAAGAAAGAAGGAAAGATAGAAAACAAAAGACAATTGACAAACATTCCAATCTCTTGCGAAATATGTCGGTTTGTTACCGTTGAATATTAAGCGACTCGTTTTATGGACATGGATTATTTGAGGTTTTATTCTCATATTCATTCAATTATTCATTGATTCATTCCATTTTTAACATTAAATTTCTTACGCGCTGCCATTCGAGGACTTGACCATTTGCAAAGAATTGTTAGATTCACTCGATTCATTTTTCATTTTTGCTTTTTCAACATGTCTAGAATTTTTATGGATACTTTTGTCTGTTTACGGATTCCGACATTTTAATCCTGCTTATGTTATGCTTACAGACCTTCCCACATCGCTTATTTTATTTTTCTTTATTTCGTTTTTTTTTTGTTTTTCTTTCTTTCTTTCTTTCTTTTTTGTCACAAGTTTTTTTTTCTTTAGTTGTTCTTCGTTCAATCGTTTTTCTTAGTCATTTTTATTTCTACATTGGCATTTCTTACATCTATTTTTAATCCTTTTCTTCATTCCAACCGTAAACTTCTTTCTTTCTTTCTTTCTTTCTTGTTATTTTTTCTTCATTACTAGGCATTTTAGTAGTCTTACTTTCTTTCTTAAGAGTTTATTATTTACTTCTTAATCATAATTCATCAACCATTTTACTTTCCTTCTATGCTTTCTTTCTTATTTGGAGTCTCTATACTTTCTAGTAATTTCTCTCATTCTCCTTTGAAAATTTTCTTCTCTTTTTTTTATTGTCTTTTTTTATTTGTACATTCATATTTACTATTCTTTTTTCTTTATCTTTTTCAAACTTTCTCTCTTTCTTTCTATTCTTAGTCATCTGTCATATTCATCCGTTTTTATGAACATTTTCTTCATTATTTCATTCTTCTTTCTTACTACACCTGCTTTTCTTTCTTTCTTCTTTCTTTCTTTCTTTCTTTCTGTCTTTCTTTCGTTTTTTCTTTCTATTTCCAATCATCTATCATTTTTATCCGTTTCATTAACTTTTCTTTCTTTCTTTCCTTCTTTCTTTCTTTCTTTCTTTCTTTCTTTCTTTCTTTCTACCCAATTCCTTTTCTTTTTCCAGCTTTAGAATTTATATCTTTCTTTTTTTCTTCTTTCTTTCTTTTTTGTTTGTTTGTTTCTTTCTTTCTTACATTTTAGTACATGATTTCTTTCTTTATTTCTCTTTCATTCTTACATTATTCAGTTTCTTTCTTTCTCACATGCTTTCTTTCTTTCATTATTCTTTCATTCTTTTTTCTTTCTTTCTTTTTTCTTTTTGGTTTTCTTTTTCGTTCTTATATGCTTTTTTCTTTCTTTTTTCTTTCATTCTTATTTTTATCTTACAATATTTCTTTTTTTATTTTTTATTTCTTTTTTATTTCTTTCTTTCATTATTTCTTTTTTAAATTCTTTCTTTTTTTCGTTCTCTCTTCTTTTCTTTCTTACATTTTAGTTTCCTTCTTTCTTTCTTACATGCTTTCTTTTTTCGTTTTCTTTCTCTCTTTATTTGAACATTGTCCTTACTTTAATAATTTTTCGTTATTCTTTGGTTTCTTTCTTTCCTTTTTAGTTTATTTCTGTATTTCTTACATTATTTCTTTCTTTCTTTCTTTCTTTCCAATTCATTTTCTTTTCCAACTTTAGCATTTCTTTCTTTCTTTCTTTCTTTCTTTCTTTTCAATTCATTTTCTTTTCCAACTTTAGCATTTCTTTCTTTCTTTCTTTCTTTCTTTCTTTCTTTTCAATTCATTTTCTTTTCCAACTTTAGCATTTCTATCTTTCTTTCTTTTTTTCCTTGCATCTCATTTTTTTCCAACTATAGAATTTCTTTCTTCCTTCCTTTCTTTCTATCCAATTCATTTTCTTTTCCAACTTTAGTATTTCTTTCTTTATTTCTTTCTTTCTTTCTTTCTTTCTTTTTTTCTTTCTTTCCTTCTTTCCAATTCATTTTCTTTTCCATCTTTAGCATTTCTTTCTTTCTTTCTTTCTTTCTTTCCAATTCATTTTCTTTTCCAACTTTAGCATTTCTTTCTTTCTTTCTTTCTTTCTTTCTTTCTTTTCAATTCATTTTCTTTTCCAACTTTAGCATTTCTTTCTTTCTTTCTTTCTTTCTTTTCAATTCATTTTCTTTTCCAACTTTAGCATTTCTTTCTTTCTTTCTTTCTTTCTTTCTTTTCAATTCATTTTCTTTTCCAACTTTAGCATTTCTATCTTTCTTTCTTTTTTTCCTTGCATCTCATTTTTTTCCAACTATAGAATTTCTTTCTTCCTTCCTTTCTTTCTATCCAATTCATTTTCTTTTCCAACTTTAGTATTTCTTTCTTTATTTCTTTCTTTCTTTCTTTCTTTCTTTTTTTCTTTCTTTCCTTCTTTCCAATTCATTTTCTTTTCCATCTTTAGCATTTCTTTCTTTCTTTCTTTCTTTCTTTCTTTCTTTCTTTCTTTCTTTCCAATTCATTTTCTTTTCCAACTTTAGCATTTCTTTCTTTCTTTCTTTCTTTCTTTCTTTCTTTCTTTCCAATTCATTTTCTTTTCCAACTTAACATTTCTTTCTTTCTTTCTTTCTTTCCAATTCATTTTCTTTTCCAACTTAACATTTCTTTCTTTCTTTCTTTCTTTCTTTCTTTCCAATTCATTTTCTTTTCCAACGTTAACATTTCTTTCTTTCTTTCTTTCTTTCCTCCTTTCTTTCTTTCTTTCCAATTCATTTTCTTTTCCAACTTTAGCATTTCTTTCTTTCTTTCTTTCTTTCTTTCTTTCTTTCTTTCTTTGCAATTCATTTTCTTTTCCAACTTTAGTATTTCTTTCTTTCTTTCTTTCTTTCTTTCTTTCCAATTCATTTTCTTTTCCAACTTTAGCATTTCTTTCTTTCTTTCTTTCTTTCTTTCTTTCTTTCTTCCTTTCTTTCTTTCTTTCCAATTCATTTTCTTTTCCAACTTTAGTATTTCTTTCTTTCTTTCTTTCTTTCTTTCTTTCTTTCTTTTTTTCTTTCTTTCCTTCTTTCCAATTCATTTTCTTTTCCATCTTTAGCATTTCTTTCTTTCTTTCTTTCTTTCTTTCCAATTCAATTTCTTTTCCAACTTAACATTTCTTTCTTTCTTTCTTTCTTTCTTTCTTTCTTTCTTTCTTCCTTTCTTTCTTTCTTTCCAATTCATTTTCTTTTCCAACTTTAGTATTTCTTTCTTTCTTTCTTTCTTTCTTTCTTTCTTTCTAATTCATTTTCTTTTCCAACTTTAGTATTTCTTTCTTTCTTTCTTTCTTTCTTTCTTTCCAATTCATTTTCTTTTCCAACTTTAGCATTTCTTTCTTTCTTTCTTACTTTCTTTCTTTCTTTCTTTCCAATTCAATTTCTTTTTCAACTTAACATTTCTTTCTTTCTTTCTTTCTTTCTTTCTTTCTTTCTTTCTTTCTTTCCAATTCATTTTCTTTTCCAACTTAACATTTCTTTCTTTCTTTCTTTCTTTCTTTCCAATTCATTTTCTTTTCCAACATTAACATTTCTTTCTTTCTTTCTTTCTTTCTTTCTTTCTTCCTTTCTTTCTTTCTTTCCAATTCATTTTCTTTTCCAACTTTAGCATTTCTTTCCTTCTTTCTTTCTTTCTTTCTTTCTTTCTTTCTTTCTTTCTTTCCAATTCATTTTCTATTCCAACTTTAGCATTTCTTTCTTTCTTTCGTTCTTTCTTTCTTTCTTTCTTTCTTTCTTTTTTCTTTCTTTCTTTCTTTCTTTCTTTCCAATTCATTTTCTTTTCCAACTTTAGCATTTCTTTCTTTCTTTCTTTCTTTCTTTCTTTCTTTCTTTCTTTGCAATTCATTTTCTTTTCCAACTTTAGCATTTCTATCTTTCTTTCTTTTTTTCCTTGCATCTCATTTTTTTCCAACTATAGAGTTTCTTTCTTCCTTCCTTTCTTTCTTTCCAATTCATTTTCTTTTCCAACTTTAGTATTTCTTTCTTTCTTTCTTTCTTTCTTTTTTTCTTTCTTTCCTTCTTTCCAATTCATTTTCTTTTCCATCTTTAGCATTTCTTTCTTTCTTTCTTTCTTTCTTTCTTTCCACTTTATTTTCTTTTCCAACTTTAGCATTTTTTCTTTCTTTCTTTATTTATTTCTTTCTTTCTTTCTTTCCAATTCATTTTCTTTTCCAACTTTAGCATTTCTTTCTTTCTTTCTTTCTTTCTTTCTTTTTTTCTTTCTTTCCTTCTTTCCAATTCATTTTCTTTTCCATCTTTAGCATTTCTTTCTTTCTTTCTTTCTTTCTTTCTTTCTTTCATTCCACTTTATTTTATTTTCCAACTTTAGCATTTTTTCTTTCTTTCTTTATTTCTTTCTTTCTTTCTTTCTTTCTTTCTTTCCAATTCATTTTCTTTTCCAACTTTAGCATTTCTTTCTTTCTTTCTTTCTTTCTTTCTTTCTTTCTTTCTTTCTTTCTTTCCAATTCATTTTCTTTTCCAACTTTAGCATTTCTTTCTTTCTTTCTTTCTTTCTTTCTTTCTTTCTTTCTTTCTTTCTTTCTTTCTTTCTTTCCAGTTTATTTTGTTTTCCAGTTTTAGCATTTCTTTCTTTCTTTCTTTCTTTCTTTCTTCAAAATTTTAAGGTACGCTTTTTCTATTCTCGAATCTTACATTAGCCCTGCTTTTTAATCTCATTGTCATTTACTTGTATTTTTTCTATTTTTTAATAATATTACTTCTTTTTCCGTGTTTTTTTTATTCTTTTATTTGCCATTTCTGTCTCTTAATTCGCCATTACAAAACCTTCTTAATGATATGGCATATTCTGATATTTTCTAAAACAGAATTTAGGCCGTATTATTTTCGGATCATAATCTTATCTTATTAACCCAGCCCAACAAAATGCTTCATACAAGAGAAGAAGTCAGCAAAAGTAAATAGAGCAGATAAATGAAAAAAAAAAAAAGAAAAAAAGTACGGCAAACATAAATATACAAATGTATTTATGGGGTTGGCAACAGAATAGCCCCAAAGAATATTGTTGCAAAGTCACCTAAAAACAAGAAAAAATATTTTAAAATATTCCACTATGCCAGCGACAATATTAAAAGACTGATAGAAGCAGTAGACAGAAAGATGGCGGCAGTAAATAGCAAAGAATCAAGAAGATTGACCCGACCGGGAGTGCTGCTCTTCATTGTTTGGAAAACAGAATTTGGAATACTTTGAGGAAATGAATGAACGCTGATACTGGAGATAGAGATGTCGTTTTTGACTTTATGGATGGATCGAAATACACAATGGAAGTTGAAATATATTGTGGCCAAAAGGTTTAATGAAGTAAGATATTGTTCGATTCACTGAAATTTATAATCGATCATGAAAATTAATATGTAGGTAAAATGTTTGCATTAAGAGATTTCCAAAATACTCACTACAACAAGAAAAAAGCAACAACAACAATAACAACAACAACAACAACAACAACAACAATAATAATAATAATAATAATAATAATAATAATAAGAAGAAGAAGAAGAAGAAGAAGAAGAAGAAGAAGAAACAGCACACATACTGAAAAATTATGTTAGCCCAAAATACAGATCCTGTGATAAATATCTAGGAACAATTGATCATCTTGTGGCTGGTTGCATGGTATTAGCATCGACTGAATATAAATGACGGAGTGTGGCAATATCTTCACTTGAAAATATGGAACTTCTGCAAAAAGGAAACTGCAAGGAATTGGTATAAACCCCACCCAGACCCGTTAAGGAGATAAGACGTGTAACAATTTTATGGTTCTTTACAACACACACAGGCAGAATAATCAAAGCTAATCGAACAGAAATCCTGATCAGCGAACACAAAAACAAAATATACCTTCCTATTGAAATTCCACCATCTGCAGATTGTAGTATATCTTTGAAGATCAAAATACCAGGGCCTTGAAATCGAAATCTCAGAACTGTGGCATATGAGGTGATCAGTGGAAGAGATTCCAATAGACTCATTGAATGAATTCCTGGTAACCTTAAATAAATCCAAAAATTGTACTCATATGTACAGCCCATACTTACGATGGGCTTTATCTATGTAAAACATGTGTGATCTTTCCTCAATAAATGCTCAGCGGAAAATGATATGATGCCATTTCTGAACTTAGGTCTCTGGTTGGAACCCGGAAAGAAATGAGTATGAAACAGAAATCAAAGATAATAATAATAATCATAATAATAATAATAAATACAAAATACTTAAAAAAGGAAGCAAAGACAAATGCAACCGACCAGATATAGAAACAATGGCAAGATAAACCGCTTCATGGCCAATACTCTGCCCGTATCAAACAAGCTGACGTGGACAAAACCCGTACCCATCAGTGGCTACGTAGTGCAGGGTTGAAAGCTGAAACTGAAGGTTTTATCCTTGCTGCACAGGACCAATGCTTGTTAACTAGGAATTATCAAGCACATATACTAAAATATTGTGTCAGCCCAAAATGCAGATTCTGTGATAAATATCCAGAAACGATTGATCATCTTGTATCAGGTTGCATGATATTGGCACCCACTGAATATAAAACCCGACATGACAGAGTGGGCCAATATCTGCACTGGAAAATCTGCAACTTCTACGGGAAGGAAACTGAAAGAAACTGATATGAACACCACCCAGGCCCGGTTACGGAGATAGGACCTGTTACAATTCTATGGGACTACACAATACACACTGACAGAACAATCAAAACCAACCGCCCAGATATTGTTATTAAAGACCACAAACAAAAACGGTGCCTCCTTATTGATATGGCAGTCCCTGCTGACTGCAATGTATCTTTGAATATATTCAAAAAGCTGTCAAAATACAAGGACCTTGAAATAGAAATCTCAAAAATGTGGCACATGGGAACATCAACAATCCCTGTTGTAGTTGGAGCCCTAGGATTGTTTGGAAAAGATTGCAGTAGACCAATTGAAGGGATTCCTGGAAGTCCATGCCTCAAAGAGATACAAAAAATTGTTCTGACAAGTACAGCCCACAATTTACGAAGGGCTTTATCTATGACATTTTTTTTTTTTTTTTTGTCAGTGGAAAGTGTCATGATGCCATTTCTAAACTTAGGTCTCTGGGCGGGACCCGGAAAGAAATGTGTAAACGCCAGAAATCAAAGGAAATAAAAGTAATAATAATACAGAAACTTCAAGCTAATATTCTGGTCGTGCAAAAGATTCAAAGTTTATATGTATCAGTTGTTACGCAGTGCACGCTTAAAAGCTGAAACCGAAGGGTTTATTCGTGCTGCACAGAAACAATGCTTGGTAACAAGAAATTACCAAGGACTTGATAGTCTTAACCGGAAATTCAATTTCTTTAATAAATAACCAGAAACAATTGGTAATATTGTATCAGTTTGCACAGTATTTCACCCCCAATATATAAAAAAAAAATCGGCCTAAGAGAGTGAGCCGATATCCGAATAGAAAATCCTGCTGCTTTTAAGGCAATGAATCCGAAAGAAATTGGTATGAACACCACACATACTGGAGAGATAGGATCTGTAACAAATTTATGGGACTTTATAATAGACACAGGCAGAACAATCAAAGCTTTTCGCCCAGATACAGTGGCCAAAGGACATTACGTATCTTAAAAAAAAAAACAAAAAAAAAAAAAACTCTCAAACTACATGGATCTTGAATTAGAAAATCTTCAAAATGCCTCCCATGAGAACATCAACAATTACAGTTGTGGTTTGATTTCTTGGTTTGATTGGAATAAATTCCGATAAACCTTTTCAAGAGATTCCTGTTATAGCATGCCTGAAAGTAATAGACAACAATTGTACTCACAGGAACTGATCACACATTACGAAGGGTTTTATCGATGTAAAATGTGTGTGATCTTAGAATTTTTTTTCATTTTTATTTTTTTGCAAAAATGTTCAGTGGAAAATGTCCTGATATTTCCGGTTTTAGTTCTCTTGTTCGGAACCCGGAAGGAAATGGTCTATGCAACAGAAATCAATGGAAATAATAATAATAATAATAATAATAATAATAATAATAATAATAATAATAATTATTATTATTATTATTATTATTATTATTATTATTATTATTATATTTCGATTTCTGCTATGGTCACACTACCTACCAAGTCTGCCAGAAGACCTAAGGCAGGTAGTGGTGTGTTATGGCTACATTTCATGGTTTGTTTTACCAACTCCCACAAGATCACTAGCATTACATGGACAAAGTCTGGGTTGTACTTATCAAAACAATTATTATTATTATTATTATTATTTTGATTATTATTATTATTACTATTACTACTACTACTACTACTACTTATTATTATTATTATTATTATTATTATTATTATTTGTGTATGTTAGTTTTTCCTGCTTTGTATTCTGTAGAGCCGGGTCCAAACTATGTTTCTTTCGCCCTAGAGCCCAGTGCTCCGATTACTATTAGTACAGTCTCAGGTTTCATACCCCATATCCTGTTAATCTCGATCTCCAGTTCCTTGTATTTGAAGAATTTCCCGATAATTCATTATTATTATTATTATTATTATTATTATTAAGTAAAATTTTAAGTAAAATTGTCCATTCATTTTCTTTCGTGTCCTAGAGCTCGGATTACTATTGGTACAGTCTCAGTCTTCATTCTCCACATCTTGTTAAACTTGATCTCCAGGTCCTTGCATTTGGACAATTTCTCTATAATTTTCATGGAGATATTTCTCTCAGATATTAATAAGCATACAGTTTCTGAATTTCTTGTCTTTTATGATACTATCAGGTGTGCTGGCTTTTATTTCGCTGTCAGTTTGAATTTCCATGTCCCAGAGGATAGTTCCATCCCTATTTTGGATAACTGTTTGATCGGGGCACGAACCATCTCTCAGTGGTTTTGCTGTTGTCCTTCTTACATATCTTCCTGTGAACATATGTCGCTACCTTGTTATGTCTGAGGGTATTTTTTTTTCTAGTTCCGGACATCCTGAGATAATATGGTCGACAGTTTCATCATATTTTACCGCAAATCCTACATTTCGGGTTAGTTCCATCCTTGATTATGTGACAGTGATAGGATCTGGTTACGAGGCTTTGGTCCTGAGCTGCAATAATTAGGCCTTCTCTCTGCGCGTTCAACATGGTGCTCTTCAGCCACTGATATGTTTTCTGTTGGTCCTCATCTGCTTCTTTCGTTCTTTTTAGGTATTTGTCATGGTAACCTCTTGTCTTTGAGTTATTTTGTGATTTCTTTTGCTTTCTGTTTTAGTCGTCTGGCGTAATCGCTTTGTTGGTAGGGTTTTCAGGTATATTCATTTGTTTCTTGAAGATTGCAACTTGTTTGTTGATGGAGTGGATTTTGTGTTTTACTATTTGTAGGAGAAGGTCATTGGCTTTTGTGAGGTAGGCTTCCAATCTGATTGTTGTAGTTTTAGAGTTAGTTCAAATTGCATTAGAACACAGCTTCGTAAAGTTCTTGTTACGTACAGCCTATCAACATCTGATTTCGGGTGGTACATCCACATTCGGGTAAGCAATTTTCTGGTCTTGGCGTCCAATTCTTTTAATGTCATTAAACTTCCATTTAATAATTTTGAAGCTTATATTACTACTAGCTAAGATGTTGCTTGCCTTCATTTTGCTGGTCCCATTTTGTTCACTTTCTCGTATCAAACGCAATCCCCTATAATATTCTTTTCGGATCCTTAATTGAAAAATCTACCCTCGATGGACGAAAGGGTTCAGTTTGAAATTCCAATAACCTGAAGAAGGCCGGAGCATGAAACGGCGTGAATAGGGCAACAAAGGCGAGAACAATAGTCCAAATAATGGTAAGATTATAATACCAGATTTCAGATATATATATATATATATATATATATATATATATATATATATAAGAAATTGGTATGAACACCACACACAGCTCATCAGTGTAGCTAGACATCCGGTTGCTTCTAACTCGGATCGAAACCCGACAGAATTGTTGTCAGTCGGAGATTCTACCACTAAGCCGTCGGCGCACGGCAAGGATGTAGGTGGATTTTTAGCGTATTTATTTTTAGAAACACGCCCAGTGACTGACAGTGACTCAATTCGCTATACGTAGAGTCTCGCTATATTAGCTATAATAGTCATTGTTTTACAAACCCATACGGAATTAATTTTTATTTCAGGAGCCAATATAACGTCATCCACAGACAGACTGTTTCGCTGTTTCACAGCTCATCAGTGTGGCTAGACATCCGGTTGCCTCTAGCTAGGATCGAAACCCGACTGAATTGGTGTCAGTCGGAGATTCTACCACTATGCCGTCGGCAAGGATGTAGGTGGATTTTTAGCGTATTTATTTTTAGAAACACGCCCAGTGACTATATATATGTGTATCTGTGTGTGTGTGTGTGTGTGTGTGTGTGTGTGTGTGTGTGTGTGTGTGTGTGTGTGTGTGTGTGTGTGTGTGTGTGTGTGTGTGTGTGTGTGTGTGTGTGTGTGTAACTTCGTTTAAGTTTTTTATTTAATTTTTCTGGTTCTCCTTATAATTTTCTTCATTTCTGGACATCAGCTATGTAAAAAAATTCCGGATGTTTTTTTGTCCTAACTTTTTCGGCTATACTTTTAACCATTACCAACGATGGTTTCATTTTAATTTGTAACTGAGTGCATGGATTGTTTTATGTGTGCATCTAAAGTTATAGTGATGTTTATTTTCCAAACACGGTCAGTACATTGTGGCCTTGTTCATTGTTGATATTACTGAGTGTTGACTTTTTTTTAAATTCCCTTTTTTAACCCTTTGAGCCCTGCGTTCCTGAACAAAGTTAGTCCTTCTGCCTGAACTCCTGTGTCAAAATTCGCAAATAACTGGTATATAATGTTTCACGGTAGATATAAAAAGTTACAAAAACTATAAACATTATACTTAGCAGGGAGAGAGTATGATTGTATGTCTTCAATTTATCGCCAGAATTCTTTCTTTCTGTCCCAGTCTAACCAAATAAGACAACCAATAGCAAGACACAACACAAGTGTTTTACCCATCGTTCAACCGGTGGCTGGGCATTACGTCATTTATTCTGAACCACCGGTAAAGGGCAGGTCAGGTTTCAAAGGGTTAATTTATAGCCTTTTCCTTCAAATCAATTGTTTATAGCATTGCTCTGAAGGAAAATGTGTAGACTATGATCGTCGCAGGAAGGCCATAGAGGTTCTATTAGTGACCATGGCTTCGTGCTCTGTTTTGGGGACAAGTACAATATTCTCCAGGTCCAATAACTACCATATTCCCCAAATCTCGCCCCTTGCGACTTTTTCCTGTTCCAAAATTATAAACATGATACTTAGCAGGGAGAGTATGATTCATGCCTTCAATTTATTGCCAGAATTCTTTCTTTCTGTCCCAGTCTAACCAAATAAGACAAACAATAGCAACGCAAGTGTTTACCCACCGTTCAACCGGTGGCTGAGCATTTATTCATTTTTCTCTACCACCGGTAAAGCCGTGGTTAGGTCTCAAAGGGTTAAGTATAAAAGTTGATGATATAATAAAGTGTGTTTGCCGTGTGTTTATAGTCAGCAAAACATTCATAAGCACTCTCTCTAAGAATTTCCAGCGTAATGAATTACGTTCCTTTCTAATTTATAAAAGCGAAATTATTGACTGTTTTCTTTCTGTGTTTCGAACGAGTTTAACGTATTGTCTTACAGCAGGTTTCTCTTATGTTTGTATGTACTGGATTTTACATTTCTGGCTGTTTCACCAATGTGAGTCTTCCTACATTGCAGGTGTTTTATGTCATATAACATTTTCTGATGTAGCTTTAATAAAAGCGTATGTTTTATTTGTCTGTTTTGTTTGTTTAGCGGTATAGCAGCTTCTTATGGGTAATTTAATGCCGAAATTTAATTTTCTTGGGAGCATTGAATTAATCAAGATACGATATGTTATTCTGCTTTCACAATTGAATCTATGGTAGATAATACTCAACTTTTGTGTATATAATTTTTGTACATATACATGTTTCAGCGGACACCTCAGCGTGGCGTAATGTTTATCCCTTTAATATCTTGCAAGAACAATTACAACTCACTAGTGAGTTTGATTCTCACTGGGCGCCCTATATTTTCTGCCTTGTGCCACATATACGTCATTAAATCAGTATATAGATATTTGAATTGGAATAATTTCTCGAGGCGATGATAAGTGTGTTTTATACTGTTCTATTGTTGAAGTTATATTTTGGAATATAGTTTTATTTAAGAAGTTGTCGGGTATGGATTAATACCGAACTGCAAATAATTTGAACAATTTTGTAGATTGAACTAAATATATTCGGAACGAATTGCATATCTTTAACTACAGATAAAATGCATTGTTATTAATTATACAATAAAATGTATTAAAAGTCATTTTGTTATAAATATGCATTGTTGACTATCTCCATCTATAAAAGCAGCATGTCTGTGTGTAATGAATGCACGGCCGCAATTTTTGATGCATTTGCACCAAAATTTACATGCACATATAAAGGAAAATATTCTGATTGAATTTTAATGGCAACTGTATTGTTTTGCTCAATTGTAATAATTGCCTGATTTTTATTTGGTTTTCTTTGGATATAATAAAGTTTTTATAGACCCGTATTTTTTTTTTCCTATTATTTTTCGTTTAATTGTAATCGTGGTTTTTTTAAGCACAATAATATCTCATAAACATAACCTAGGCTGTAAAATTTACGAATAATTTTACTAATTTTACTAACTACGAATTTTTCTTGATTTGCCTGCTGAAATTTGGGTGCGTCTTATACCCACGCGCGTCTTACATGCCGTCAAATATGGAATTTATTCTTGTTAAAACTGTCATGCTGTTTTTTTTTCTTTATAGTATGAATATTAATTTGAAGACGAGATAAAAAGCGTTATTCAATGAACCATGGCATCCAGATAAAATGGCTTCCAGTTTAGTCTTTTCAGTGTATTCAACTGAATAAAATCAAGGCGTTAAAATTACAAATAAAAGCCTAAAGGAAATCAAATATTTCAGTGATTGAAGATAGAAGATAAATTATTATTATGATTTTTTATTCAACCCTGCGTGGGGTCGGTCAGTTCCATCTTCTTTGTTGATAAAAGTATTATTATTATTATTATTATTATTATTATTATTATTATTATTATTATTATTATTATCTCTATCTATAAAAGCTAGGATATGCGTGCGTGTGTGTGTGTGTGTGTGTGTGTAACGAATGCACGGTCACAATTTTCGACGGATTTGCACTAAAATTTACATGCACATGCTCCAAGTTAGCGGGAAGGCCAATACCGACTTTGCATTTCCCAACTTCAATGCTTCTACGGCAGTTTTCATGTATTATACGGCCATTTTCTACTGGCCTAAAGGTGGCAGCCACGAATAGGCAGAAATATTCTATTGGCCAGCGTGAGAGGCAACAACTGACTGTCACGAATGTTAACTAGCAAGCAAAAAAATTCGATAGCTGCATCCGTCACAAGTGGGAATAATTTAAATCTGCATGGCACTTTACTCTAATTGGCGCATTCGCTTGCTTAAACTCAACGTTGATTCTGATTTCGCAGAACTGGGTTGGCGTGAAAAAGTATTTGTTGTTAACATTCTTTTTTCATTTGTTTTTTCCAGTTACGAGTCCTTTTTTAAAGCTGATCATTTTGTGTTCATTTTGCTTAGTTCTTTTTTTTGTAACAGATTTAATGTTTAGTATAGAGCTTAGAAAAAATTGGCAGTATGAGATAGGCAAGAAGTAAGGCATGTAGCAACATCAGCGCGGCAAAGGGCACTTTAAAGGTAAGGAAGTGCAAAAATATTTTATGTCAAGTGATAGCGATTGCTGTATGAGTCATACGACTTTTTAATCAAGCACGGGCAACGCCGGGCCATGCTGCTAGTTTTACTATAAAATATATCTTTATACATTCATAGTACTTTGTTTATCTGGGTGTTCTCTATTTACCCATAGCTTGGACCGTAAGTTATATTTTAAAATACAGTTTGATTTAACAAATTGTAGGATATTATATGGACTAATATCCTGAAAGAGTTCTATAAGATTGATTGTTTGGTTAATTTGGTTTAGTGGTATATTAAATTCTATGAGTTATTTAATACCGAATTGTGAATAATTTGAACAATTTTATGGCTTGAAGTCAATATTTCGAACGCAATTTTACGTCTTCAACTACAGATAAAATACATTTTGGGTCATTTTGCTATGAATTGTATTGTTAGTAATTTACACACACACGCACACACACGCACACACACACATATATATATATATATATATATATATATATATATATATATATGTATTGCTGGTATTTTAACCATAAAAATGCATTTTTATACTTTCATAGAATTTTGTTTTTAGGGTTCATTATTTACCCATTTGCTGGGACCCTAACAGGTGCTACAACGCCGGATCAGGGTGGACCTGGGAATAGCAGCAATTAAGAGGTTGTTCCACGCTTCTCGAAACCTCCAGATCAGAGGCCTTGCTGCCGGTTGTAGTTTATCGTCATACCCAGAACTGAAAAGCATATGTGTTTTGCGTATGTTTATTCGTTTTAATAAGGGATGTTTACAAAAACAATTGTTATTAAAATTTACTTTATATATATATATATATATATATATATATATATAGAGAGAGAGAGAGAGAGAAAGAGAGAGAGAGGGAGAGAGAGAGAGAGATGAATAGACTGACATATATATATATATATATATATATATATACATAGATAGATATATGAACAGACAGACAGACAGATAGATAGATAGATAGATAGATAGATAGATAGATAGATATGAAAAGACTGACATTATATATATATATATATATATATATATATATAGAGAGAGAGAGAGAGAGAGAGAGAAAGACAGGCAGACAGACAAACAGACACAGAGAGAGATTCACAGAGAGAGATTCACAGAGATAGATATGAACAGACTGGTATTAATAAATATGAACAGACTGGCATTAATAAATATGAACAGACTGACATAGATTGATAGATAGATAGATAGATAGATAGATAGATAGATATGAAACTGACATAGATATATAGATGGATAGATGGGTTAATAGAGAGATAGACAGATAGATATGAACAGACTGAGATAGATAGATATATGGATATATATATAAGAACAGACTGACATTTTATATATATATATAGAGAGAGAGAGAAAGAGAGAGAGACAGAGACAGAGAGACAGAGACAGAGAGAGAGAGAGCGAGAGAGAGACGGACTGATATACATTGAGATAGATAAATACGAACAGAGTGGCATAAATAAATATTAAATGACATACATATATATTAGGTTGGTGCAAAAATAATGACGTAATAATGTCGTTTTTTGACGTATTTTTAACGTCAAAAAACGACATTATTACGTCATTATTTTTGCACCAACCTAGTAGATACATAGATAGATAAATAGATAGATAGATAGATAGATATATATGTGTTTTATATTTATGTACGTGTGTGTCTGTGCATTAATACATGTTTGTCTGTATTTGTGAATGAGATTAATAAATATTTGAAAGCTGTCTGTTTTGATTTCGCCATTTTTCTTCAGAAAAGCTTGAAAAAGAAGAAATCGTAATAGTGTTGTAAATATTGTTCCTGTTTTTAAGATTTTAAGCATTCCTTAGCATTTTTTTGTTTACAGAACATTGCAATAATTATCGGAAGAATGATGCAATATTGACTGTATGATTGTAATATTAGAAAACGGAAAAGAAATAGGCAGACATCTTGGTACGGATAATGTGTTAACAGAATGACGGAGAATTTATTTGGTTTAAAACGACAAAAAATATTTTGCTTCCAAGAAGCATCTTAATGTTCATATTCGTTTTTTTTTTTTTCCCGCTTTTTAAATTGCAATAATTCGATTATGCCACAAGCCAATTTGTGAGTCCTTTATTTACACTGGGGCATACGTAGGCTTTCCGAGGTCGCAACCTTAGTCAACTCAATGGCATCTGAAATCAATCCGGCTTGATTTTATTCTTATTGCATTCGCTAGGACATTTTCGACAAGAATTTGTTCGTGACGAAAAACAAGTTAAGCACTTACTGAAACGTAAATGGTTGTATGGTGAAGCTTTTGCTATTTTGGGTAATTCTTTCCTGAGATTTAAGCAATGGCACAGATGTGGAACCGGAAAATGAAGAGGACGGGAGAATGAATGAAGAAAAAGAAAAAAAATTCGGGGTAAGTGTGTGTGTGTGTGTGGGGGGGGTGCTTGAGGAAAGACATGAATGTTTCCTTATAAGGAAACGGCTCATGTTAACATTACTATTACTTTCCAGCTTGATTAAATAAAATAAGAAAAACAAATAAGGGAAATAAAAGGAAAAAGAAAAGAAAGTAAAAAAAAATTATTTGAAACAAAGAAGAAGAAGAAGAAGAAGAAGAAGAAGAAGAAGAAGAAGAAGAAAGGAAATAAAGAGAACAATACAAGAAACAAAGAAGAAGAAGAAGGAGAAGAAGAAAGGGAATAGGGAGAACAATACAAGAAACAAAGAAGAAGAAGAAGAAGAAGAAGAAGAAGAAGAATGGAAATAAAAAGAACAATAAATACAACAAAGAATAAAATCAAGAAGAAGAAGACATGAAATCAAGAAAAGAATAAGTGCAACAAAGAAAAAGAAGGAGAAGAAATGGAAGGAAGGAAGGAAGGAAAGTAGGAAGGCATTATAGGAAAAATTAAGAACGAGAAAGTAGAAGACTATGAAAAGGAAAGAGAAAGGAATGACGAGAAAAATGCGAAAAACAAAGAAGAGAAAAGATAAAATACACAAAAGAATAAGAGCAGCAAAGAAGAAGAAGAAGAAGAAGAACGAGAAGAAGAAGAAGAAGAAGAACGAGAAGAAGAAGAAGAAGAAGAATGAGAAGAAGAAGAAGAAGAATGAGAAGAAGAAGAAGAAGAAGAAGAACGAGAAGAAGAAGAAGAAGAATGAGAAGAAGAAGAAGAAGAAGAAGAACGAGAAGAAGAAGAAGAAGAACGAGAAGAAGAAGAAGAAGAAGAATGAGAAGAAGAAGAAGAAGAATGAGAAGAAGAAGAAGAAGAAGAAGAACGAGAAGAAGAAGAAGAAGAAGAATGAGAAGAAGAAGAAGAAGAACGAGAAGAAGAAGAAGAAGAAGAATGAGAAGAAGAAGAAGAAGAATGAGAAGAAGAAGAAGCAGAAGAAGAACGAGAAGAAGAAGAAGAAGAATGAGAAGCAGAAGAAGAAGAAGAACGAGAAGAAGAAGAAGAAGAAGAAGAAGAAGAAGAACGAGAAGAAGAAGAAGAAGAAGAATGAGAAGAAGAAGAAGAAGAAGAACGAGAAGAAGAAGAAGAAGAAGAACGAGAAGAAGAAGAAGAAGAATGAGAAGAAGAAGAAGAAGAAGAAGAAGAACGAGAAGAAGAAGAAGAAGAATGAGAAGAAGAAGAAGAAGAAGAAGAAGAACGAGAAGAAGAAGAAGAAGAAGAAGAAGAAGAACGAGAAGAAGAAGAAGAAGAACGAGAAGAAGAAGAAGAAGAAGAAGAAGAACGAGAAGAAGAAGAAGAAGAACGAGAAGAAGAAGAAGAAGAAGAAGAAGAAGAAGAACGAGAAGAAGAAGAAGAAGAAGAACGAGAAGAAGAAGAAGAAGAAGAACGAGAAGAAGAAGAAGAAGAAGAAGAACAACGAGAAGAAGAAAAGAAATAAAGAGATTAATACGCGAAACAAAAAGAAGAAGAAGAATTGAAATAATAATAACAATAAATACAACAAATAATAAAACGAAGAAGAAGAAGAAGAAGAAGAAGAAGAAGAAGAGAATAAAAGTAGCATTTGCAATATAGCTTTTCTTGTTTTTGGAAAGGGGAGAGACATTTTAGGGGATAAATATCTTACTTTGAATCGAGAGGGAGTCGTTCGTAACGCAATGAAGGGTTGAATGAATGAAAATTATAAGAGAATAGGGCGACAGCAGGAGTCTGTGTGGAGGCGGGGGGGACACAGTTGAACATAGAAAAGGTTTAACTAGTTGGAAAAGGGGTAAAAGAACAGGAGACTCCCTACATTTTTCAAAATGCAAAAAGGAAAAAAAGAAAAAGATTTGAATATAATAGGAAAAAAAATGATTGAAACGGACGGAATTTACTTAAAAGCGCAAAAACGTAAAAAAAAAAAAAAACAAAAAAAAAACTATTACTAATCTGGTTATGTTAATAATTATTGGGTGGTTCAAGAGTAAAAGTGGGTGTAGGAAAGGAGAAAGAGTGGGAGGGGAAGTAAAAAGGGGGAAGGGCCAGAGAGTAAGGCGAGAGAAACATAGAGGGAATGGGAAGAGGAAGAGAATCATGAAGAAGATGAAAAAGAGAGCAAAGTAAAAAGAGAGAGAACGACGATAACAATAGAAGAAGAAGAAGAAGAAGAAGAAGAAGAAGAAGAAGAAGAAGAAGAAGAAGAAGAAGAAGATCTAACATTTAAAAAGATGATAGAAGATGAAAAGAAAAAAAATTATGATGACGGTGGTGATGGAAGAAGTAATAAGGAAAGAAAAAAGAACTGGGTAATAGAAGATAATAATAATAATAATAATAATAATAATAATAATAATAATAATAATAATAATAAGCAGAATAATAAGCAGAAGAAGAAAGAAGAAGAAGAAGAAGAAGAAGAAGAAGAAGAAGAAGAAAATTAAGAAGAAAATGAGGATATGATGATAGTGAAGGGGAAACGTGAAGAAAGAAGAGAAAACCAAGAATAGGCATAGAAGGAGACGACGACGGTGATGATGATGAAGAAGACGAAGAAAATGATGATGATGAAACAAAAATTAAAGGAAGTAAAAGGAAAGAAACACTAATAAGGAGAGAAAAAGATAAACAAGGAGAGGATGATGATGACGATGACGATGATGATGATGACGATGATGATGATGACGATGATGATGACGACGACGATGATGATGATGATGATGATGATGATGATGATGGTGATGATGATGATGACGATGATGATGATGATGATGATGATGACGAAAAAACAAAAAGAAAAGAAAGAAATAATAAGCAAAGAAGAAGGAGAACATGATGACGATAATGATGATGATGATGTTAATTATAATGTTGTTTTTGATGATGATGATGATGATGATGATGATGATGATGATGATGATGATGATGGTGACGATGATGAAACAAAAGGAAAATAAGAAAAATAAAGAAGCAGCAGAAGAAGTAGACGGTGATGATAATCATGATGATGATTGTGCCGCCGACGAAACAAAAAGAAAAGAAAGAAAATAAGAACAATGGGGAGAAGAAGAAGAAGAAGAAGAAGAAGAAGAAGAAGAAGAAGATGATGATGATGATGATGAAACAAAAAAGAAGAAAAATAACAGGAATAATCAAAGAAGAAAAAGAAGACGACGAGGACGAGGACGAAAACAGGAGAAAGAAAAAGAAATGCTTGTGAAGACGAATGAAATAAGCGTAGAAAAAAGATGGAAAATGATATCGGAGAGAAGGAAAAAAGAAGAAGTAGTCGCTAAAAGAAAGAAAGAAAAAAAGAAAGAAAAAAAGAAAGAAAGAAAGAAAGAAAAGAAAGAAAAGAAAGAAAGAAAGAAGGAAAGAAGTAACGAAGTTAGGAAGTAGACACGCAATAAAAAAAGAAAGACAGATAGAAAGAAAGACAGAATGAAAGAGAAACGATGGAAGGAACAAAGGAATGAAGGAAGAGAACATACAAGAAAGAATATAGGCATGAAATAAAAGCGAAATAAAGTAGGAACAAAAATGAGGAAAGTCTGTAAGCAAGCAAAAAACGAAGAAAATAAAGGAACAAGCAAGCAAGCAAAAAGAAAGAAAGAAAGAAAGAAAGAAAGAAAGAAAGAAAGAAAGAAAAAGTGATGGAGGGAAGCAAGATGAAGAGACATAACGAGAAGGCAGTTGAAAATTAAAGTGTAGAGAGCAGAAAAGCGAAAAAAGGGAAAACAAGAAAAGGAAAAAAAAAAAAAACAATTGAAGAAAAAGAAGATAAAATGAAAGAAAAGAAAAGAGATGAAGGAAATGATAGAGAAAAAGAGGGAACTCCTAAAGAAGAAGAAATCAAACGATGATAACATCGCTGACAATGTTGCCGAAGATAATGTCTTTTAAGAAAAGACAAAAAAAAAAAAAAAATTGTTATTTTTATATATAATCTTTGCAATAAGAAGGTCACGTCCTTTAACCCATGACCAATCAAATTCTAGAAGAAAAAGGCAGGGAACTCAATAACAGAATACAGAATAGAATAATTAAGCATAATTCACAACGAATCTTTCAGATTTCTTTCCCTCACCCATCAAATTCCTTGGAAAAAAACAAAGAATCGGAAATAGGCTCTAGGTTTTTTTGGAAAATGTAACAGTTATTGACAAAGAACCAATAAAAACAAGGATCTTACGTCGACAAGATTTTCTTCGAAAAAAACGTTACACAAGGAAGAAAAATTTCAAAAATTAATTAATTTCCTATCTGTTTATTTGCATCCGTTAAATCCGTTTAAAAAAATCAGCTGAAATAATAATAATAATATTATAATAATAATAATAATCACTTCATTATCGGAATATCGTATATGCAAGCATATCATGCAACTTTTAAATATTTAGTTTTGCAGCTAATTTTAAGAGAGTTGCATCATGCATGAGATATAAAATTAGCATATCTACTGCTGGTCCTGGCTATGCCGTTGACCAAACTATATATCCGCGCCAGGAAATTTTTCTCGCGGGAGTCGATCCTTCAAATCTACAAATCAACCATTCACCCTTGCCAAGTAGGTATCTACGCGGTCGACACTACAATTTACTCCTGCCTCAAAAACAAATCTAGTGTCGCTGACAAAACTAACCTGGCCGTTCGTCTCGAAAAGGACCTCCAATCGGTTGTGAACTACGGCAGGAATTGGCTGATTAACTTTAACGCCTCAAAAACAAAACTGCTCTCTATTAATCACCACAGAGATCCTTCTCTGCCTACATTAGAATGTCTGACGCTCAACTTCTCGAGAGCACCTCTCTGCGGTTGCTCGGTCTCACCTTGTCTACTGACCTGAGATGAAACATTGAGACAATTGCTTTGTCCACCGGAAGGAAAGTTGGCTCCTTGTGCCGCGCCAGGAAATTTTTCTCCCCGGAATCGATCCTTCAAATCTACAAATCAACAACTCGCCCGTGCTTGGATTATTGCTGCCATATCTGGTCTGGAGCCCCTTCTGTTTGTCTTAAGGTCCTTGATAACATCCAAAGACGGATATGCAATGTAATTTGCCCTGATCTGGCATCTTGTCCGTAGTCGCTCTCTCACAGACGTGCCGTCGCCTCCCTTTGTCTTTTTTACAAATACTTTCACGGTAACTGCTCCGATGAGCTGCTTTCGCTGGTTCCCAGACTTCATGAATTTAAGCGCTCAACTAGGCTGGCATCTCGCTCTCACACTTTCACTGTCGAAATTGTTAAATGCAGTCGTCTCTTCTACTCCAATAGCTTCATGTCTCGCACTTCTCGCCTGTGGAACTCACTCCCTATTTCTTGTTTCCCTGATAGCTAGAATCTCCAAGTATTCAAATGTAATGTTAATCGACGTCTCCAGATGCCCTGATCTATCCCCTAACCTTCTCTTCATTGTTTCCTCTATCACTCCTCTTTGCTCTCGCTGCAAGTCTCTGTAACCCCTTGCGTCTTTGTGGCTTCCCGCCTTGCTTGGGGTGAAATGCTTGAAGTACTGTAGTCAAAATGTACAGCTGTATTTAAAAATATATATAAAGGATTTCTTTTTAGTAATCCAGATTTTCTACTAAATTTTAAATTGATTTGATTTATTTGTTTAACGGCATATCAACAACTTAAGGGTCATTTAATGTCAAAATTTAATTATTTCGTGAACTTTCGAGTAATAAAGATATGATATATGTTATTCTGCTTTCACAATTGAATACCTGGTAGATAATACTCAGCTTTTGTGCATACACATGATTGTGGGGAGATTACTAGAGGCAGTGGTATGTGTGTTTTATGTTCCAGGTTTGTTGAAGTTTTATTTTAGACTACAGTTTGATTTAAGAAATTATAGGATATTATAGGGATTAATATCATGAAAGAGTTCTTTCATGTTGATTGATGTATTGTTGGTAATTTTACTATAAATCCTTATGGTTGGTACTTTTTTGTTCATAAAAATGTATTGCTGGCATTTTTACTATAAAATGCATTTTTATTATTTAACAGTGTTTTGTTTTTGTTTTTGATTCAAGATTAAATATTTGCCGATATCTAGGACCCTAACAGTTGCTACCGCCCGTAAATAACAGCAATTAAGAGGTTTTTCAGAATCCCTCAAAAGCTCGAATCTCCCGATTAGAGGCCTTGCTGTCGGATGTAGTTTATCGTCATACCCAGGATTTAGTAAAAGTACAAAACTAGTTATGAGCAAACTGCTGCCAGTTTGGTCTTTCTGAATGGTACATTCAGAAAGACCAAACTGGCAGCTTAATTTCACATGTAAAAAATTCTTAAAAGTTGCTTTTGTTTCATTTACACTTGTTCACTCACACATTCTCTCATACATTAACAATGATTATGCACAATGTGTCTTGAATTTTGTAGGTTTTCAGGATTTTAAACCATTGACGATTTTCGCTAAGGAAGACCATAATTGTAAACATCGTTTGCTTCAGAAACAGGAAACATCAATGATAATTATTTTTCTCTCGTGAATAAATATTTTTCGGTAAAAATAATATTTTATTTACGATTTTCACGAAGGAAGATCCTACGTGTAAAATATTTTCCTTTTAAAATAGGAAACATTTATAATTTTTTCCCTAAAGAAGAAATATGTTTTTATTTTCAAATTGCTGCCGCATCTGGTCTGCGGTTCCTGCTGTGTATTTAGAGATTCTCTTCTCGAATTGCACGCTGGTGGAACTCTGTTCCGGCTTCAAGTTTTCCAGCCAACTTTGATCTTTAAAAATCCAAAGAAGAATCAGCAATATTATTGGTCATAACATAATACCTCGGCTTCAGTCACTTTCTCACCGCTGTAGGACCCCCTGTACCTTTACTTCAAATGGTTTCATGTGAATTGGTCTGAGGGAACCTTCGTTATCGTACATGGATTTATGAATTTAAGCGCAGTACTAGACTGGAAGTTAGGTCTCATCAATTTAGCGTTTAATTAGCTAGAGGTAGCCGCATGTTCTATACTAGAATTTTCTCTTCTCGAACTTCACGCTGGTGGAACTCTCTTCCATCTTCAATGTCTCCAGCCAACTTTGATCTTCAAAAATTTGAGAATGCTTTCCACCTAGTTATAATAGTTTTTAATTGCCATAATTTCATAGATAAAGTATTGTCAATTATTATTAATTAGACAAATTATCATCTTACAAAACTCTATAATAATAATAATTTTAAAATAATTCAGCAGATGACGTTATTTTATTTATGGTAACTGAAATGTTGGCGATTTCCTGTTGGCTAAGATCAAAGTGTAGTATCTGTTCTTAACAGTTTAATCTGATTGTCTCTTCTCTCTTTCTTTATTTCTTCCAAGTCAAATTGCTTTCTTACGAACATTTCTCTTAATAATTTATAAATAATTCAGCAGATGGTGTTATTTTATTTATGGTAACTAGATTTTTGTCGATTTCGTGCTAAGATCAAAGTGTAGTATCTGTTCTTAGTAGTTTAATTTCATTCTCTCTTATCCACTTCTCTCTCTCTTTATTTCTCTCAAGACAAATTGCTTTCTTACGAACATTTCTCTTAATAATAATTTTAAAATAATTCAGCAACCGATGTTATTTAAGATGAGAAGATTTTTTGCTATTGCCAAAATAAAAATCCTTACAATCACAAAATATTTCCTGGCTTTAAATAACCTTGAAAGTGTTGATAAGCTTTAGGGTAGAAATCAATCTACTAATCGATGATTACAGCCGTTATCGAACAGATAATACTCTGGTACTAGAAAGAAAAATCATAAAAAACATACAGGGTGCGATGGGTAAATTGTCGTAATTTTATTGTTTTTATTTCGCGCATGCGCATTGTTAACTTTTGATTTTGTCGACTGTACAGTAGAGTACGTTCAGTTGGGCACCGTCTGTGAGAAAAAAAGAGCAAAATGACGCCATTCCCTCCGCCATAAATTTGGAAACGGCATGCTGTACTGCTTGGCATTAGTGCCAGAATCTTCAGGAAGAATATTTCAGAGAGTTTGTGTGTCAGTCTGAGGGCTGTGCAGAGTCATGGTAATTACGATGATACAACAGCGCCGAAAACTCCCACTGGTCGTTCTGATAAGAAAAGAAAAAAAACAAAAAACTCCCGAATCTTTTGGGGAGGGGCTCATACTCAACAAGCAGGTTCGTGTCAACTCCCTTGAGGAGGTAGTGAGGCCCTGGCTCAAGAGTGTGTCTGCTGGAAGAGCTTATTTCTAGCAACAGGACACTGCACCATGCCACGCAAGCAAGCGAACAAAGTCATAGCTGTCAAACAGTTTCTGTGACCTTTTCATCCCCTTACCTAAGTCCCTAGAATTAAGCCCCTTGATTATTATGTGTGAGGTGCAGTTGAGCAAGAGACCAACAAACCACCTTGTAACTCCAAAGATGAATGGAAGGCAAGGATTATGGCAGCATTTACCAAATTAAGGAAGAAGACCGTCCAGAAGAGTTGCAGGAGATTCCGAAGTCGTCTGGAAACTGTGGTTGAAGCCGGTGCTGATTTTATTGAATAAATTTACTTTTTAGTATTTCAAGATATTTTTGTGTAATTTTGGTAAAGATATCTGTTAAAATGAGATGTCAGTGTTATTTTCATTTTTACATAATTCAGACGACAATTTATACATTGCATTTAAATATACTCGACTCTCTCATCGTCTTCGACGTATGAGGGTCAAGCAGATCAGCTCCCAGGAAACAGACAGCCCGACACCAGCACATGAGATGTAACTATAATGGTGAAGGATTTGTGCAGAACCATCCACCCTTTTTGAAGGGCCGAACACAGAGACCTGGTGCACAACGTGCCACAAGGTCCCGAAACGACCGTCCGGAGGTATTGTCTTTCTCGTAAACCAGTTGCCATCCAAGGCTCTAGAACCTAGTCTGTCCAGCTATTAACCCATAGCTAGAGGGAGTAGAAGTGGATTCATATCATTCCCAAGGATATTAGCACGTAAGTGAATGTAATGGATTCGACTGGAATTCGAACTCAACTCTTCAGTGCCGCAATCCATTACTCCACCATACCTACCTACCTCTCTCTCTCTCTCTCTCTCTCTCTCTCTCTCGATATATATATATATATATATATATATATATATATATATATATATATATATATATATATAATTATTTATTTAAAAATTTTTTAACATAAATATGTTATAAAATCACTACAAAAATAGCCATTTTGTTTCAACACCCTTGGTGTCTTATCAAGTGATGACGTTGAATGTAAAATAAGCAACATTATATTACATTATTGTTTATTTTACATTCAACGTTATCACTTGATAAGACACCAAGGGTGTTGAAACAAAATGGCTATTTTTGTAGTGATTCTATAACATATTTATGTTATAATTTTTTTAAATAAATAATTATATCTGCTCTACTTTGTATTGAGCACTCTTTTAAGAATAGTAATTGTTGGTTATTGGAATTCATTCCGTATACACCAATCATATACTTGGGTATATATATATATATATATATATATATATATATATATATATATATATATATATATATATATATAACAGCAAAATTGTTCAAATCATGTAACAACAAAATTGCACAATTATTAAATTAATCTTTGAGCCGTTGTATTTTAGAAATGATTAAAGATATCTTACTGGAATTCTCCGATGTTTTATAACACTATTGAACTTTGGGCAACAAGAATGTATAATTATTCGCCAAGCTTAACATAAGAATTGTGATGAAATCGATCATGAATTAAAATGATATTGTTTATCATCAATCTTAGCTAAGGATCGGAAATATTGATATAAAGATTGATATGTATATATAAATATATCTTACTTTGCGAAGCGATAGCAAGTGGGCGAAGCCTACTATTATATATATATATATATTAGGTTGATGCAAAAATAATGACGTAATAATGTCGTTTTTTAACGTATTTTTAACGACAAAAAAACGACATTATTACGTCATTATTTTTGCACCAACCTAATACTTTAATTGTGAGATCTCCTTTGGCTTTGTCCATTATCCAAAGTGAATTTCGACAATTTGATAATTAACGCGCCGATTTTTAATCCGTTTCAAAGAATCGTTCCTGAATTTGTCTATTTTCCAAAATATTCCGACACTGAGCCATATTCGTATTAGGTTGGTGCAAAAATAATGACGTAATAATGTCGTTTTTTGACGTATTTTTTAACGTCAAAAAACGACATTATTACGTCATTATTTTGGCACCAACCTAATATATATATATATATATATATATATATATATTCAATGTTCACATTTATATATATATATATATATATATATATATATATATATATATATATATATATATATATATATATAAAAGTGGACATTGAATTCAACACTTAGAGGCAAGAGGCTGTTTCATGCAAACGAAATCGTTTATACATTCTTTTTATAGATATAAACATAAAAATGTCTTTAATAATTGTCGGACTCATAATCTATGACGTTATTTGTTTACATCTGGATACGCTTTAACCAGATATGAACGTACGTGAGACTGAGAGAATCATGGAAGATTGAACATTAAAAACAGTAAAATCGACCTTGCTAATCAAAAGATTCTCCGAGGCTCCATTGGTTAAGGCACGTCAGGCTAAATGACAGCTCCGTATAGGATGCAGGATCAATTCCTGTCGGAGAACGAATATTAAATGAACGAACGGTAAATGCTATTAATACTGTACATTATAAAATTTAAATATCTGTATCTATAAAAAGGATGCATATATATATATATATATATATATATATATATATATATATATATATATATATATAATGATATTATTTGGTATCCGTATGGATGATTCCAAAGAGAATATATACATCTAAAGAGAACTTAATATAAAACAGATGAAATGATTATAAAACCCAAGATTTTAAAAAATCATGGTGATACTATATTTCGTTTGACCCGTTATCGTTTCCAACTCATCAGACCACATATTCAAATACAAATAAACAGATAAAATTTTCAAGGCAGTAGAACAATAACTTAAACATAAATTATTCTAAAAAGGCAAGTTTAAAATTGGCAGAAGGGAGAGAGATACACCATTCAACAGATATGTATATATATATATATATCTTTACCTTTCCAGTTTTGTTTACATATCCTTCATCTCCCCCTCTCTTCACCACCTTATTTCATTCTAATTGTTTTCCTCTCTCCTTTCCACCAATTTTAAACCTACTTTCTTAAAAATAATTTTTGTTTAAATTTTAGTTTTTCTGCTTTTATCCATTTATTTGTTTTTGAATATGTGGTCTGATGAGTTGGAATCGATATCGATTCTAACGAAATAAAATATCACCATGAAGTCTTAGCAAAGTCATGAATCTATATCTTCTCCCTGGACTCTATTGACTTCGAAAAGTCAAAGGAAACTAATGCCCTATTTTAAATTAGGAAAATGCAGAGGGTTATGACCATTTACGTCTTGAATTTTTTTTTATCCTGTAGTGTCGTAGGGGGGGGGGACCATGTGTACTGAAGCCACTGGTATTTTTTGGGCAAGATAGAAAAGCTATGCACAGGGAACGATTTTCGTTGAGCTCAGATTCGGGGTTGCCAGACTATGCAAGTTGAAAAAATATATATTAATATATTATACTAGCTATTATCATTGCTTTCATGGTTCAGTGGAGGACTAAATCTTATTAGTTTGGTGCAAAAATAATATCGGTTTTTGACGTTAAAAATACGTTTTTGCACCAACCTAATATTTTTCCTTTGTAGCTAGACCCTCACCAGTCCGCTTTTTTTCTTCGCCTATAGAACACAATCTATCGTGCTATTTATCTAACGCTTGGGGAAGGAGAAGTGTATTCATACCTTTCCCAGGGGTATTAGCACGTAAGTGAATATAATGGATTAGGCTGAAATTCGAACTCGGTTCTATGAGTCCTCAATCCGAGCCGCTATCCATTACTCTGCCGTATCTTCCCTTACTTTTTCGAAAAATAATAAGAGTGAAGTTTGCACGAATTTTGAACGAATTTTCTTTTATATTTCAACAATATTTAAGAAATTATTACTTCAATATTTAAAAAACAAAACAAAAAAAAAAACACAAAAACAAATGTAGAAATTTTAGTCGAAGTGGTTAGAGCTGCAAACTTTCTATTATCAGCGCCAAAAAATCACGAAATGACAAACAAAGTCAAAATTAAAGAATATCCTAGTGTATCCTGATTTTTACGTAATCCCTTCCTAACTTATCTTCACAAGTTTGCTGATAAAACCAATCTAGAATTAAATTAAAAAAGAAAAAACAAAGATTCCCATTATCAACTGACGTTGTTTTGGCTTGAACTTTAACCTTGTTTTGGCGAACATCCTCCAACAACTATCCAATACACCCTTTCACACTTTTTGTATAACTGTGAATTTTATTAATTGGTTTAGAAATAGCGATTGTTCGCCGCAACTATTCGTTCACACTTGCGTTTCCTCCCGATAAAATAACCTCCGAAATCATGGCGTTTGTCGTCGGCAAGAGATAAAAACAAATGATGGCTTCTGAATGGTCAAAAAGATAAGAAAAGAAATTACGTCCAGAAAGAATTTAAGGAACAATTAGAAAGACAATTATGATTAAGGGAGACTATTTTTTTTAACACAAGACTTACGCAGTTATTTTTAATTTTTTTTTTTTAAATCTGTTTCACCCAATGCAAGGCGAAAAAAAAACCATGATGACACAAGGGGTTATTGGGCGTGGAAGAATTAGGAACAGAAACATTAATTATAAGTGAGAAGAGAAAATAGTAATCAGGAGGACAGCAGACAACAATTGACATTGCATGTAAATCAGATTAAATTTGGTTGGATGCATGGAGCTGGAAGGCAGTTTCACAAGCGAGTAGTTAAAGAAAAGAAACTGTTAGCATAGAATTTACGGTTACATCTAGCCATTTCAACTGTAAAATGATGAGACCTATCTGCCAATCTAGTACTGCACTTAAATTCATAAAGTCTAGGTACCATTGAGGATAGTATTATGTTGGTGGAAAAATAATGACGTAATAATGTCGTTTTTTGACGTTAAAAAATACGTCAAAAAACGACATTATTACGTCATTATTTTTGCACCAAGCTAATAATATTTATCTTTAGAATACAAAAATGTGGCACAAGTCCAAAGGGTGGGGAATAAAGGAAGGCTGATCTTCACTCTGTCTTATCTTAAAACTTAGCCAACCACAATTACTGACCCAAACATACCACAGTATTCTTTACACCAAAACAACCCATTCTTACTTAGCATTGCTACCATAGAGGAAAGTTCATCGGAACAATTACCGTGAAAGTATTTATATTAGGTTGGTGCAAAAAAATGACTAAATAATGTCGTTTTTTGACTTATCTTTTAACGTCAAAAACGACATTATTACGTCATTATTTTTCTACCAACCTAATAGAAAAGTCAAAGGGAAGCTATATTAATGTGGTGGCATAGTGACTGAAGCCGAGATGTCAGGTCAAGACCAATAACATTGCACATTCTTTTTTGGATTTATTTGGAAATTCCTTATCACTTAAAATTTCCATTATTTAATTAATTTAATTTACTAAAATTGAAAGAAACACACCACTCAGGACTTGATTGTTCGTTCAGCATATTACAGTTCAACCCGGATATAAGAGAAACTTGGATATAAGAGAGATTTTCTCTCGTCCCAAATTAGAGCCATACTTACCTAAACAAAATAGACCAAACCCGGATATAAGAGACTTCTTCTCCGGTCCCGACAACTCTCTTATATCCGGGTTACACTGTAATATAAAGCTTCTTGATATTAGGTGACCCATGGAGATATTACTGAGCAAACAATTTTTAATACGATTACTCAATTGTATCATATAATTTCATTTTGAAATTTTAATTAATATATACTGATTTTTTTATTTAATCATTTCACCCCAAGCAAGGCAATAAAATCACTCAGACACAATGGGGTTACTGAGTTTTAAAGAATATGAGAAAAAATAATAGTAAGCAGAGAGAACAATAAATGACAGAAGATAGTGATTGACATTGCATTTAAATTTTTAGAGATCAAAGTGGACTGGAAAGCAAGAGAACATAAGTGAGAAGTGCAAGAGAAGAAAGTGTTAGCATAAATTTTGGGAGATCAAAGCTGGCTGGAAAGCATGGAACCAGAAGGGAGTTTCACAAGCAAAAAAAATGAGAGAAAAGAAACTGTTAGCATAGAATTTACGGTTACATCTAGCCATTTCAACTGTAAAATGATGAGACCTAGCTGCCAATCTAGTACTGCGCTGACATTCATAACGTATAGGTACCGTTGAGGATAGTAATATTTATCTTTAGAATACGAAAATCTAAAAGTGGGGATTAGGGAAGGTTGGTATTAATTTGTCTTAGCTTAAACTTAGCGAATCACAATTACTGACCCAAACATACCGCAGTATTCTTTACACCAAAACAAAAGATTATTACTTAGCATTGTCACCATAGATTTGTTTGTTTCTTTGTTTGGGTTTTATGGCATATCAACTACTGTGGGTTATTTAATGCCAAATCCAGTTTATATGAATTTTAAATGCCTATTTTGTATGGAATAAAAAAATGTATAGCTGGCAACATTATTGTTTCAAAAAAAAAAAAACGTATAGCTGGCAACATTATTCCTTTACACAAAAACTTATAGCTGGCAACATTATTCCTTTACGAAAAAACGTATAGCTGGCAACATTATTCCTTTACGAAAAAACGTATAGCTGGCAACATTATTCCTTTACGAAAAAACGTATAGCTGGCAACATTACTTTTTTACAAAAAACGTATAGCTGGCAAAATTACTTTTTTACAAAAAAAAACGTATAGCTGGCAACAATACTTTTTTACAAAAAAACTTAGAGCTGACAACATTATTGTTTCAAAAAATTAGAGCTGGCAACATTATTGTTTTAAAAACATTGAGCTGGCAACATTATTGTTTCAAAAACTTAGTGCTGTCAACATTATTTTTCTGAAAACATTATCTGAGACCTTGCTGTTGGATGCAGTTTATCGCCGTACCCAGGACGCAGATGTAGTTTACCGTCATACCCAGGACGCGGATGTAGTTTACCGTCATACCCAGGACGCGGATGTAGTTTACCGTCATACCCAGGACGCTATCACCATAGAGGAAAGTTCATTAGAACAATTACCGTGAAAGTATTTATAGAAAAGTCACAGGGAAACTATATTAAACTATGTATAGCTAGCCAGTCGTATTCGAAGGTACCTGTCTGCTAGAGCGGCTAGTCAATCCCCATTGCCAACACTTGTTCAGGCGCATTTGTGTTTATTCAACACCCACAGAGCCCACCTGTTTTTTATACTGCAACTATGCTGAGCATACCTTAGTTACAGTTTCTGGGAGAGAGCGTGTTATCTAGCCTGATCAACAATTTGAACAAGGCAAGCATGCTCAAGCCCTTGACCACGATGATTTGTGACTTTGTGCTGGCACAGCAATCGACAGCACCCAAGATTAAAGTCGCCTGGAAAACATGCAGCCAGAAGAAAGTTCTATGAGAGAGAAGTGAGAGAAAAGAAACAGTTAGCATAGAATCTGCGGTTCCATCTTGCCAGCTGAAACGTAAAATGATGAGATCTCGACGCCAGTCAAGCACTCCGATTAAATTCATAAAATCTATGTACCATAGCGAAGAGATCATCCAAACAATTACCATGAACGTATTTATATATATAAAAAAAGGCACGGAGAGGCAACTTTTCAACGTTGAGAAAGTAACTTAAGCCGAGTAGCAAGATCAAGGCCAATAATATTGCTGATTCTCCTTTGAATTTTATTAAGGAGTTCGAGGTAAATAGCAGGGGCAGCGGAATATATATGGTAGAAATATTCTAAGCATTGACGAATGGTAGACTTATATATATGTAAGATAGATGTTTGAGAGAATAAATGTCTAGTACAACACAGTGAACCAATTTTCTTAGCAGCTGGCCTAGCAATGGATTCAATATAGTCTTTCCGCTTCATGCCAGCTGGGAACGTTATTTCCTCGAAGGGGAAACGAATCGCTGATCCTGTAGTTTAACATCTATAAACAGATATTAATCGAAGTTTAGTTTTTAATCTAGGTGTTCATCTCGATTATATAGTGTATGTTATATAGTGTGTAATGTATGAACACAATATTTCTGAGCGTATTGTTGGTAAATTGTTTGTGTGTCTGTGCAGGGATGAAAAAAATCAAAGCTTTCGGAGAAAGAATAAAAACAAAACAAAAAATGGTTTGATTTGGTTTAAATTTTTTTTAAAGTATATTAATCATTTCCAGTTTATTTAATGCCAAATTCTGACAATCTTATAAAGAATATATAAGTTGACTTATGTTTAGTCGGCACGAAACCAAAAAAGTTTTCCTTTCCACAAGAGTTAAAAAGGTAGACATTATTTTGGTTGACACAAAATAAAACCGTCGGTAAGTTTAGTTGACACGGAAAAATACCAAAACGTCGATAGGTTTGGTGGGTACGGAAGACAAAAATGGCCATAGGTTTGTTTGGTACGGAAAACAAAAACGTTGATAGTTTTGGTTGCTACGGAAGACAAAAAACGTCGATAGGTTTGGTTGGTACGAAGACAAAAATGGCCATAGGTTTGTTTGGTAAGGAAAACAAAAACGTTGATAGTTTTTGTTGCTACGGAAGACAAAAAACGTCGATAGGTTTGGTTGGTACGAAGACAAAAATGGCCATAGGTTTGTTTGGTAAGGAAAACAAAAACGTTGATAGTTTTGGTTGCTACGGAAGACAAAAAACGTCGATAGGTTTGGTTGGTACGAAGACAAAAATGGCCATAGGTTTGTTTGGTAAGGAAAACAAAAACGTTGATAGTTTTGGTTGCTACGGAAGACAAAAAACGTCGATAGGTTTGGTTGGTACGAAGACAAAAATGGCCATAGGTTTGTTTGGTAAGGAAAACAAAAACGTTGATAGTTTTGGTTGCTACGGAAGACAAAAAACGTCGATAGGTTTGGTTGGTACGAAGACAAAAATGGCCATAGGTTTGTTTGGTAAGGAAAACAAAAACGTTGATAGTTTTGGTTGCTACGGAAGACAAAAAACGTCGATAGGTTTGGTTGGTACGAAGACAAAAATGGCCATAGGTTTGTTTGGTAAGGAAAACAAAAACGTTGATAGTTTTGGTTGCTACGGAAGACAAAAAACGTCGATAGGTTTGGTTGGTACGAAGACAAAAATGGCCATAGGTTTGTTTGGTAAGGAAAACAAAAACGTTGATAGTTTTGGTTGCTACGGAAGACAAAAAACGTCGATAGGTTTGGTTGGTACGAAGACAAAAAATCGATAGGTCTGGTTGACACGGAATACCAAAATATCCATAAGTTTTTTTTTTGGTACGGAAGACAAAAATGTCGATAGGTTTGGTTGATTCGGAAGACAAATACGTCGATAGGTTTGGTTGGTACGGAATGCAAAAAAAACAAAAAAACGATAGGTTTGGCTGCTTCGGAAGACAAAAACGTCGATAGGTTTGGTTGGTACGGGATAAAAAACGTCGATAAGTTTGGTTGATTCGGAAGACAAATAGGTCGATAGGTTTGGTTGGTACGGAAGACAAAAACGTCGATAGGTTTGGTTGGTACGGAAGACAAAAACGTCGATAGGTTTGGTTGGTACGGAAGACAAAAACGTCGATAGGTCTTGTTGATACGGATGACAAATAGGTCGATAGGTTTGGTTGGTACGGAAGACAAAAACGTCGATAGGTTTGGTTGGTACGGAAGACAAAAATGTCGATAGGTTTGGTTGGTACGGAAGACAAAAACGTCGATAAGTTTGGTTGGTACGGAAGACAAAAACGTCGATAGGTTTTGCTGGTACGGAAGACAAATACGTCGATAGGTTTGGTTGGTACGGAAGACAAAAACGTTTCGTTTCCACGTGAGTCAAAAAGACGACTATAAACTTGGATTGTACGAGATTGAAAAATATATTCATCGGTTTGGTTAGCCTTATGATTTGTTGGCGCGAGAATCGAAAAGGTGAACGTAGGTCTTGTTTCTAGGAAGTTAAAAAAGCAGACAAAGAAGAAAAAGAGAAAAAAAAATAAATAGAAGAAAATAATTTCGAAGAAAGTAAAAGAAATGATTTTGAAGAAGAAAAAGAAGCAATATTTATTTCCTTTATTCTTTTTTGTTTTTATCTTTGGTAAATTATATCTTGTATTTTTCACTTTTGATTGAAGAAGTTGAAAAAGGGAATATTGAGAAAAAAATTTAGAGACAAAAAAGATATGTAATAACAATAATGACTGCCAAGAAGAAGAAGAAGAAGAGGAAGAAGAAGAAAAGAAAAAGAAGAAAGTAAATGAAAGTAAGAAATTGCAAAAAGGGTTACAAAAAAAGAAGAAAAAACGGGAGAGCTATACAACCAAGAAGAAGAAGAAGAAGAAGAAGAAGAAGGAGAAGAAGAAAGGAAAAAGAGAACAATTAGATAAAAAAAAAATGTTACGAAAAATAAAAAGAATGGCAATCATTTCGACGGAGAAAAGAAAGTATTTAACGGAAGACGAAAAAATGTCTTGGGAAAATGAAATAAAATACAAAATAAAGCATGCAAACAAAAAAAAGAAAGAGTATAAATAATGATTAGGTAGAAGACGACGAAGGAATTAGAAGAAAAAGAAGAAGAAGAAGAAAAAGAAGAAGAAGAAGAAAGTAAATGAAAGTAAGAAATTGCAAAAAGGGTTACAAAGAAGAAGAAAAACGGGACAGCTATACAACCAAAGAAGAAGAAGAAGAAGAAGAAGAAGAAGAAGAAGAAGAAGAAGAAGAAGAAGAAGAACTAAGTATAAAAAAAAGATATGAAAATGAAGAAAAAGGGAAGAGCTATACACTCATCAAGGGAGAATAGGAAGAAGCAAAAGAAGAACAAAGGAAATAAAGAGAATAATTAGAGCAAGTATGAAGCTGAAGAAGATGAAGAAGTAGAAATAAAATGATCAGAAACGAAAGGGTAACAAAGAAGAAGAAGGAGGAGAAGAAGAAGAAGAAGAAGAAGAAGGAGGAGGAGGAGGAGAAGAAGAAGAAGAAGAAGAAGAAGCTAGATTTGAATGATAAAAAAGAGACATCTAAAAATGGGTTAGATTTGGACAGATTTCTTAGGAGAGAATAAAGTATATCAAAGAGTCTGATAAAACTGGCAGTAGAAGAATATTAAGTTATATTAGGAAGGAGCGTGTCGTGAACAGCAAATATAGAAGAAGAAGAAGAAGAAGAAGAAGAAGAAGAAGAAGAAGAAGAAGGAGGAGGAGGAGGAGGGTAGGAGGAGGTAAATGAAAATGAATTCAGAAAGAAAAATGGCTGGAATGAAAAAGAGGCAGATATAGACGATGACGCTAATTAATCTTTAAATGGATGCTAATAAGGTGGGAAAAGATGAATTCGAAAAAACGGAGATAGAAACGGCGGGAAGGTGTTGTGGAAGGAGAGCACTTCGAATGGAAGATCCCTGATAAAACTGGAGAAGTGAAGATTTGCGGACTCTACAGCATGCTCTTTGATTGAATCGCTGATATTTGCTCATTCATGTTTATTTATTTCTCGGCTGCAGGAGAGGTCAGAGCAAGAAAGGTTAGTCACGTGACCTGGATCTTCGATAATGGCGACCATAAGTGTCCGCCTTTGCTTCTCCCTTATTCATATATGCACTCTTTTCCCGCCATTTCCATTCGACTTCCCGCAAAATACGAAGATATCCCCCGCCACTTTTAGATCGATTTTCCATTCTATTTGGGTTTTTTTTTGGGGGGGGGGTTCATTATTTTTATTTTGTTCTTGTCACTTCTGATCAATTTGGAAATATCATTTTTTTTTCTCGAAGTTTCAGAATAACAATTTTGCTGTCTTCATTATAATTCTGCAAAGAAGGATATTGCCTTCCGACTTAAAAAGGAAAAAAAAATACATGCGTCAACCATTTTGCTAAGCGCAAATCAGTTATTGATCCATTTTAACGGAACAAATACCTATATGTTCAAAATTATAATGACATTCATTTTTGTTAACTGGGGCAAGAAATGTCTTGTTAAACATAACACTTCCAAAATGCAATTGATCTTTTTTAATCGTCAGAGAGACCATTTTTTTTTGGCCTTCCATCATTCTCAACTGCAAAAAAATGACTCATGTGTCTTTTCGCGATAATTTTTTTTTTCTGCTGACATGAAGTGTAAAGATTATACGGAATCAATTTTTAGGTCTGCTGCCAGCAAAGATTGTTCACTGTGTCGTCATCGACAAATTTTCTCACCAGAATTTATCTAAAAAAAGACTACCATTCGGTCATTCATTGAATATTGCTGCCAAATCTGGTCTGATGCTCCTGCTATATATTTACATATTCTTAATGAAATCCAAAAAAGAATCTGCAATATTATTGGTCCTGGCCTGCCATCTCGGTTTCAGGCATATTCCCACTGTCTTACTGTATTTTTCCTGTGCCTTTTCTATAAATGTTTTCATGGTAATTGTTCGGATAATTTTATCTCTATGGTACCTAGACTTTAAGAATTAAACTGCAGTACATGACTGACAAAAGATTTCACAGTGGTAATGGCTAGACGTAAACGTAAGTTCTATGCTAACAGCTTCTTCTTCTCGCACTTCTATTTTGTGGAACTCTTTTTCCGGATTTCTGCTTCTCAGTCGACTTTGATCTTTGAAAATATCAATGCCTGCTCTTTTATTCACGCCCATTATTCAAGCAAAACCCTTTTCCTCCAATGACGAAGACTAATATGAATTAACCTTCGTAATTTTGGAGAGTTTTTTGTTTTTTTTTATTCAATTCCCCATCCCCAGGAAAGGCGACAATGTCGTTTAGACATTTATCCCTCGTTTCATTTCCAACCCTATAAAACAGGTTTTAGACCAGACAGAATGAAACCGGTAGCAAAATTAATTAAATATACTTATATTCCAAATCACAAAAGCTGTTAGGGTTAATCTGTTAAAATCGTTAAAAAGCAAAAAAAAAAAAAAAAAAAAAAAACCTTCAAGAAGAATAAACAGCAATAGTGTGAATATTTCTCTTCGAATTTCAGACGACAATTGATAAGGTTTCCAATCCTATAAAACAACTGTTAAGTCCGTGTGAATAATGAAACTGATATGAAAATGAAATACCCTATTTGAGGCGTGTAAGACGCATCCCAATTTCAGCAGGACAAATCAAGAAAAATAGTACTTAATAAAATTATTAAAATTATTAGTAAAGGTTACAGCCATGGCTATATTTATGATGTATTATTTTTGCTAAACAAGATGTACGGTAGAGGCCTGGATAGCGGATCGGATTGAGGAATCAGAGTACCGTATTCGAATTCCATTCACTTACATGGTAATACTCTTGGAAAAGCTATAAATAATCTTCTTTTCCCCCTCTCCAATCAATGGGTAAATAGCAGGACAGATGGGGTTCTCTAGCCTTGGATGGCAACTGGTCTACCGCAGAAAGAAATGATATCCTACCGCGGGAAAAAAAAATCTGCCTTCTCAGTCATGTATCGAAAGATACATATATCATTCATGGTATTAAAAAAAGAAAACAAAATAAAATAAAAAATCAAGCTATTATTACAAAGGAGCAAAACCATTAAAATTCAATCAAAAGATTTTTCATTTATATGATCTGTACAACATGCGTCTTGTAAACTTCTTATCGGAATAATTAGGATATAAAAATTCTGATTGTATTTTTACAAATGCAACCGGAAGTTATCGTAAGAAAAAAATTAATGAAACAAATATATTTTACAAATATATAATTTAAATTTATTGCATATAATATTAGTGGGGCAAAGTACTAATATTAAACGTGATGAAATTAATATAATGAATGTTATCAATGATAACACTTATAATCTGCATAATAGCCTTTTAAATAATGACTATAGGTATATGAAAGTTACACAGAAGACTAAGTTAATAGGAGTTGCCAGGTGGCTAATTTCGGCCGACTATTTTAAAATTACATATGGTATATAAGATGCAGGGGAATTTTAAAAGATATTTTTAGTTCATTTGGTTTGTTTTACGGCATATCAACCTCAATGGGTAATTAATGCCGACAAAAATTTTATTTCAGATAAAATTTTTTCTTAAAAAATGTATATCTGGTAATATCTATTTTCAAAAATGTATTGCTGGTAATAATTATTTTTTACAAAGTATTTCTGCTGTTAAAACCTATTTTTATACTTACATAGTGTTTTGACCACAGTTTGGGGGGATTAACTATTTACTCATAGTTGGGACCCTAACAGGTGCTACCACTTCGGGTCAGGGTGTACCGGGGGACACTAGCAATTAAGAGGCGACTACACGCTCCTCAAACCCTCCTGATCAGAGGCCTTGCTGTTGGATGTAGTTTATCGTCAAACCCAGGACGGATATTTTTATTAAAAAAAAAAAAAAAAGTGCGTCTTATATGCCATCAAATACTGTAAATTAATTCCTCTTCAAAATGTGAAGTGCTGACTGCAATACCCAATAACATATTAGCAGGTAGAATATTGAAAATGATATAAAAAAAAAAGAATGCAATTTATTTCTTTTCAAAATAACAGTGGAAGATTCTGCAATAATATTATTCCTGATCTGGCTGCTCGGCAACAGTGACTTTCCAACCGCTATAAGATATCCTCTCTTTCATGGTCATTTTTCGGATGAGCTTCTCGTTATGGTACCTAGACTTTTTTAATCTAATCGCAGTACTAGAATGACGTCGAGTTCTCAACCATTTACAGTCGGCTAGATGTAGCTGTAAATTCTATGCTGACAGCTTCATTTCTTGCACTTCCCGCTTGTGGTACTCTCTCGCGGCTCCTTGCTTTCCAGCCAACTTTAATCGGCAAAAATTTAAATGTAATGTCAATCGCTATCTACTATCCTGCTGATTATTCGTTTTACTTTCTCCTATTGTTGCTGTTCCTAATTCTTCCCGTAATCCCTTGTGTTTTAACGCCATTAATGCCTTGCTTGGGGTGATACCGTGTAAAAAATACCAAAAAAGAACAAAGACATTAAGGCTTCTCTGGGCAGGGCAATAAAAGGCACGAGAAATTGATAGACATCGATTAGATGGTTTTTAGGAATATTTTATTATTCTTTAATTCCGAATCACAGATTTCTTGGATGATATTTCATCTTAAGCAAGGCAGGAGTGCCACTAGCGCACAAAGGGTTACAGAGGATTGAGAGCAAGAGTAAATAGGCGTATTTGAAGAAATGGGAAACGAGATCAAGGTATCAGATGTCGATTAACATTATACTTGAACATTTGAAGTTTATAGTCATCAGGGAAGCAAGTAACAGGAAGGGAGTTCCACAGGCAGGAAGTGCGATAGAAGAAGCTGTTTGAGTTGAAGAGACAGTTACATTTAACCATTTCGACAATGGGATACAAGCCTAGTAGCTCGCTTAAATTTATTCAGTCTGGAAACCAACGAAAGTAGCTCGTCGGAACAGTTGCCGTGAAAATACTTGTAGAAAAGACAGAGGGAAACCACGGCACGTCTGCGAGAAAGCGACTGTAGACGAGATGCCAGATCAGGACCTATCACATTGCATATTTGTTTCTGGATTTTTTTGAGGACATTGAGACGTACAGCTGGGGCACCAGAACAATATATGGCAGCAATATACCATATGGTTGATTTATAGATTTGAAGGGATGACGGGAAAAACCTTTTGGCACGACACAGAGAATCAACTTTCCTTGCGGTAGCTATTGATTTGCACGTGTTCTTTCTGTCACATTCTTAAGTAAGGTCCCCTGTGTATTTTTAAATCGTTCCTCTGAGGCTAACCAGATCGTCCCTTCCGTACAGCTATGGCTGATTTTAACGGTTGTTCCAGTCGGGGTCGTTCCTTTCACTTACGCGGAAATAACCACGGGAAAGGCATGAAAGCATATTTGCTCCCCATTCCCCAGCTATGTGCCGAATAGTAGGACATATTGGGTCTTATATCCTTGGTTGGCAACCAGTCTACCACAGAAAGAATCCGTAACCTACTGTGAGAAGAATTT
>OZ010604.1:23434215-23454215 GCA_963932145.1 Acanthosepion lycidas
AGATAATCTCATTCTGATTGAAAAACATCCAGAAACACTACATCCCAAATTCACTAAGGAATTCATTATTGATAGTATAGACCTAATTCTAAACAATAACACTTTTGAATTTGACAATAAAAAACTACATTCAAACCCTAGGTACTGCAATGGGAACAAAAATGGTACCAATATATGCCATCCTAACATTAGCTTACCTAGAGAAAAACCTCCTGAAAGAATTTACTATTTTCCAAAGACAGCTTACATGACAATAATAATATTAAACGTTTAAAAGAAATATTAGAAATTATTAAAATATTATTAACAATTATTAACAATGTTAATATAATATTAAAATTATTACCAATATTAAAAATTTAAAAGAAAACGGTTAAAATCATAATCTTGTATTATTTAAAATATATAACATAAAATAAAATAATATAAGTATTAATTACATTATTAAAAAAAAGAAGCATTTACTCACTTTTGTTTATTAGACATTAAATAGGGGAAATATAAAAACCCGTTTCACAAAATCTTGGAAACGTTACTTCGTTGATTAATTAATTTTCTGGAAATCCTCATCGGGTGATATTGACCAATTCCACACCCTACTTCAGAAGAAGATGTCTGAACAAAACTTGCTTCCTATCAATGGAATATGAAGATAACTGAAGATGAGTCGACCTCTTTCTATCTATATTCCATTGTAAGTAGCATGGCGGGCCTTGGCTGTGAAGACCTGAACTGGGCGAACGAAGGAATGCACAGGTTTATCGCAAAGTAACTCCCTTTTTTATATATGAGGGGACAGCCAGAAGTCCTGACTTAAAACCCTGAGAATTTTTTCTTTGGGTTTGGTTAAAAGACCTATCTACTATACCAAACCAAGACTTTGGAAGGACTTGAAGGGATGAATGCAAAAAGGTATGTCTTCCATACTACAAGAGTTCCTGATGAAATCAGTTGTTACGATTCGGTGGGTCGAGAAGCTGGTAGCAAAATCTGGTACCCATATCAAATTTTAAATAAAACGTCATTCTAAACGCTTTCCTCTCATATATATTTCTTGTAAGAAATATAGTTAAAATAAATTATAAGTATTTTAAAATGGGGGTTACTTTTCAATCATACCGTAGTTTACGCGAACATCTACCATGAAAGAGTCCTGGGTAAGACGATAAACTACGTCCAACAGCAAGGCCTCTGATCAGGAGACTTTGAGAAGTGTGGAACCTCCTCTTAATTGCTGGTGTTCCCAGGTCCACCCTAACCCGGGGTGGTAGCACCTGTTAGGGTCCCAGATATGGGCAAATAGTTACCTCAGAGACTGATGTAAAAGGCATAAAAGTGTAAAAATAGGTTTTAATACCAAAAATACTCTGTAAAAAATTATTACCAGAAATAAATTTTTGAAGAAAAAAAAAAACTATTAACAGCAATATGTTTTTGAAAAAATATTACAATCTATACGTTTTTGAATAAATAATATTACCAGCTATACGTTTTTGAAAAAAATAATATTATCAGAAATACATTTTTGAAGAAAAAAATATTACCAGCAATACGTTTTTGAAAAAATATTAGCAGCTATACGTTTTTGAAAAAATAATAATACCAGCTATATATTTTTGAAAAAATAATATTACCAGCAATACAATTTTGAAAAATATTATCAGCTATATACTTTTAAGGAAAAAATATTAACAGAAATAGGTTTTGGACAAAACAAAAATATTACCAGGAAAAAAAAGTTGTCGGCATTAAAGCTATTAAGGTTGATATGCCGTAAAACAAAATAAACCAAACCAATCTAAACCAAAGAATACATATTCTATTCATATGAACCTGTCCTAAAAATGTTGTCGGCATTAAATAACCCTTCGAGGTTGATATACCGTAAAACAAACCAAACCAAACCAAATCAAACCAAACCAATCTTCGTTTCTGTCTGCAGGAAAATGGTGAGAAGAGTTGAACACAGTTCATCAACCACAAGGATGCGTAAACGCGTTTTGGAGGGATAAAGGCATTAAATTAATGAAGAGAAACATAATATTGTTTGTTAATTAACTTAATTAAGCACTCAGTATTTCTTCTATCACTCCTGTCTGCTCTTGCTACAAATCTTCTGATACCCCCCTGCATCCTAGTGGCTTCATGCCTTGCTCGGGGCGCTATTTTAAAAAAAAAATGAGTCTACACAGAAATGTCAGAACAATTTCGAGTTAATAACTACTTGTCAGCCTATGGAAATCATTTATTAGACTCAATTTTGCAATTCCTATGATTAGTCTTTGCGAAATTGCGACACGTCGATTTGCCATTATTGGTTTTTATGGTGATCCCACTTCCATTTCTTAATCACATCAATATGTGTCATATCTAAATCGCTAGTAAGTATTAGGTTGGTGCAAAAATAATGACGTACTAATGCCGTTTTTTGACGTTAAAAATACGTCAAAAAACGACATTACTACGTCATTATTTTTGCACCAACCTAATATATTGTTACCGTGCCTGAATTTCTATACGTTGATTTTATTTTATTCCTTCGGAGATAGATCATTTTGTAATCAAATGCAAAGATTCAACAGAAAATCCCCAGCTTGGTCTTTTGTAAAGAGACATAGGTTTAAGTTCGCTACTGTGGATGAATTCCCGGGTGTTTAGGTAATCACTCTTTTGAGAAAGATGCCCGAAAGCGGATTAAGTCTTTCCATCAACATGCAGCTGAATCAACCCGATAACGAAGCTCGATGGATTATTGGAACCAAACAGGTGCTAAGCGGTAAGAATTCAAAACTGGCCATAGATATATACTGTTTATCTCTTCATCTTAACGAAGCGCAAGTTAGATACAGTTTCTGAGAAAGAGCGCTCAGATCCTCGGTCACGATTACTTGGGGTTTCGTGTAAGCGCATCTATCTAGGGCGTCCAAACAGTTTCGTCTACCCAATTAGACTAAAAAATTATCCAGAGTGCCGCTATCGAAACTTACCAAAACATAAATCTGCGCTCCGGATTTGTTATTCAAATATCTCCGTTCCTGAAAGAATTTACTATTTTCCAAAGACAGCTTACATGACAATAATAATATTAAACATTTAAAAGAAATATTAAAAATTATTAAAAATATTATTAACATTGTTAATATAATATTAAAATTATTACCAATATTAAAAATTTAAAAGAAAACGGTTAAAATCATAATCTTGTATTATTTAAAATATATAACATAAAATAAAATAAGTATTAATTACATTATTCAAAAAAAAAAGAACCATTTACTCACTTTTGTTTATCAGACATTAAATTTTCGTTATATACAGTAGCGTTCACTCTGCACAAGGCCAAACTTAGTAGAGGGTTACGATATGGATTAGCTGATATGGAAAGATGGGAAGATAACAGTTAATTTAACTGTAGATTTAAACTTAACCATTGACCAACATATATGAATTTGTTACTTTTACTATATATATATATATATATATATATATATATATATATATATGTGTGTGTGTGTGTGTGTGTGTGTATTTAGGCAGTAATACTTCTTTCGTATTTCATTGAATACGACAGACAAGGTGCCTTTATTTAGTTTTTTATACAATTTCTCGTGCGATCTAATATTTTTTTGTTCTTTTCGGATGATAAATTATATAAAAACTGTCCGAATGTTCTTTTTATTCGAGCGCTTTCGGCTATACATTTAGCCATTTTCACATTGTCTGCCGTATTCAATGGAGTATGCATATATACATACATACATACATATAAATATATATATATATATATATATGTGTGTGTGTGTGTGTGTGTGTGTAAGAGGGATCGGTGCTCGCACCGAGGCCAGCGCAACGGACGGCTGAAGGAGATTTTTGTCCCTGTCTTGGCCGTACGTGCTCGGGTCTTCACATAAAAAAAGTCCTTGTGTCACATCTCGTCCCAGTGGGGAGAAGGAGTTAATACTACGTAAATCCCTCCGTGGAGGGATTTCGCATGGCTTATCTCTCAGTTGCGTCTTTGGACAGAGTGCGCTCAGGGGCTTCTCTGTCAAAGGACAGGGGGAAAACTGAGAAAATTATATGGAAGAGGTGCCCAGCCCTGGGGCACAGCTGCCCTCCCAATGGACCAGAGGGAGAAATCGGTTGTCACACTTAGGGCAACGCAACCGACGGTTGCGTGGGTTGCGCAATTTTTGTCCTTGGCCCCGGCGTACGAGCTCGGGTCTCCACCTAAAACAAAACCTTGTGTCACATCTCTTACATGTGGGGGAAGGAGTTAATACTGCGCTAATTACTATAATGTTGTGCTGGTGCTTTTAATCTTAGAATTCTTGGGAGAATTGAGATCCCATTTCGCATTCATTTACATTTATTCCATAAAAAAAAGGTTTACTTAATTAGCTATTATGTTTCAATAACTGTTGAATGTATAACTAATTCTGATTTCTATTTTCCCATCTTTACAAAATATTAATTTCATATTTCCCTGTTCTGTCACCCATGAAATAACAATAATTGGTTGTACGGAAAGTAAGGACCTACGTACACCAAATTCTCTTTAAATTAAGTGGCAGCAGAAGAATTTTCGTTAAACTTTTAAAAGATAAGCATAAACATTAATTCATTACTTAAATGCAGCGATCAATTTTGAGTTCTTCTGTAGTTTATTGATGACTATTGCATCTACTCCTCCCTAGGTAGTGCGATGATGGTCAAACAGAAAGTCCTCCACAGGTGCTTGCTTAAATGGCGCCCGTCGTGAATATGATAAAAAAAATGAGGAAAACAGTCCGAACAATGAAAATAGTTACAATACCTCATCTCAGAAATATAGACAATTTCTGAAGAGGGCCGGAGAGCACAGTGGCCGAAACGTCATGAATATGAAAATATAGATGAAGACAACAGTAAATGTAAATAGTGAGAAGGCAAAAGAAAGATACAATAAAACATGGAAGAGGAACACTGAATCATGGACCAGAAGAAGAAAGAAATTGTAACAGAGAATTCTAACGTCAATTCTTTTATATCGTAAACTTTTAAATCATAAAGAAATGTGCATCCTTCCAAAAAATAACTCTCAGAAAAATCGGACTCAAAGACGACATCTGTTATATAAGGTACCTATGAATACTAATGGGTATGCTCCTATCCTCATAAATACGTTGAACACTATTGTAAAGGGGGATCTATCTATTACCAACAAAACTGTCTAATTAGTCCACCGTTAGCAGTGGTTTACCTACTCGACGCCGCTGGCGAGTATTGTATTTTATTGATGTTATAAAGATTACGATTTCATTCCCAACCTCCGTTTGTGTTATTTCTTATTCGGTAGCCCTTTTCTAGGTTACAACACATAGACAGATATAAATGGACTGGGATAGATAGATAGATAGATAGATAGATAGATAGATAGATAGATAGACAGATAGATAGATAGATATGAACATAGTGTTATATACCGTACCTATTAACCCTAATGAGTATGTCCCAATCCTCATAAATACGTTTACACCGTTAGCAGTGGTTTACCTACTCGACGCCGCTGGCGAGCGTTTTATTTTGTTGATGTTATAAAGATTACCATTTCATTTCCAACCTCCGTTTTGGTTATTCCTCATTCATTAACCTTTTCTTGGTTACAACACATACATCGATAGATATTTTTGAAGACATTTTTTTATGTTTATAAGTTCTTAATATCTTAAGATAGATATGAATGGCCTGGGATACCTAGATAGCTACCTAACTAGGTAGCTACCTAGATAGATAGATAGATAGATAGATAGATAGATAGATAGATAGATATGAATGAAACTGAGATAGATAGATAGATAGATAGATAGATAGATAGATAGATAGATAGATAGATAGATAGATAAATAGATATGAATGAAACTGAAATAGATAGATAGATAGATAGATAGATATTAACAAACATGGTGTTATATCCTGTACCTATGAACATTAATGGGTATATCGCAAGCCTCATAAATACGTTGCAGACTATTGTAAGTGGAGGAGTAATATGCTGTATAAGTAGTCCAACACTAGAAGTGATTTACCTGATTCCCGCCGTTGGCGAGTATTGTATTTTGTTGATGTTATAAAGATTACCATTTCATTTCTAACCTCCGTTGTGGTTATTCCTCATTCGGTAACCCTTTTCAAGATTACAACATATAGACAGATATAAATGGACTGGGATAGATAGATAGATAGATAGATAGATAGATAGATAGATAAGAACAAACATAGTGTCATATCCCGTACCTATGAACACTAATGGGTATTTTACAAGCCTCATAAATACGTTGCAGACTATTGTAAGTGGTGGCAATATGCTATCTGGGTAGTCTACCACTAGCAGTGGTTTACTAATGGGTATCTTGCAAGCTTCATAAATACGTTGCAGACTATCCTAAGTAGGGGTAATATGCTGTTTAAGTAGTCCACCACATGCAGTGGATTACCTACTTCACGCCGCTAGCGAGTATTGTATTTTGTTGATGTTATAAAGACTACCATTTCATTTCCAACCTCCGTTTTGCTTATACATCATTCAGTAAACTTTTTTAGGTTACAACACATCTATAAAAGGCAGGATGTGTGTGTGTGTGTGTGTGTGTAACGAATGCACGGCCGCAATTTTCAACGGATTTGCACCAAAATTTACATGCGCATGCTCCAAGTTAGCGGAAAGGCCAAGACCGACATTGCATTTCTCAACTGCCATCGAGAGTTGAAATAATCGATTTTTTCATGCTTCTACGGCAGTTTTCATGTAATTTGCGTCCATTTTCTACTGGCCAGAGAGCCTATAGCTTGCTGCCACGAATAGGCAGGAAGATTCTATTGGCCAGCGTGAGGGCCAATAGCTGACTGCTATGAATGTTAACTAGCATGCTATCATGTAAAAAAATCGATAGCTGTATTCGTCACAAGTGGTGAAATTTTAAATCTGCATGGCACTTTACTCCAATTGGCTCATTCGCTTGCTTAAACTCAACGTTGATTGTGATTCCGCAGAACTGGGTTGGGTGTGAAAAATTATTTGTTGTTAACATTCTTTTTTCATTCGTTTTTTCCAGTGACGAGTCCTTTTTTAAAGTTGATCATTTTGTGTTTATTTTTTTTAGTTCTTTTTTCTTAATTATGATTAAGGGAGACTATTTTTTTTAACACAAGACTTACGCAGTTATTTTTAATTTTTTTTTTTAAATCTGTTTCACCCAACGCAAGGGGGAAAAAAAACCATGATGACACAAGGGGTTATTGGGCGTGGAAGAATTAGGAACAGAAACATTAATTATAAGTGAGAAGAGAAAATAGTAATCAGGAGGACAGCAGACAACATTATTTTCGTAACAGATTTAATTATTAATTTAATTAATTTCTATAGAGCTTAGAAAAAATTGGCAGTGTGAGATAGGCAAGAAGTAAGGCATGTAGCAAGATCAGCACGGCAAAGGGCACTCCTTGAAAGGCAAGGAAGGGCAAAAATACCTTAAGTCAAGTGATAGCGATTGCTGTATGAGTCGTACGATTTTTGAATCAAGCACGGGCAACGCCGGCCATGCTGCTAGTAGACATATATAAATGGACTGGGATAGATAGATAGATAGATAGATAGATAGATAGATAGATAGATAGATGAGAACAAACCTAGTGTTATATCCCGTACCTATAAACATTAATGGGCATCTCACAAGACTCATAAATACGTTGCAGACTATTGTAAGTGGAGTAATGAGCTGTTTAAGTATTCCACCATTAGCAGTGGTTTACCTATTTCACGCCGCTGGCGAGTATTGTATTTTATTGATTTATAAAGATTACCATTTCATTTCCAACCTTCGTTTTGGTCATTCCTCATTCAGTAACCCTTTTCTAGGTTATAACACTATCCTGGAGGTATTCAGACAAAAATGAATGTTCGACCCAATATTAAACACTATCAAATGACACAGTTTTTTTTTTAAAAAAAATGAGTTGGGATTGAACTAACATTATGGGGAAGAGTCTCTGGGAATGGAGATGGGCGTTGCCCAACAACTAGCGGAGAAAATCAGAATATGTGTAATTAAAGGGGAATGTTATGGAAGCGAAAAGCAGCTTCTAAGAAGGTCTTCGGAAATTTTAAGCGATGATTGAGTGGGGTCTGGGTGTGTCGATCTGATGTGAGAGGGAAGAGAAAACGGTGATAGGTAGGGACAGAGAATCACCGTGCGTGAGTGACATGGTGTGTCATATCTGAAGTGATATCCCACCGTGGTTACTCGACTACGCCCTGTCAAAATTATTATGTATGTATTCACCTGCACGATTTCGCGTGTGTGTATCTATGTGGGTGCAGCTGTTTATGTGGGTGTGTATGTTTGTTTGTGTGTGTGTTATGTGTGTGTGTGTGTGTGTGTGCAGGGGTATGTATGTATACGTGTGCCTCTTGTTATGACCCCGAAAATATGTGGATGTGCGTACGCCGTTGTTATGATCTGTATACGTGATGCAAAATCCTTCTATGCAGGGCGGAATGCGTTTGTCTGAACTTTCCTTCTGATATCATTGTCTTTTTTTCGTTTTCCTCACTATCTAAATAGGCATATACTTATATATATATATATATATATATATATATATATATATATATATATATATATATATATATATATATATATATTCGAGACTAGTTAGCGACATAGATGTTCGTTATTTTCAGAACTTTCTTAGTCTAATGCTGCATATTTATTTATCTATCTCAGTCTTTACATTATCTATCTATCTATCTATCTATCTATTCACCTATTTAGATCTATCCATTTCTCTATCTATCTATTCGCCTGATTAATCTATCTATCTATCTATCTATCTATCTATCTATCTATATATATATCTATCTATCTCTGTATATGTCCGTCTCGGTATCTATCTATCTATCTATCTATCTATCTATCTATCTATCTATTCGCCTGTTTAGATCTATCTATCTATTCACCTGTTTAGATCTATCTATTTATCTATCTATCTATCTATTCGCCTGTTTAGTCTATCTATCTATCTATCTATCTATCTATCTATCTATCTATCTATCTATCTCTGTTTGTATATGTCCGTCTCGGTATCTATCTATCTATCTATCTATCTATCTATCTATCTATCTATCCCGGTCCGTTTATATCTATAAATATATATGTGCATATAATCGAAAACTTCAATTTCTCGAGGCCCTCATTATGAAAATCAAACAATCAACCAAAATTTATTACAAATATCGCAACATCCGATTAAAAAAATCATATAACCTTTTAATGCTATTTTAAATTATTTTGTACAAAATTGCACAGCTACAATGCATAAATTAAAAATTTTAAAATAATTACAAAGCTTTAAAAATCACCATCAGAGCGGAATATCCATATTTTTTCCGACTCACAATAAGTTTGTCTCTGTAATTTACCCGTGAAGAGGATCTTGGAAATTATCGAAAGTACTTGCTTGGGTTAGAAAAACAGAAAAAAAAAAAAAAAAAAAATGAAAGCTACCGCTCCCTCCTTGATGGATTACATTGAGCACTTTATCCTATAAATATAGCACACCTTAAGACTATATTTCTTCATATATATATATATATATATATATATATATATATATATATATATATATATATATGTATGTATATATATATATTTGGTTGGAATGATGTGAGTTTGTGAGCCTGGGTTTCACGCTTTTGCGATCATCAGACTGACGATCGCAAAAGCGTGAAACCCAGGCTCACAAACTCACATCAATCCAACCAAATATGTTAGCTCTATCTCTGATATTGAGCGCTTTCTAATGAGTACCGCGCATATAATATATAAATAATTATATATATATATATATATATATATATATATATATATATATATATATATATATATATATATATATATATTTATTTATATTTATGTACGCACACTTTTCACACACCCAGATACACACACACACACACATATGTATATATATATATATATATATATATATATACATGGGTTGTGATCTATAAAGTTTTTTCTAAATTACGCCAAAAATGAAAACAGCACTGACATCTCATATTAACAGATATATTTATCAAAATCACACAGAAATATCTGGAAATAACAAAAAAGTAAATAGACTTCCAGACGACTTCGGGATCTGCAACTCTTCTGGATTGTCTCCTTGTTCAAGTTGGTGAATGCTGCCATAATGCTTTTCCTTCCGTTCATCTTTGGTATTACAAGGAGTTTTGTTGGTCTTTCGCTCAAGTGCACCCCACACATAATAATCAAGGGGGTTACAGTCTAGGGAGTCATATAGCCGGATGTAAGGGGTGATGTGATCACAGAAATTGCCTGACGGCCATGACTAGGTTGTCTTGCTTGTGTGGCACGGTACAGAATCCTGTTGCCATACATAAAGTCTTCTGACAGGCACCTTATTGACCCAGGGCAGCACAACCAAGTCAAAACACTTGATGTCGCCCCACCCCCGAGTTGAATTTGATTTCTTTATAAACAAATTCTGGAGTTCATATCTAATCAGAGCGATCAGTTATACGTCCAACCATACCTTCGTAATCATCTTTCCAAATTCTCTGCACTGTCCTTAGATTGACACCCAAACACTCTGAAATGTTCGTATTTGATATACCGGCGCGAATGCCAAGCAGTACAACATGCTCTCTCCAAATTTCTGGGCGATTTATTATCGAGATTGTGCTCCTTTTCTCACAGAAGGCGCCCAACTGACACTAATATGCTGTGCAGTCAACAAAATAAAAAACAAAACAAAGTACACTGCGTGAAATTAAAAATATAAAAAGGCGACAATTTACTCATCGCATCGTACATACACCCCGGAATCTCTCTCTCACTTTCTCTCTCTCTCTCTCTCTCTATGTGTGTGTGTGTGTGTGTGTGTGTGTTTTGTCTGCTGCCAATATACCACATAACATCCTTGAGCGCTTAGCCTGGATCGGGTAGAATGGAGATCAACGTGTTTTAGTGGACTCAGCAATTTTCAATCTGCTTGTCTGAATCATCTTCAAGAAGCGAGAGTAAGATCTGAAAGGTCAGCCAATCTAACAGTGATCTTATCTAACAATCCTCACTCTTCCTCCATATGTGGCCTCCTTTGTAAATCACTAGCGGGTGTTAAATGCCACTTAAGATTATCGCATAAACTGAATCAATTAAGCTGTCAGATCCTCGAAACCGACGGGAGAGTCCATTAGATACATATATGTGTGTGTGTGTGTGTATGTGTGTGTGTTAGTAAGTATCCTTCCTGGATAAGACGATAAACTACATCCGACAGCAAGGTCTATGATCATGATCTTTGCAGGCCAAGACCACCCAGGCGTGGCTGCTCAACAGACTTCCTCACCGTTGGTCGCCGGACTTGTGGCCGCCCTTCTTACCTGACTGCAACCCCCTTGACTATTTCTTCTGTGGCTTCTCTCTCTCTCTCTCTCTATATATATATATATATATATATATATATATATATATATATATATATATATGTGTGTGTGTGTGTGTGTGTGCGTGTTTTGTCTGCTGCCAATATACCACATATAGACCAAGACCAACAATCACGCCCACAACACACCGCTATGGACAGGGTCGCCAAAGCGTGTGACTCATTTCACGCCCGCCTTGAGATGGTCACCGCCGCCTGCAGCGGTTACTTTGAAAAAGAATGTAGTATGTTGCTAAATAGACTGTAGCTGTTGCTAAACAGACTGTTGGGTTTCTTCATATACAACTTTTGTTTTTATTGCCTATTTAGTTTGTTTTTTTGTTTTTTTTGTCAAGTGTCGGATTTGGCTGCAACACTACTGTAGTTAGTATTAATTTCTTGTCTGTCACTCTTGAACTTGTCTGGGATTCTATTCCAAACTACATTTACCATGATCAAAATTCCACGTTTATATATAGGTTATTTTTTAATTTAGATTCGACACATAACAGGTTAATCAGAGTAAACCTACAAACCCTTGGATTTGTTATTTGCGTTTGAATTTTAAAATTAATTTTTTACTCCCCAGTTATTTACTGCAGGAAGTACATCTCTAGTGCTGAATCATGAAAGGATATTGTGTAGTGATTTTGAACATTTGGTGTTTAACCTCGTAAGATAAACAATATTAATGTCTATTCTGTATTGAGCTCTTTTTTAAAAATTAAATGCTACAGACAATGGAATTATACTCTATATGTTCTCATTCATTATCTGAATGTATGTATATGTGTACACACACGCACACACGCATATATATATATATATATATATATATATATATATATATATATATATATATATATATATATATGTTACATTTTGCCGACGCGTTTCGTCTTCCGACTTTTCAAGGCAAAAATGAAATCAAAATGTTTTTATTGTTATAGTTACATTAAAAAAATACAAATTTAAAAGGATAGAAATTAAAAATTTTTCTAATGTAACTATAACAACAAAAACATTTCGATTTCTTTTTTTCCTTTAAAAAGTGGGAGGACGAAACGCGTCGGCAAAATGTAAGATTTTTTTTCCAATTGTCATTTGATACCAATGTGTCTTGTCCACAGAATTCATCTGGGAATTTAACCATATATACATACATATATATATATATATATATATATATATATATATATATATATATATATATATATATATATAAAAAGAAAGAACAGTAAGAATTCTAACCTAAACTTCTTTTACTTAGTACTACACGCACTTAAAAGAATCCAATAAAACACCTACAGTAAAATAAAATTAATATGAAATGCCAGATGTAAGCTTTTGAATGACCCGTGTCCTTTCTATTTACATTAGAAACAATATATTACTAGGTTTATATATAAAAAATAAAAGTTTACTAAATCAGTGAAATTAAGTAACTATTTTTGGCGTCATTGTCATAATTTTTACTTAAATAATATTTAAAAAAAACAAAAAAAATTTGTAACCTAATATACATACTTATACTTGATGTAAAAATAATTCTACCTACTATAAGGGATTCTAATACATTTAATTGTTCTTAAAAAATACAGTATAATAAAAATTAAAAATTAAAATATTTCAAATCGTAGTTAAATAAAACGTATTCTAACCTAAACACCCCCAAAAATCTTTAAATAGAAAAATAGAAAAAATGCCGTAATAATAATAATAATAATAATAATAATAATAATAATAATTATAAAGAAGAAGAAGAAGAAGAATGCATTAATCAAACTTGCTTGAAAGTATACATACACATATATATATATATATATATATATATATATATATATATATATATATATATATATCACATGGAGATTATTAACCGAGGGAGAGCTCAATATAGTCTACAGGTAATACTACTACTACTAATAATAATAATAATGATAATAATAATAATAGTAATAATAATAATAATGAAGAATGCACTAAAGATTCTTTTCGGTTATAATTTATCTCGTGAATATCTCTATTCTCATCTCTTCAGATCGAAATCTTTTAGTAAATGGAGACAATTTCCCCGGAGGGATATACTAGATTGACAGAGTGAAGGGAAAGAAAGAGGGAAGAGGAGAAAGAAGGAGAGGAAGAAAAGAAGTAACGGATGGTCAAGTTCTTTTAAAAAGTGTAGATAGAGGGAAGAAGAAGAAGAAGAAGAAGAAGAAGAAGAAGAAGAAGAAGAAGAAGAAGAAGAAGAAGAAGAAGGGGTATTAGTAAGCCTAAAACAGACAGAAGTGGCCAAGAATTTTTTTCTTCCTTTAAAGTTATACAACAAATTGACCGATATGATGATATATTTTAGGTAGGAGAAATCAACCCAATTCCAAATTAGTTAGTCTAATAAAATGAACTTTAATACAAATACTAAATAAAAATTACAATAATGATAATAATATCAAACATAAATGAATGAATTTTAAATACAGATAAATAATAAAAGTAAAAATAAAAATATAAAAATAAAATTAAATATAAAAAAATAATAAAAAACCTGAGTAAGACGATGTATGGATAATAATACTGTTGTAACCTCGGAAAGGTTACTGAATAGAAAAATCAAACGAAGGTTGATAATGAACGATAATACTTAGGACAAGAACAACACATATAAGATTCGCTAGCGGCGCGTAGACGTAGTCAACTGCTATATGCGAGTAAAGTAAATTCCACAGTGAATCTCCAAAAGCAAAGTATCCACCCAATTCGACACATGGTTCAATTTTTATGTGGGGCAAAAAACGAGCCCGTAGGCTCGGGCTAAAATTTCCCGTAGACCAGCATTCACGGGGTCGGGTCTGTCTACCTCCTAGTACGAGACTCTGCTCCTCAGCAGAGTCTCGTCCGGGATGCTCTCTATCCGAATCCAGAGAGTTCGACAACTACCTATGTGCTCTCTGCTCACGCTGAAGGTAGATGTCCGGGAATCTCCAACGGTAGACCAACATACAGTATTCACTACCTTATTTATGGGAATGGGTATAGACCCCTTATCGTCCTTAGGTAAACTATAATAAATAAAGATGTTAATTTAGAATTATAAAAGTTGTGAACGTCGGCAGAACATAGATCCAAATATATATAAAGAAACACGCAAACAATACAAAACTGCGTGATACACAATATAAACACATATCCACACATACACATATCCATATATACATGCACAGATGCACATGCATATATGTGCACACATATCTGCTGGCATCCATATAAAAGAATCAACACTTCAAATCCAAACAAAGTTTTTAGTGAATTTTAAAATTGTTCTTACGTCTACGCTTGAAAATGTGTTTGTTTCAATATCCTCCATCCACATCTACCCGAATTCTAATAACCCTCCATCCGTAACCAAACACATATCCTCTTTTATAGAATATTGGATTATCAATAACTCTTCCAGCGAAGATGTATTTTACGAGCATAGTAAAGTTTACAACAGTGCCTTGAAAAATACTCTCTATAAGTGCCCTGATATCAAATATATAAACGACAGCGATTGTATGAATAAAAATATAAACACAAAAATCATTTGGTACACACTCCATTTAACCAAATGGTTAATACTATGTTAGGGCAGAAGTTACTCCATTTAATTGAGAACGGCTTCCCCAGAAATACTACACTCAGTAAAATTTTTAACAAAAATACACTAAAACTAAGATATAGCTGTATCGGTTATCATTAAAAAATTATTAAAAAAAAACAACATAATAATAAAATTTTAAACCAATACAAAAACCTGAGTAATAATAGCCATTCCAAAGCGACAAACGTCGATAATACCAACAAGTGAAATTATAGAAATTCTCACAAACTCCCATTGCAAAACCGATGTCAAGCTAACTCTCTTGTTTACCTAAGCACTATTTTTACTATAGAAAATCCAACAGTTAAACATTTTTATATTGGGAGTACCAAGAACATAGCCTGAAGTACTTAGTCCATTTCTTAGTGTGTGATGTCATTTGTTTACGTTACGATAAGCTTCGAGCAGATATGGACGTTCGAGGTAAGTCATGGGAAGTTTGTAGTTTAAATTTAGTAAAATAGACCTTCCTAACCAGACGCTCCTTCGTAGCTAAACTGGTATAGCACGTCTATATGACGGTCCCGTGTAGGATACAGGTTCAATTCCTGTTAAAGGACGCATATTTTCTATGAAATTTCTCAGATGTTCGAGCCGGTAAATGTTATTACTGTTTATTATAAACAAGAAAAATATATTAACATATATAGCATATATATATATATATATATATATATATATATATATAGGCATATATAACCACACTCCTGCACATACATACGCAAAAAAATATTCAAACGTGACCTTTAATTAAATGATCAAAACGGTAAACCACGAAAAAAATATCAGGTCATCCCATAAGTTCTGTCCGAATTTTGAATAAAGAAAACAAGTGACCAAATGTTACATTTAATTACAGATTCAATCAACAATGTATTTTCCCTGATTATGTATGACTTCCTTCCATCTATTAACAAGCTTACTAATTCCATTACTGTAAAATTCTTTTGGCTTTGATTCGAAGAACTCACAAATTTCAGTTTTAACCTCTTCCTGTGTTACAAACGCTGTTTCTTCCAAATGATTCTGTAAGCTACGAAACAAATGGTAGTCTGAAGGCGCAAGATCAGGAGAATAAGGTGGATGAGGAATTTTCTCCCAACCAAGTTCTTCGATCTTTTGTGACGTGATTCTTGCTGTGTGGGGTCGCGCATTGTCCTGATGAAACATCACCTCTTTTCGATTCACTAGAGCAGGTCTTTTTTACCTCAAAGCTTGGTTGAAACGCTCTAATTGCTGACAGTAAATTTGAGCATTAATTGTTGCATTAGGTGGTAAGAATTCAAAGTGGATTATTCCTTGGTGATCCCACCAGATTGAAAAATGGAACATTTTGCCATGAATTTCTTTTCTCGGCTGTGTTTGGGGTCCTTCCCCTTTACCAAGCCACTGTCTACGACGCTTAACATTTCGATAAAAGATCCATTTTTCGTCGCCAGTTACAAGTCTATCCAAAAAAGCTAAAACAAGGCGAGAATGGAGAGAAGAGCAGATGTCAACTCGGGATTTGAGGTTGTTTTCAGACAATTCATGAGGCAGACATTTTCCAAGTTTAAGAACTTTTCCAAGTTGTTGAAGATGACGATGAACAGTTGTATGGTTTGAACTGAGAACCACTGCCAACTCCTCAACTGATAAAGCAGGTTTTTCTTCAAGGGCTGCTTCAAGAAGCTTTTCATCAAACTCATCTGGACGTCTAGTTCGATCTTCATCTTCAAGGGTGAAATCTCAACCTCTGAATTTTGAGAATCATCTTCTGCAAGTTCTTTCATTCACACATTCCTCTCCATAAACTGAGTGAATGTTTCTCGCCGCTTCGGCTGCCGAGTCTCCTTTCTTGAACTAATAAAGCATTATGTGCCTCAAATGATTCTTGGATACTTCCATGTTAGCAGGGTTTTAATGAAACAAAATTTAATTTTGTTGTTGTCTGAAATAAAATTTGATCAGTTTAAATGCATCTAAACATAAAAATAATGTTCAGCTCCATTAGACATTATAAAATACTCTTTAAATTTCGTTCATTTTAAAAAAAGGTAAAATTCGAACAGAACTTCTGGGATAACCTGATAAAAAGAATACGAATAATCAGGAGTATTGTGATGTCAACAAAACTCGTTGCCAATGAATACTCGTTGTCACTTTCGTAATGCTCGTTGTAGTAGAGACTTTGTAATCGCAGATACAATTATAGTAACGCCGGTGAGCAATACTGGAGTCAGACGCCTTCGAATAACACTCTCACTAATAGTACTTGCTCGATAATACTTTCTCTAATAGTAACCACAGAATAGTGATCTGAATAGTAATCCGTATAGTGATCAGTATGGAGAAATAGTATAGTGAATAGAATGGGGAATAGAAGTGTTCGTAGTATAGAGGATAGAATAGAAATGCAGTTCGGAATAGTATAGAAAATAGACTAGGAATGGTGATCAGTCTAGATGCCACGTAACTTTGTATATACGCGTTTCCTCTATGGTCCACTTAATTCAACAATGGCATCGACTTTGTTTGCTCACGGGCTATCTATGTTCAAACTAAAGTATCAACAGCTGAGTAAATCAGAGGTCAACAGAGAAGTCGAGGAAAGAAGACAAAAAAAGGAAAGAAAGAGTAGGAGAAGACATCCATCAAACGTAAAAAGGAAAAATATCTCACTTATACCACAATATATAAATATTAAAAAAAGGAAAAATATCAGAAGTGTAGTCGCATATCTGTGTGATCATGAAACTTCGAAGTTCGCATGAGGAAACACATTCAAGTTAAGTGCAAAAAAGTGTCATATATATATATATATATATATATATATATATATATATATATATATATATATATATATATATATAGGGAATTTTATAAAATTTTATCCTGATTCTATAGACAGTTTTTTCTGTTAAGGAGAATAAGTGATTCTAGAAACACAAAGTAGGGATTATAGTCCCAAACGTTTTCAGCCGATTACTTGGCCGTTTTGAAGTGGTTCGTTGTCATATACTGTTAGATTTCGATTTTAAGATGTTTTGAATAAAGGTAGATTCATCTATCTGTTTCAGTTTCCTCACAGCAGATCTACCTAAGTTACTTTACATCTATCTATCTATCTATCTATCTATCTATCTATCTATCTCAATTTGTTCACATCTATCTATCACGATTTGTTCACGTCTATCTCAATTTGTTTGCATCTATCTGTCTGTCTATCTATCTGTCTATCTATCTCCGTCTATTCATATCTATGTATCAATAAATCCGTCTTGGTCTATTCTTATCTATCTATCTATCTATCTATCTATCTATCTATCTATCTATCTCCGTCTGTTCATATCTATCTATGTAGCAATCAATCTGTCTTCGTCTATTCATATCTATCTATCTATCTATCTATCTATCTATCTATCTATCTATCTATCTATCTATCTATCTATCTATCTCAATTCGTTTGCATCTATCTGTTTGTCTATCTGTCTATCTGAATTTGTTCACATCTATCTATCTATCTATCTATCTATCTATCTATCTATCTATCTCTGTCTGTTCATATCTATCTATGTAGCAATCAATCTGTCTTCGTCTATTCATATCTATCTATCTATCTATCTATCTATCTATCTCAATTCGTTTGCATCTATCTGTTTGTCTATCTGTCTATCTGAATTTGTTCACATCTATCTATCTATCTATCTATCTATCTATCTATCTATATTTGTTTCATTCTTTCAATCTATCTATCTATCTATCTATCCATCTATATTCGTTTGTTTCTTTTAATCTATCTATCTATCTATATATCTATCTATCTATGCATCTATATTCGTTTTTTCTTTTAATATATCTATCTATATTCGTTTCTTTCTTTTAATCTATCTATCTATATTCGTTTCTTTCTTTTAATCTATCTATCTATCTATATTCGTTTTTTCTTTTAATTTATCTATCTATCTATATTCGTTTCTTTCTTTTAATCTATCTATCTATCTATCTATCTATCTCAGTTTCTTTAAATCTATCAATCTATCTATATCTTTATCTATTTCAATTTGTTCACATCTATGTATATATCTATCTCAAACTGTTCATATCTATTTATTTATCTCTGTGCATATATATATATATATATATATATATATATATATATATATATATATATATATTAGCACTTTCTCGGTTTCACTTTTTCCTTTAAGCAGGTTGGTCTATTTTGTCTTGAACATTTATAAATCTAACATCCATCCATGCATTGAATATTGCTGACATATCATGTCTGGAAATCCTGTAATATATTACAAGATTTTCGACAAAAGCCAATGAAGAGCTCTCTAATGTTATAGGTCTTGATCTGGCATCTCGACACATTCCCACCGCCTTGGCATCGCTTCTCACAGTCTTTTCTATATATATTTTCACGGCAGTTGTTCTAATGGGCCCAGCTCCTTGATAGTATGAATTTATGTGACAAATCAGTTGACAAATAGTAGTTATAAATTCAAAATAGTAGTTGAGTTTATTATATATTATTAGATGCTACACTCACAAATAAAGGAAGGAAAAAATCCTCGAGAGTGCCGCCATTGAATATTATCTAAATATTACTCTACGCCTCGGTTTTCTCCCAATATCACTTTTCCTTACAGAATCACTACTCTCCCAAGCCGACGTGCACAACAAAATATAATGGTTGTATCCCTCAACACAAAAATACAAACAATATTTCTACATATGAAAATATACTTACATATAGTTATTGACAGAATATTTCAGTTGAGAATACAGTGTAACCCGGATATAAGAGAGTTGTTGGGACCCGAGAAAAAGTCGTATTTCTCTTATATCCGAGTTTCTCTTATATCCGGGTCTCTTATATCCGGGTTAC
>OZ010604.1:23456715-23479215 GCA_963932145.1 Acanthosepion lycidas
TTTGATGGTAATCGTTTTGTTTTTATTCATCCCCTTCTTCTTCTTCTTCTTCTTCTTCTTCTTCAATTACTTCTTCTACATCTTGTCTTATTAATTTCGTTTCTTTCTTTCTTTTTTTCTTTCTTTCTTTCTTTCCTACTCCATTTTTTTAATTGCTCGCATTGATGTTCCCGATATTTTCTTTCTTTCTTTTTTTGTTTATATTCTTTGACTTCATCTTCTATTTCTTCTTCTTATCTCTCTTCTTTCTTACTTCTGGCTCAATTATTTTTATTAATTTCCTTTCTTCTTCTTCTTCTTCTTCTTCTTCTTCCACCCATTTCTTTCTATTTTTCTTCTTATTCCTCTTTGATTACTCCTTATTACTTCTTTATTGATGCAACTATTTATTTCATTTCTTCTTTTTTCCCTCCTCCTTCTTCCTCTTTCCGTTCTTTATTAGTGTCTCTATTTCCTTTCTTCGTCTTCTTCTTCTTCGTTGTTGATATAGCATTTACTTTCTCATTTTTCTTTTCTTCTTTTTTTTCTTCATTTTTATAATAAACTATTTCTATGCAATCCAGTTTCTTCTTCATTCTTCCTGGTATTTTTTTTTATCTCTCTATCTGCTTCAATTTCTACATTTTCTTTCTTTTTTCAACTTCATGATTTCTCCTCCTCTTTTTCCTCCATTTCCTCCATGTCTTTTTCTTTCTTTCTTCTTTCTTTTTTAGTTGTTTACTTTTTTATCTCATATTCTCCTTCTACTCATTGTTTCCCTTAACCAGCATAATTTATTTCTTTTTTTCCTTTCTTTCCTTTTTCTTTCTTTTTTCTTTCTTTTATCCTTTCTTTCTTTCTTCTTTCTTTCTTACTTTCTTTCTTTCTTTTTCCTTTTCTTCTTTTTTGTTTCTTTCTTTCTCTTTGCTTTCTTACTTTCTTTCTTTCTTTTTTCATTTCTTTCTTTCTTTCTTTCTTTCTTTCTTTCTTTCTTTCTTTCTTTTATTTTTTTCTCCTAAACATCTTTTGTCCTACTTCTTTAAACGAAACTCATTCTTCCATTCTTTCTTCCTTTTTTTCTTTCTTTCATTCGTTCTTTCTTTTTTTCGTTCCTTTCTTCTTTCTTTATGTTTCTGTTTTTCTTTCAATTATTTTGATTTCATTCGAATCATTTTTCCTCCATCTCCTTTTCATGAAACTTCCTTTCTTTCTACCATTTGTTCTTTCTTTCTTTCTTTCATTCTTTCTTTCTTTCTTTATTACCTTTTAGTTTTCTTTCTTTCTTTCTGACATGCTTCTTTCCACACTTTCTTTTCTTTTTTTCCTTTTGTTCGTCTTTCTTTCATTTATTTTTGCTCTATTTAAATAATCTTTTATCCTCGCATTTTAATGGAATATTTCTTTCTTTCTTTCTTTCTTTCTTTCTTTCTTTCTTTCCACCCTTCTTTCTTTTCTTTTTTTCTTTTTGTTTGCCTTACTCTCATTTATTTTCGTTCAATTCAAACCGCCATTTATCATCGTCCTTTTAATTTTCTTTCTTTCTTTCTTTCTTTCTTTCTTTCTTTCTTTCTTTCTTTCTTTTACTTTCAGTTCCCCTAATCATCTTTGTCCTCGTCTATTTAATGAAACTCTTTCTTTTATTCTTTGTTTTTCTTTGTCTCTTGCTTTCATTTCTTATCAACTATTCCCATCTTCTTTTGTCGTCGTCCTTTTATTGAAATTTTCTTTTCTTTCTTTCTTTCTTTCTTTCTTTCTTTCTTTCTTTCTTTCTTAAGCTGCTAATAAATCACCCCGTCCTTTACACACACACACACACACACACACACACACACACACACACACACACACATACACACACACACACGCACTCTCTCTCTCTCTCTCTTTCCTTTGCCTCTCGCGTATTTCTCCACTGCTAATGACCTAGATTTAGATTTATTTATTTTTGAAAATTATCCTCATTTCTGGACGTTTTACCCCCGAAGGCTGCGAATTGGGTTCTTTGACTCAATGATCAACGTGAGAATGATCGCAGTTGGACGCATTCTTACACACATGCAGTTAACCTGGCACTGAACCAGTTCACGAAATTTTCATTCACCGCCTTCGAATTCTTGATGTTTCTTTATTCGATATTCTCTTTTCTTTTCCTCTTCATCGCAATAATTCATTCTCTCTTGTTGCCTCTGCGTCCTTTTCGACTCCCATTTTCTTTCTTCACTAATTAGATTATCCCAAATTCTCTTTTTGTTTCTGGCATTGAATCGTAATTCTAAGATTGTAACAAATATTTCGAGATTATATTCTTGTTTTCTTTTTTTTTTAATGATGTGATTCATTAAAAGTTTTGACCTCGTCTTCCACTTTCATTCATTATTCTTTTCGTCTGCTTTTGTATCTTTCTTCTTTTCTTACACATTGTATTCTCCTCTTCCTTTCCCCTTGATTTTCTTATTTTTTTCTTTTTCCATTTTTCTTTTTTTCTATTTTATCTTCCGTTCCTCCTCCTCCCCCTCCTCCTCCTTCTTCTTCTTTCTTTCTTTCTTTCACTCTCAATTGATTGCTTCTCTTCGCTTCATTGTTTTCTTTCTTTTTTCTTACTTTCTTTCTTTCTTTCTTCTTATTTATTGCTTTTGTTTCTTTCCTTTTATTCTCATTCGTCCATCTGCTCCCCTCTCCTCCTCCTCTTCTTCTCCATCATCATCATCATCATCATCATCATCATCAACTTCCTTTTTTTCTCCATCTCCCGCTTCAACTGCATCGTCTTTTTTTGCAATTTCCTTAATTGTTGCTGTTAATATTGTCTGTTCATCATCATCATCATCATCATCATCATCATCATCATCATCATCATCATCATCATCTTCTTCTTCTTCTTCTTCTTCTTCTTCTTCTTCTTCTCTTTCTCTTCATCCTTTCTTCATTTCAGTCTGTTATCTTCTTTCTCTCTTTTCTTTCCTTCTTCTATGTTCATAGTTTTAATCTTAACACAAATTCCACCGTCTTCCTCATTCTTCTACAACTTGATCTTTAACAGTTTCGTTCCCTTTTTCTTCCTTCCTGCTCCCCATTGCTTCTTTTCCCTTTCTTTCTTCCTCTTTCCTTACTTGTCCATCAGCAAATTTATCTCTCCCCACCTCTCTCTCTCTCTCTCTCTCTCTCTCTCTATCAGTGTTCTCTCTTTCTTAATCTCAACAGCCACTCTCCTTATGGGTAATCCATTTGAACGTGCAAAGAAAATCTTGCCTAAGGTCTTTATTAAGGAGCACTTGTTTCATTTTCAAAAGCAACACAGTATGCAAAAAAACAGATGTGTGCCATTTTTTTCTTTTTTTTTTTTTTTTTAGTTAGGTTTATTTAACGAAAATATTAGGTTGGTGAAAAAATAAAGTCGGTTTTTGACGTTAAATAATACGTCAAACACCGACATTATTTTTGCACCAACCTAATATTTTCATTTACTGGCTGTTTTTCATCCTCAATCAGTTAGTACAACAATGGACTATAAAAGCAGACATCTGTCGTTTGAATTTTTTTTTTAATTTAGCCAACCAAGGAAATATCATCTGCATTTAAGTTTTCGATTTGAAAATAAAAGAACCAATTCATTTATTATATCTGAAAAAAATTATTTCTCTCATTTGTTGACCAGAGAGTGGGTTGTGTGTGTATATATATATATATATATATATAGTGGGTAAAATTTCGTGTCTTAATTCTCTTCGTGAAACGTGGATACAATCAGGCACCCCATTTCATGGTTTGTGTAGCAAATACAGAGAATTCCCACTTAGCTGTAGCACAAGGCCGAAAGTATTAGGCACCCAGTGAGTATCGAACTCACTACTCAGTCGTAACTGTTCTAGAAAGACAAGCTTGCTAACCATTACACCGCCTCGAGGTGCCCTCCTGTAGCAAATATATGTTAATATGATGGGTGTGTTAGCCACTCTCCGCAGGAAAATAAACTCTTCAACTTCACCCATACTTGCATTTTTTGTTGTTGTTTTTATGTTCCGTGACTTTCAGGACGTAGGCGATCATGGCTCTCCACTTCCCCATATCCCTTGTAGCTCTCGATACGTTTCGTTCCTCAGCCATCTCCCCCAGACCACGTTCTGTTATCCACTTGCTAACCCGGCCAGGTATATCATTGCTATTCCTTGTATTTCTTTCCCTCTATTCGACCTGTGAGTATCAGATTCTCCAGGCCATCCTTCCTCATTATGTGTCCCAAAAACTCCAGCTGCCTCTTTCTGATGTTACGTTTAATCCTCCTCCTAGTTTGCTCCTTTCCAAGACTTCATCGTTGCTCACACGCTCAGCCGATGATATCCTCAGCATCCTTCTGTAGAACCACATTTCCGTTGCCTTGAGTCTCATTTTCATCTTTGAGGAGATAGACCAACATTCACTGCCGTAAATGAGGACAGATGTCACGTAACAGCTCAGTATTCTTTTATTTGTTACCAAAGAGATCCTTCTGTCTCACAATACTCTGCCCAGATTTTGGAATGCGTCCTTGGCAACCCCAATACGTCTACGGATCTCAGTGTCGCTCCTGCTGCCTGTTTGAAAACACTTTCCAGATATTTAAATTTCTGTACCTGTTTGATTTTAGTGGCCCCGACCTGTAAATCACATTTTGGGCTCATACTTTTACTGATGCCCATGCATTATGTCTTGTTGTAGTTTATGCTTAGTCCTTTCTTCTTGCTCTCCTTCGTTACCTTCTGTAGGAGGTTTATAATTTCTTTTCCGTCTCTGCTATCAGTACCATGTCATCTACGTTTGGTTTAGAGTTGACAAATTACTGAATGGTTTGTTAGGCAGACTTAAAAAAGACCATTTTCGATGGGTCTTAAATTAATAAAGACCATTTATATCTTCGATGGGTCTTAGAATATGCTGCAGTCAAGCTAGAGTAAGAGGCATAAGAACAATCCAAAATAGGTCACCAAACAAGTAAACAAGACCAAAACATTTTGCCTATTCCCGAGTCAAGTAAATACATACAGATTCAAATATAAGCAATCAATATTTATTTATCACTTAAGAAAGGAAATGCTTATATTAAGGATCTATTTTTCGCGCGAGATAAAGGCAGCGTCTTGTTTGGTGAAAATTCAGTCCTCCGAAACTGGAGTGACCCCTGCAGGACACAGTCTTGGTCGATGGTATATGGAGGCTGTGCATTGCCCAGACTACATGATCCCAACACTCTCAGCTATACCGAAAAGATGCAAAAGAATAAAGGGCATTATATTTAGAGGTCGTTTGATTGCAGGAATTGCCGGAAATTTGTCGCACTTACCGTCCTCTTTCAAAACACTTCCCAGATATATAAATCCTGCATCTACTTGATTTTAGTGTCTCCGACCTGCAAATCGCATTTTAGACTCTTCCTTTTACTGATGACTATGTCTTCTGTCTTCTTGTAGTTTATGCTTAGTCCCTTCTTCTTGCTCTCCTTTGCTAACTTCTGTAGGAAGATTTGTATTTCTTTTCCGTGTCTGCTATCAGTACTGTGTCATCTACGTTTGGTTTAGAGTTACCAAGTTGCCAAGTTGCCAGGCGAGATAAAGTTAGAGTCCTGTTTGGTGAAAAGTCAGTCCTTTGAAACTGGAGTGACCCCTTCAGGACACAGTCTTGGTCGATGGTTTATGAAGTTCGTGCATTGCCCACACTACATGCTCCCAACACTCTTAGCCATACCGACGAGATGCAAAGGAATAAAGGACATTAAATTTAGGGGCGGCTTCACGGCAGGAGTTGCCGGAAAGCCGTCGGTGGTGGCAGTAAACCGCCTACGGGGATACACTCCGGATTTTCCGTCAGGGTTTATGTCTATATCGTTTTTCGTGTTTAGATATGGGTTGGACTTAAATGCAGGCCACTCAAGCATTTTATAGACCCTGGGAAAATTTTCCTATATTCATCCGCAGCTATGACTACATTCGGTAGTGATGTTCGTATTTAAAAATTGCATACAGTACTTATTTTAAGAGCTACGTAAAAATAACGTTATTTTGTAATATATAAAACATTAGATAAAGAAAGTTACTAGAAAGGAAGAAAAATTGCAAAACAGTTGTACATCAATAAACATACATACATATTGAAAAAATTCTCAAAAGGTAACAGATGGGAAATTAAAATATAATTCGGGAATTATTTTAAAGCATTTCACCCCAAGGAATGCTGGAATCCACTAGCACGCAGGGGGTTACAAAGGATTTGGAGCGAGAGCAGATAGGAGTGATAGAGGAAAGGATGAAGAGAAGCATAGTGGATAGATCAAGGCAACTTAAGATGTCTATTGACATTACGTTTGAATAGTTGGAGATTATAGCTATCAGGGAAACAGGAAAAGGGATGGGAGTTCCACAGGCGAGAGGTGCGAAGCTATTGGAGTAGAAGAGGCGGCTACATTTAGGAGTTACGACAATGAAAGGGTGAGAGCGGGATGCCAGCCTTGTAGGGTGCTTGAACTCATGAAGTCTGGGAACCAGCGAATGCAGCTCCTCGGAGTAATTGCCATGAAAGTATTTGTAAAACAGACAGAGAGAGGTGACGGCACGTCTGTGGGAAAGTGACTGTAGACGAAATGCCAGAGCAGGGCCAATTATATTGCATATCCGCCTCTGGAGCCTATCAAGAACCCCGAGGCAAACAGAAGGGGCTCCAGACCATATATGGCAGTAATACTCCATGCAAGGGCGAATTGTTGATTTGTAGATCTAGAGGAGAGAAAAATTTCCTGGTGCGGCACAGGGAGACAACTTGCGGTGGACGAAGCAATTGACTCAATGTAATATAGAAGAGACGGCTACATTTAACAGTTTCGACAGTGGAAGGGTGAGAGCGGGATGCCAGCCTCGTAGAACGCTTTAATTCATGAAGCCTGGGAACCAGCAAAAGCAGCTCATCGAAGCAATTACCATGAAAGTATTTGTAAAAAAGAGAGGCGACGACACGTCTGTGAGAGAGCGACTACAGACGAGATGCCAGATCAGGGCCAATTGCATTGCTTATCCGTCTCTAATACTTGATTATAAAATCATTATATTATAAAAAAAATTCTGACGGCTTTTTGACTGGATACTAAAGTATCAACAGATAAATATAATGAACGATAGCAGAAATTTTATAGTTAATAAATATAACTTTATAAAGTAAAAATAAGACAAACAATTTTCAGGTTAGTTGTACAAAAACAAATAAATATTAATACAGAAAAACCCCGATAACCGTGGAAAAGTTGAAAGCAATAATAATAAAGAATACACATTTAACTTCAAATAAATATAATAATCATAATATTTATAATAAATGAAATAAGTAAAATATGTGCGAATTATTATATATAATATATTATATTTATTTATATTTATTTATGTATACATTATATATATTATATTATATATTTATATATATATTTATTCGTATATTTAATTATTATATATATATATATATATATATATATATATATATATATATATATATATATATATATATACATTTTGTCGTGCTAGCTCGAGAATTCACGCCAACCATCAAGGTCCTGCAATAAAGTCGGAAGAGTCCATTCTATGTCATAACGTGGTAGGTCAATGGAGGTGGTTGCTGGGAGACCAATCCGTCTTGTGCCATGGTTGGTGTCCATAATAATAGATCACTCGCAAGTTCTTGTTTTACTCGCCAGCAGTGTTATATAAATTGAATTCTGCGTTCGCCTAAGGTTGTACAAATGTCAGGGATGGACCCATAGAACTGTGATTTAGTTGGATGTTGTCTCTAACAGATGTTAGGTTTAGCTCTCAGCATCCGGATGTGGGTTCCCACAAGTTTAGATTTTCTTTTATTTATTCGGGTGATCTAGCTCGGATATTCATGAGTCTATCACTCTAACCTTCACGGTCCTGCATCAAGGTCGGAAGTTCATTAGAGTGTCATTCTGTCTCATAACTTAGTAGGTCAATGGAAGTGGTTGCTGGGAGACTAATCCGTCTTGTGCCATGGTTGGTGTCCATAATAATAGATCACTCGCAAGTTCTCCTCTTTTTCATATAAGTGGACTCGACCAGAGTGTTACTTGGACTGCTGCCGTTAAATACCCAGGGTCACTCAGGAGTTTGGGAGAGTGAGCAGAGATTGTGATTGAGTTAGAGGTAGAGTAATAGTGTGAGGTAACCGCTTGTAGAAGTCTCAGTTATAAGCACGTAGACTCTAAGGAAGTCCTACATCGAGACTATATATATATATATATATATATATATATATATATATATATTATTGCTACTAACCACGTTTCTGGATCTAGTAACCGTATTACCAATTGTATTATTGTGTAAATAAATTTATTTGTTATATTTCATTCCTGCGTTTGTCATTCATTGGAGACCGAATTTCATCTCGGAATCCATAACAGTGTATATATCAGGGATGGATCCATAGAGCTGTGAGTTAGTTGGATATTGTCTCTAAGAGATGGTAGGTATAGCTCTAAGCATCTGGGTGTAGATTCAATCAAGCTTATAGTGTAGGGTTCTAGTTAATATTCAGGCAGTGACACCATACATTAACACAGTCTGTACAATGGCTCGAAAGAATCACCGTTTATGGTTGACTGCAAGATCAGATTTCCAAATTATATCTATTCTATTCAACGCGGCCTGAATATTCGCATCCTTTTCAGTAAAGTTATATGGCATTCTAGAGCCATAAATACAGACTGATGTGGATGCCTAGGAACTACGCATATTGCCTACCACTACGACGAGGACCAGTCCATTACGTTATTTTATTTTATTTTTTTTAAGCATATGGAAGTAGTGAACTAATTATAATATTGTTTTTGAAAAAAAAATCAGTTTCTGTTTTTGAGTGGAAGTAAAAATCTGTTGATTTTAGAGGAGCATGAAATAAAAGGTTCATGCATCCCAAAAGATATTTGAATGAGTACATACAGAATGTAAACGACTAATATTTAGCTAACAAATATCCACATCAATACATATAAACACAAAATATGAACGACCAATATTTACCTATCACTGAATAAAATAAATGCCCAGAGACTCAAAATATAACCGAGCAATATTTACTTAACCCTAATCCGCAAAAAATACTTATAGACACAAAATGCAAACGACTAGTATTTACCTAACAACGATTCCCGTAAGTGATTGTAGACACAAAATACAAATGACCAATACTTACCTAACCGAATCCACACGAATGATTATAGACACATAATAATGATGTCTAATATTTACCTAATCCTGATCTGCATTTAGACCCAAAATATAAACGATCAATATATACCTATCATTGAATAAAGTAAATGTTTATGGACATAAAATATAAGCAAAGAATATTTAACTATCACTTAATAAAGTAAACGGTTATAGACTCAAAATATAAATGAGAAATATTTACGTAACCCTGATCCCCATAAATGTATATAGACGAAAGATAGAAACGAAATAATATTTAACAAACCCTGATCCATGCACTGCTGATAGACACAAAATATAAATGACCAATATTTAACTATCATTGAATAAAATGAATTCTTACAGACTCAAAATATAAAATGACCAATATTTATCTAACACTAATCCATATAATGTTTTCAGACCAAAAATATAAACGACAAACATTTACCTAACCGTGATCCACATAAATGCTTATAGACACAAAATATAAATGACTAATATTTACTTATCACTGAAAAAAGTAAATGCTTATGGACTCAAAAAATTATCGACCAATATTTACCTAAACATGATCTGCATACATGATTATAGACCCCAAATATAAATAACAAGTTTTAACCCGTCACTGAATAAAGTTGATGTAATGAATATGCAGAGACCTGGGTTCTCCCTCACAGTAATATGATGGGGCTGGTATCAGCCATAAATACAGACTGATGTGGATGCCTAGGAACTACGCATATTGCCTACCACTACGACGAGGACCAGGCCATTACAGTTTTTTTTTTCTTTTTAAGGATTTCACCTCAAGCAAGGCGGGACCACTAGGACGCAAGGGGTTACAGAAAATTTGGAGCAAGATCAGATAGGAGTGATAGAAGAAAGGATGAGGAGAAAGGTAGTGGATAGATCAAGGCAACTGGAGATGTCGATTTACATTACACTTGAATAGCTGGAGATTATAGCTCACAGGGAAACAGGAATAAGGAAGGGAGTTCCACAGGCGAGAGGTGCGAGATATGAAGCTATTGGAGTAGAAGAGACTGCTACATTTAGGAGTTTCGACAGTGAAGGGTTGAGAGCGGGATGCCAGCCTCGTATGCCGCTTGAACTCATGACGTCTGGGAACCAGCGAATACAGCTCCTGGGAGCAATTTCCATGGAAGTATTTGTAGAACAGACAGAAGGAGGCGACGGCACGTCTGTGAGAAAGTGACTGTAGACGAGACGCCAGGGCAGGGCCAATTACATTGCATATCCGCCTCTGGAGCCTATCAAAAACCCCGAGACAAACTGAAGGGGCTCCACACCATATATGGCAGCAATACTCTATGCAAGGGCGAATTGTTGATTTGTAGTTCTGGAGGATCGACTCCGGGGAGAAAAACTTCCTGGTGCTGCTCAGATAGCCAATTTTCCTTGCGGTAGACGAAGCAATTGACTCAATGTATTTATTCCGTCTCAGGTCAGCAGTCAACGTGAGACCGGGAAGCCGGAGAGAGTTGCTCTCGAGAAGTAGAGCGTCAGACATTCTAATGGAGGGAAGGGAAGGATCTCCTGTGGTGATTAATAGAGAGCAGTTTTGTCTTAGAAGCGTTGAATTTGACCAACCAATTTTTGCCCCAGTTCACAATCGATTGGAGGTCCTTTTCGAGACACACGGCCAGGTGAGTTTTGTCAGTGAGACTACATTTGTTTTTGAGGCAGGAATAAATTGTGGTGTCATCCGCGTAGATGCCAACTTGGGAAGTTATGGCGTCAGGAAGGTCATTTATGTAGATAAGGAATAGAGTGGGGCCTAGGATAGAGCCCTGAGGAACACCTGCGTTCGTAGGATAGGAACTGGATGAGAATCCGTTGAGAACGACCTTCAATTCACGGTTCGACAGGAATGATTGTATTAGGTTATATAATCGACCCGTAATGCCATAACCCTGGAGCTTGCGAGGAAGGCAGGCATGCCAAACTCTATCAAATGCTTTGGAGATGTCTAGTGCCACGGCACGGGCTTCCCCGTTATTTTGAAGAGCTCGGTAGACAGTTTCAGTGATGTCCATAAGCACATCAGCTGTAGATCGGGCAAAACGGAAACCATATTGCTTGTCTGAGAGCAGATCATGGGTTACTCGCTAGATTGTTCTACCAAGTTACAGTAGTCAACAACCACTTTGCTACTTCGAACAAATATATCCCTTTCCGGGACATATCAAAAGTAAACGCTTATAGACTTAAAATATAAAAGAGCAATATTTACGTAACCTTGAATTACATAAATGCTTATATTCACAAAATACAAACGACCAATATTTACTTAACTCTGATCCACATAAATGCACAGACAGAAAATGCATACGACCAATATTTATCTATCGCTAAATAAATTTAATGCTTATAGTTACAAAATAAAAACAACCACTATTTACCTAACCATAATACAAATAAATCAATATAGACACAAAATATATACAGTCAATATTTACCTAACTCTGATTCACATAAATGCTTATAGAAACGGAATATAAATGACTTATATTTACCTATCACTGAATAAAGTAAATGCTTATACTCAAAATATAGACGACCAATATTTACTTAACTCTGAAACTTGATCCACACACACACACTCACTCTCTCTCACACACACACACACATATATATATATATATATATATATATATATATATATATATATATATATATATATATATATATATATACCGAAGTGTGGGATTGGTGTATACGGAATAAATTCCAATAACCAACAATTACTATTCTTAAAAGCGTGCTCAATACAGAGTAGAGCGAATATAATTATTTATTCGAAAATTATAGCATAAATATGTTAAAAAATCACTATAAAAAATAGACATTCTGTTTAAATATTTCTGGTGTCTTATCAAGTGATGGTGTTGAATGTAGAATAAACCTTTTAAAACCCTTTATTCTACATTCAACATCATCACTTGATAAGACACCAGAAATGTTGAAACACAATGGCTACTTTTGTAGTGATTTTATAACATATTTATGTTATAATTTTCGAATAAATAATTATATATATATATATATATATATATATATATATATATATATATATATATATATATATATGAATTTGTAGGTTTGATGAATTGGGTCGTATTTAGGATTCCAGTGGAATAAATTATGACCATGGAATATTAGTGTTTAGGCCTTTTTATTATATCCTTACTCTGTCCTGGACATTGAGTTCTACCTGGATTGTATCCTCTTGGAATTAATTTTATACAAATATATGTATGTATATATATATATATATATATATATATATATATGATTGCATATGTATGTGTATATTTACCAGTAATATTATGCCAATCTTGCCTACGTAGACGGCACGTTCATCTTATACATATTCCGTAGAATCCCACATATGCGGAATCCCTCATATCCGGAGTGACTTATATCCGGAATCTCGTATATCCGGACATGTTTTTGATGTGTACATTTGGACTATTTGAGTTAAATGCAACTGATTTGAAATTTCTGTTTTTCAGTAAATGTACTTTGAATAATTCCTTATGCTTATTTAATTTTAATGCTTTGTATTGGTGGAAAAGATTTTTTGAATAAATGGAAAAGGATGGCGTTGGAGTTATCGCAAAAAAGTGGAATTTTTAAACAGACTAGGCATAGTTCAACATAGGAGAGTCATCATTGGATGATATAAAATCTTCCAAAGAAACCGTTTCCCATCGTTCACATTCACAATGAACAAGGAAATAAAAAAAATGTGATTGTGATGAAACCGGGACTGAAACTGAAAAAGCGATTGAAATGGTTGTCAATTTTATGGAAAGAAAGCCAGCATTCATCTATGACGATTGCAATAACACAAAGAGTTAAAACCAGTGTCTTTCGTTAAAGAAATTTCAAAAAGGAAAGCAAAACGAAATGCGGAAAAAGTTGAAATGGATATTAGAAGAGAAAGAATCCTCATGCAAAAACGATTAAAAAAATCCTCGCTACTTTATTTTTTTTTTCATACGTGGTATACTTAATTTAATGAATTTTCATTAACATTACATAAATTATTTCTTTTTCCTAAAAATCAATTCCGTATATATCGCTCACCATTAGCTTATTTTATTTACTATAAAACATTGAAAATAAAAGTTCTTTTATTTTAATCTAAATATAACCGCTCATATCCGGACTTTGTAACCAATTCCTCATATACAGAAGCCCTTCTTGGTCCGAAATTCTACCGTATATATATATATATATATATATATATATATATATATATATATATATATATATTCATAACACTTTGTTGTCATAAACTACTTCAACTTTGTTGGCATTTGCCACGATAACTGAACCATGGTTCTCCCAAATATTACCAACAAATTTTACCAACAGATTTTTAAGATCATCCATATGTGGCGCAAAAAATTACTTGCATTTTAAACAGATAGCAATCGGAGCCGCCATTTTTATACATGGCACCGGAAGCAACTTCAGTCAGATTACGTGACATATAGCATAGATAAAATCCTCTCCATCCCATAGAACTGTGAAACCGGTTATGTTACTCTAAATAATTATTCTTAAAAACTGCAATTGCATCCATTTTTAACGTATTTTTGCGCTATATATATATATAGATATATGTGTATGTGTGTGTGTGAGTCTGTGGGCATGACATAAGTCTAGGCAAAATATATGTAGCCGATAAGTTAAAGCAAGCAAGACATCAAGCTTAAAGTCTAAACATGGAAAATTACATTAAACATTTACTTCTCTCCATACTACAACCTTTTTGTCTTTATTTCCTTCTTTTTCTTCTCTTCTCTAATCTAAAGAGGCATGCATCTGCTTCGCTGCTGTAAAAAAATATAAGAAATCAATGCAATATAATCAAGGAAAAAGAAAAAGAAAAAAAAAACTCCGGACAGATTTAGATAATGTTTGATAAAACTGTTTTTCTTTGATCATGAATCTCGCACTGACTCATTGTTTTGTGGTATCAAACAATGTTATTTGTTTTGTTTTGTAGGATCCATTTTTTTTTTCTTAATGTTTTATTTTTTGTCTCTTCTACTCGATTTTGGAACCGTTTTCGTTTATTTACTTATCTTCTTGTTTTTGGTCTATTTTGAAAAGTATCATTACCTATCTTTACTTACCCGTATCCGGCAGACCTGTGATAATATTTTCATACAACTCTCGCAGAAAATGAAAATAAAAATAAATTGCTACCTTTTTCTCCTTATCCAACATTTTCATCTCCCCACACGTAATTCCATCTTTCTCACTTCGCTCTCTTCCCCTTTCAATCCTTATCCATTGTCTCTTTTTGCCTCTACTTTCTCTACTTAAATAAAATTATGAGCCTCTCATTGTAAGGAGACCCGGCGCCATCACCACTCTTTCTTAAACAGACCGATATACGGATGCTATTTACTTGATCGACCCCAAGAATGACTAAATCATTTCTCATTGTCATTTTACTCATACACGGATTACCCATTTCTTTTGTTGTTCTGTCTTGTCATAATCCACACCCAGCTACCCGTCTGTCCTACCTCGATTCCTAATGTTTTCTTAATAACTATCTTTTCTCTTCCATAATTTGAATTTCTTTCCTTCTACTACATTTTATTTTTAAATTCTATTTTACATACTTTCATTTCTTTTTGCTTCTAATTCTTCTGTTTTATTTCTTTTTTTATGTCTTTCTTTCTTTTAGTTCTCAAAAATATTTTTCTTTTCTTTTTTTCTCTTTATTTACTTTTTGGTGTCTTCTTCTTCTTGGTTTTCCTTCCCATGCAGTTACTATTTTATATTCGTTCATTTGCTTTCCTTTATTCATTTTTTCCCCTTTCGTGCCTTTTTCCTTCTTGTTCTGTCGGCTTTCTTATTTCCTAATGAATTCCTTCTCACGTTTTATTTGTTTCAACCAAGTTTCTTCCATTTTGATTTTGTTATTCTCGTTTATTTCTCGTAATTTCTTGTCACGTTGCGTCTGTTCTCTTTTCTTTCTTCCTTCCTTTCTTTCTTTCTTTCTTTCTTTCTTTCTGTCCGGTTTTTTTTATTTGCTTTATTTCCTTATGATTTCTTTCTTTCAATCAAGATACTTCCATTTTGATTTTATTATTCTCGTTTATTTCTCGTTATTTCACGTTCAAGTCGCGTCCGTCCGTTCTTTCTTTTATTTTCTTTCTTTTCTATTTTTCTTGTCGTCTCTTTCAATTTTTCTTTCTATTTGCCTATGTTTTCTTATTTCCTATTTACTTCCTTCTTTTAACCAATTTTCTTCCATTTTGATTTTATTATTTTCGTTTATTCCTCTTTCACGGCGCCTCCGTTCTTTTCTCTTTCTTTCTTACGTTCTTTCTTTCTTCCAAATAATTCTTTCATCCTTTCTTTCTTTCTAATTTGTCTATTTGCTTTATTTCCTAATGATTTCCTTCTTTCAATCAAGATACTTCCATTTTGATTTTATTATTCTCGTTTATTTCTCGTTATTTCACGTTCACGTCGCGTGTGCTCTTTTTTCTTTCTTTATTCTTTCTTTCTTTTTTCTTTCTTTCTTTTTTTATTTTTCTTACCTTCTTTCTATCTTTCTTTCGATTTTACATATTCGCTTTCTTATTTCCTAATTACTTCCTTCTTTCAACCAAGTTTCTTCTATTTTGATTTTATTATTCTTGTTATTTCTCGCTATTTCTCGTTCACATCTCGTCGATTTCTCATCGTAAGATTTCTCATTGTAAAATGTATTTCTATTCCTTAAATCTTCATTCCTTTTTACTTTCATTTATTTTTCCTGTTTCCTTTTGCCTTTATTGTTTTTCTTCTTTCTCTATTCCTTCAACTTCCTTCGCTTCCGATTCATTTTTTTCTTTCTCAATTTTCAAGATTAACCCAACATTTCTTGCATTTTATATTTTCTATCCTCAGCCATCCCATTTTTTTTATCCTTTACTTAGTGTTTATTATTCTAAATGATCTTAGCCTCTTTTCATCTTCCTTTTAATATTCCGAAATCGCGTTGCTTCAGTTTCTCGTCATATGTTTCTCTTTCCAAAGTAAATTTCTTCTTCTGGCATGGGTATAACGATAAACAGCAAGGCCCCTGATCAGGAGCGTAGAACCACTTCTTAATTGCTGGTGTTTCTAGGTTCACCCTGACCCGGGGTGGTAGCAACTGTTAGGGTCCCAGCTATGGACAAATAGTTAACGCCCAAACTGAAGTTTATAAAGTGTACAAATAGATTTCAATACCAGCAATACATTTTTTTAAAGAAAATAAATATTACCAGAAAATATTACCAGAAATACATTTTTGAAGGAAAAAATGTTACCAGCAACGCATTTTTGTAAATAATTATTACCAGCAATCCATTATTGCCAGAAATATATTTTTGAAAAAAAAAGAGTGTTACAAGCAATTTTTTTTTTTTTAAAAATATTACCAGCAATAAAATAGTTGTCGGCATTAAATAACCTATTGAGGTTGATGTGCCGTAAAATGAAACAAACCAAACTATATAAATTTCTTTTTAATTTTTATTTGAAATAAAACATTTTTTTTAAATTATTGTTTTAATTGCCGTGTTAGTCTTCGTTTTTGTTTTCTTCTTTTTTTTCAAAGTTTCCTTCTATACTTTTTTTAGTTTACTTTCCATGCTTTTATCTTTTAAATCATTTTTTTTTCTGTTTTTATTCTCTTCTTTTTTATATTTTGTAAATAATTATTACCAGCAATCCATTATTGCCAGAAATACATTTTTGAAAAAAAGTGTGTCACAAGCAATACATTTTGGAATAAAATATTACCAGCAAGAAAAAAAAAAACAACCTAAAATTCTTTCGTCTTCATCTTTGCTTTCCTCTTTTCATATTTCTTACTCCTTTTTTTTTCCTTTATACCTTTCGTTCTTTCAATCATTCTTTCTTTTTTTCTTTCGTTTTCATCTTTGCCTCCTCTTTATTCTATCTTTTATCCTTCGCTAAGATTGCCTTATACGCTGTCCTTATATGTCGTCCATTTTAAATATTTCTTCTTCGTTTTTATAATCGTCATTCCTTTTATCTGTCTCTTTTTCATGTTACCCTCCAAAATAAATATTACCAACAAAAAGAAAAAAAAGAAAAGAAAAAAAGTAAAATTCTTTCGTCTTTGTCTTTGCTTTCCTCTTTTCATATTTCTTACTTCTTTTCTTTCCTTTCTTCCTTTCTTTCTTTTAATCTTTCTTTCTTTTTTCTTTCGTTTTCATCTTTGCCTCCTCTTTATTCTAACTTTTCTTCTTCACTAACCTTGCCTTATACGTTGTCTTTATATGTCGTCCATTTTACATATTTCTTCTTCGTTTTCATAATCGTCATTCTTTTTATCTTTCTCTTTTTCATGTTACACTTTTTCTTTTCCTTTCTCTAAGCTCTTCTTTTCCTTTCTCTAAGCTCTTTACTTATTTTTTCTTTCTTTATCTCTTGCCTTTCTTTCTTTCTTTCTTTGAAAATTTTCTCTTTTTCTGGCTTTTTTCTTTCTTTTTCTGTGTCTGTCTGTTTTTTTTATTCTCACTCACTTTCTGTTCTTTCTTTCCGTCGGTCTGTCTGTTTTTCTGTTTATTTTACCTTATTGTTGTTATTTTCTCTTTCTTTCTTTCTTTCTTTCTTTCTTAACTTCTATCTTTTTTTCTTTCTTAATTTCTGTCTTTCTTTCTATCGTTCGTTCGTTTGTTACTTCTTTCCTTCCTTCCAACTTTCTTTCTTCGATAATTTTCTGCATTTTTCTGGTTCTTTTTTTCCTTTTTCTGTGTTTCCCTGTTTTTTATTCTCTCTCTCTCTCTTTCCGTTCTTTCTTTCTTTCTTTTTTATTTCTCTCTCTCTTTCTGTACTTTCTTTCTTTCTTTCTTTTTTCTTATTATTAACTTCTGTTTCTGATTTTCTTTTTCAGCTTCGCTCTTTTGTATTTCGTATTTTTCTTTTTACATAGCCATTTCTTTCTTCTTTCCTATCTTCCATTCTTTCATCCTTCTTCTGTATTTCTTTTCATATTTCTTACTCCTTTTCTTTCCTTTCTACCTTTCGTTCTTTCAATCATCCTTTCTTTTTTTTCTTTCGTTTTTATCTTTGCCTCCTTTTTATTCCTTTTTCCTTCGCTAAGATTGCCTTATACGCTGTCCTTATATGTCGTCCATTTTAAATATTTCTTCTTCGATTTTATAATCGTCATTCCTTTTATCTTTCTCTTTTTTATGTTACCCTATCCTTTCTTTTCCTTTCTTTTTCTCTTCTTATGTATCTTTTCATCAAGTTGCTTGTTTCTTTTATAGTTCCTTTCCCCATTCATTACAATGATTCTTTCTTTTCCTCCATTATAATATCCCTTATAAAATGACCCCTACAACACCGTTGCACACACTGTATCCCTTTAAACGATTTACTCTGTTGACCTTCTCAGCCAGCTCGACCCAACGCAAGGAATTGAAACGAATTCAAGATCAGGTAAAAGAATAAAAAAAAAAGATATATATTTCTGCCTGATCTGTCTTTATTATATGAAAATTATTTTTTTTCCTTCTGTTCTGGATTGCTCAAATAAATTCACAATCAGACTTCCTGAAACTCCACCATTATTTTTACAAATTCCACAAGTTAGTCGATCTCACCCTCCCATATTTTGTGTGCGTGTGTGTGTGTTTGTGGGGGGGGGTCTGTTTTGATAACATTCTTCTTTTCTTTCGCTTCTATTTCTCACATTCTTTTTTCTTTCCAACCCTTTCTTTTATTATCTCTTTCTTTCCTTTTCTGACATCTCGGTCTTACTTTCTCTTTCCCTTTAACGCATTGCCTCTCTACTTTGGGTTCATTCTATTTAGATATCTATTCTCCATATATATATATATATATATATATATATATATATGTATATCGTGATTTTCCAAGCGTAGCTAAGATGTGGCAAAACGCTGAAAGTATGGGTCATATATATATATATATATATATATATATATATATATATATATATATATATATATATGAGAACAACAATGCCAGCAACAAAGAAGAAGAAACAAGGAATAGAGAATATAGAAAGAAAGAAAATGATGAGAACAATATTGCGAGCAACAAAGAAGAAAAATCAAGGGGAAAAGAAAGAAAGAAAGAAAGAAAGAAAGAAAATATCATGATGAGAGCAACAATGCGAGCAACAAAGAAGAAAAATCAAAGAGAAAAGAAAGAAAGAAAGAAAGAAAGAAAGAAAGAAAGAAAGAAAGAAAGAAAGAAAGAAAAATCAAGGAGAAAGAAAAGAAAGAAAAATCAAGGAGAAAAGAAAGAAAAATCAAGGAGAAAGAAAGAAAGAAAGAAAGAAAGAAAGAAAGAAAGAAAGAAAGAATGAAAATATCATGATGAGAGCAACAATGCCAGCAACAAAGAAGAAAAATCAAGGAGAAAAGAAAGAAAGAAAGAAAGAAAGAAAGAAAGAAAAATCAAGGAGAAAAGAAAGAAAGAAAGAAAGAAAGAAAGAAAGAAATCATGATGAGGGCAACAATGCAAGCAACAAAGAATCAGACACAAGGGAAAGAAAGAAAGAATAAATAAAGAAAAAAAATATATGTGTGTGTGCCTGTATATTCCTTGTGGTGGGACGATGTGTATGTGCGTATGTGTATGTATGTGTGTATGCGTACGAATGAGTTTACTAATTCCTCGTAGTAAGACAGTATATGTATGGAGGGAGAATATACGTACGCATATATACACGCATGCTGACAGAAACACACAAAAATGGAAACAGATCCAAGAACACATAGGGGTCAGTAAAACATTAAAAGATAAAATGCCGATAAGTAATTCATCATTTCTCTTGGACCAACCTTAATTGTTTTATGACCCTTCGCGCAGAACTCTTCATTGCCAATTCAAGAAAGACATTCGGATTACTAACACAAAAACAGAGAATGTCTCATATCGAGAATTTAACATTGAAAAACATAAGGAAAAAATTAATTATTTTTAATAATATGTGGAAACTCCACCTTTTACCTGAAGACGGTAACGAGACCAGAAACCCGTGTAGTAAAATTAGGGAAAATAAAACAAAATAATTTTATTTTTTTTTAAATCCACATTTCAAACAGAAACTTTTGCGGTACCGCTCTCACTCTGTCTATATATATATATATATATATATATATATAGACACACCGGCACACACACACATATATATATACACGTCAAATTCCTGGTGGTCAGTGATCGACAATGATTTCCAGTTTCGCGAGCTTTCACGCAATCATCAGATTTGTAGTTATTTGTAGTCACCGCTTTCTCCCCAGGCGAGTCTAAGATAAGTAAGCCAACCAAACACGCCATAGGGAGGGTAACCTATCCGTCCATCATCAAAAATGTTCGAAAAAAGCCTGCAGGTTGGCAAAAAGTGCTCAGTATCATGGAGACTGCTTTAAAGTAGCCTAGAAATTCGAACAAAAATAAATGTTCGACAATACGGGTCCACGAAAGTTACCCACGTCAGAGCATTTACAATTAGAGATAAGGATAATATTTTTTCTTTGTTACTCGCATTGTTGCTCTCGTCGTTTCTTTCTTTTGTTTTTTCTTTCTTTCTCTATTCTTTTTTTTCCATTTTTTACTCGGATTATTGTTCTCGTCATTGCCTTTCTTTCTTTCTTTCTTTCTTTCTTTCTTTCTTTCCTGTTTTTTCTTTCCACCATGATTCTTCTTCTTTGTTGCTTGGATTTTTCATGTCATTGTCTTCCTTCCTTCCTTCCTTCCTTCCTTCCTTCCTTCCTTCCTTCCTTCATTCCTTCCTTCCTTCCTTTCTTCCTTCCTTAATTTTTTCCTTGTTTCTTACTCTTTGTTGCTCGCATTGTTGCTCTCATCATGATTTTCTTTCTTTCTTTCTTTCTTTCTTTTCTCCTTGTTGTCTTCACCATCTTCTTTCTTTCTTTCTCTCTTTCTTGTTTCTTCTTCTTTGCTGTGCGTATTGTTACTCTAGTTATTTCTGTCTTTTTTCTTTCTTTCTTTCTTTCTTTCCACCATGATTCTTCTTCTTTGTTGCTTGGATTGTTCTTGTCATTGTCTTCCTTCCTTCCTTCCTTCCTTCCTTCCTTCCTTCCTTCCTTCATTTTTTCCTTGTTTCTTACTATTTGTTGCTCGCATTGTTGCTCTCATCATGATTTTCTTTCTTTCTTTCTTTCTTTCTTTCTTTTCTCCTTGTTTTTCTTCTTTGTTGCTCGCAATGTTGTCATCCCCATCTTCTTTCTTTCTTTCTTTCTTTCTCTCTTTCTTGTTTCTTCTTCTTTGCTGTGCGTATTGTTATTCTAGTTATTTCTGTCTTCTTTCTTTCTTTCTTTCTTTCTTTATTTCTTTCTTTCTTTCTTTCTTTCCACCGTGATTCTTCTTCTTTGTTGCTTGGATTTTTCTTGTCATTGTCTTCCTTCCCTCCTTCCTTCCTTCCTTCCTTAATTTTCTCCTTGTTTCATAATCTTTGTTGCTCGCATTGTTGCTCTCATCATGATTTTCTTTATTTTTCTTTCTTTCTTTCTTTCTTTTCTCCTTTATTTTTCTTCTTTGTTGCTCGCAATGTTGTTCTCACCATCTTCTTTCTTTCTTTCTTGTTTCTTCTTCTTGCTGTACGTATTGTTACTCTAGTTACTTCTTTTTCTTTCTTTCTTTCTTTTTTCTTTCTTAAGTCCCTGTTTCTTCTTTATTGTGTGTATTGTTATCCTTGTCATTTTCTTTTCTTTATGCTATTGTTATTCTGTTTTCTTCTTCTTCTTCTTCTTCTTCTTCTTCTTCTTCTTCTTCTTCTTCTTCTTCTTCTTCCGTGCTATCATGTCTGATCTCTTCACTTACTTCACACTTTTTCTTTTTTCCTCTCCCTTTTCCTTCCTCTATTTTTCTGCTACTCTACCTCTTTTCTCTCAACCCTTTCTTTCTTTTTCATTTAATACGTTCTTTCTTGCTTTAATCAAGACACAACCTCTCTTAATTCCTTACTCTTTTCACATATTCTCATATCATTTAGAATTTCAGCATTTTTCACTCTTTAGGCCATGCTCCTTCTGTTTTCCTTCATTCAGTAGTTTCCTTCTTTTTTCGTTCTTTTTCTTTCTTTTTTCTTTCTCGTTTTCTTTCTTACTTCCTTTCTTGGTCTCTTATTAAAACATAATCTTCCTAAATTTATATTTCCAATTCCACTTTCTCATTTCTATTTGTCTTCAATCCTATGTGCTATCTTTCATCAGTCTCTTTCTTTCGTCATTTTTTTTTATTTTAA
>OZ010604.1:23481715-23491715 GCA_963932145.1 Acanthosepion lycidas
CATCCCATAACTTCTGTCCAAATTTTAACTTTTTTTTAAAATGAACGAAATTTAAAGAGTATTTTATAATGTCTAATGGAGCTGAACATTATTTTTATGGTTAGATGCATTTAAACTGATCAAATTTTATTTCAGAGAACAATAAAATTAAATTTTGTTTGATGAAAAACCTGCTAACATGGAAGTACCCAAGAATAATTTGAGGCACATAATGCTTTATGAGTTCAAGAAAGGAAACTCAGCAGCCGAAGCGGCTAGAAACATCCACTCAGTTTATGGAGAGGAATGTGTGAATGAAAGAACTTGCAGAAGATGGTTTGCAAAATTCAGAGGTGGAGATTTCACCCTTGAAGATGAAGATCGGAACGGGCGTCACGTTGAGTATGATGAAAAGTTTCCTGAAGCAGCCCTTGAAGAAAATCCTGCTTTATCAGTTGAGGAATTGGCAGTAGTTCTCAGTTCAAACCATACAACTGTTCATCGTCATCTTCAACAACTTTGAAAAGTTCCTAAACTGGGAAAATGGGTGCCTCATGAATTTTCTGGAAACAACCTCAAATCGTGAGTTGACATCTGCTCTTCTCTTTATTCTCGCCAACTTGTTTCACCTTTTTTGGATAGACTTTTGACTGGCGATGAAAAACAGATCTTTTATCGAAATGTTAAGCGTCATAGACAGTGGCTTGGTAAAAGGGAAGGACCCCAGACACAGCCGAGAAGGGAACTTCATGGGCAAAAGTTTCTTCTTTCAATCTGGTGGGGTCACCAAGGAAAAACATTGAATTCTTACCACCTAATGCAACAATTAATGCTCAAATATACCGTTAGCAACTAGAGCGTTTGAACCGAGTGTTGAAGAAAAAAAGACCTGCTCTAGTGAATCGAAAGAAGGTGATGTTTCATCAGGACAATGCGCGACCCGACACAGCAAGAATCACGTCACAAAAGATCGAAGAACTTGGTTGGGAGAAAATTCCTCATCCACCTTATTCTCCCAATCTTGCTCCTTCAGACTACCATTTGTTTCGTAGCTTACAGAATCATTTGCAAGTAACAGCTTTTGTAACACAGGAAGAGGTTAAAACTGACATTTATTGATTGAATCAGTAATTAAATGTAACCTTTGGTCACTTGTTTTCTTCATTCAAAATTCGGACAGAACTAATGGGATGAGTTGATATTATATATATATATATATATATATATATATATAATTTTCCGGGACACTTACAATTTGGGGGTTTGTAGGAGGAACGGAATAATGAAAATCTCTGTAATCCGTATGGATAATCCCAAGGAGGATGAAATCCTGAGAGCTCAATATTAATTCAGAGCGAATAATTTAATGTAAAGAAAAACAGACCACTTTAAGGCTCCATTGTAATAATTTATTTCAACAAATAATTTTAATTTTCTCTGGACTTTCAGACTTCACTTTCAAAAGGTGAAACGAAAAATTAATTTAAATTTTACACTTTTAACGGGCAGTATTAACCTTATATAAGTTGACATAGAGGGTGGTGAGGGATGGTGTGTGTATATATATATATATATATATATATATTCCAGCATGTTTGGTTAAATAGTTTAGACGTATTATTTATATCAATTACGCAATATCATTTATTTTTATTTTAATATCGTATGCGTAATATCATTTATTTTTATTTTAATCCTTTCAAGTTCATGAATAAATTCCTTTGTCTTTGTAGGAAATTGATCGAGAAAGACGCCTTGATTGTTAATCGTATAATTTTTATTTGGCCAAGTACTTTCAATCTCATCTGAGACCATCTTCAGAAGTTGATTCTCTGAGACAAAGAATCAGTAGAGGTTATGAATATGTGAGCATGAACAGCGTAGAATTCCAACAAACATATTTAACCGCTATATAAGAGGGGTAACTTATGTATCTTTTATTAGATTTATATTAGCGTGTATATATATAAAATGTATATGGAGGATCGAGGAAAGGACGAAAGAAGTACGACATTCAAGAAGATAGATGACCATTGACGTTGCATTTAATCTTTTGAAGATTGTAATTATCAGGGAAGCAAGCAATCGGAAGGGAGTTTCACGGGAAGGAAGTGCTAGAAAAGTATCTGTTGCATTTATCTGTTTCAATGGGTGCGATGATTTAAAATAATTTCAGTATCCTAACAATAAGAAAAATACAGTGGCATAGCTCTTATGATTTTTAATCTTCATTGATTGCTTAGGTTAACTTATTTTGTCTTGGTGCATTCAAATGGAATATTAGGCATTACTTTAAAAGGAAACATTCGGATTTCAAAGACCGATCAGAAAGTGGTTGATTCAAATGAAATTAATAAAACATTTCTCATAAGACTACCTTCCTAATCTTTTGTTTGAATTAGTGTGGAACGTCAACATCTTGATTATGTCATTATTTTCTCTTCTCAAGCCCACTAGCTGTTATCGCTCTTTCAAATATTGATGGCGGTTTCCTTCCTAACCTTTTGTTTGAAGTAGTGTGGAACGTGAACATCTTGAGTATGGCATTAGTTCACGAGCTCTGAAGGAGGTCTGCTATGGAAAGCCTTTATAAAGGCGTTGGTTAGATGCAGTGACAGGACCGAGAGAGTGTGAGTTCAATACCCGGTTAAGGCAGTTGAGGAACGTTCAGAGGGAAATTAACAGGAGATAACTGACACTCATTAAAACATGGCACGTGGAACTAGAACAGTCTACCCCAGTCAGCGAAAGAAAGTTCGTAAAGAAACGCCATTATTACGTCATTATTATTGCACCAACCTAATATATATATATGTCTGTTATCTTTTTCTTTCAATATATATATATATATATATATATATATATATATATATATATATATATATATATATATATATATATATATATATATATATATATATAATGAAATGAACTAAATCAGGCCATGTGTGTTGTGTTGAGGCCATTGGGTCATTATGAGTAGCAAGGTTAGTTATAATTGGTCTATCCAAACGCGGTCATTTGTAGCGATTGCATAGAGTTGGTTGTTAACTTTTAACTCAGAATTCATTATTGATTACTTAGTGTATTTTCTATTTACTCCCGAAACGACGTCCGCGCCGGCCTATCATGGGCACCGCCGCCCGGACAAAATGCCCGAGCAAGCAACCAAATCGAGTTTGGGCCACGTTCGTCAGCACTGGACTGAGTCCCCCCGCGATCGCGGTGAGCGGTCCCACCCGTTTACCCCTGGACGGTTTCACTTTCTCTTGAACTCTCTCTCCAAAGTTATTTTCAACTTTCCCTCACGGTACTTGTCGACTATCGGACTCGTCCCGGTACTTAGCCTTGGATGGAGCTTACCACCCGATTTGGGCTGCGTTCCCAAGCAACCCGACTCTCGGATCGAAGGCCGTCTTTCGCCATCTGCACCGAATTATGCTGCTTATTATTATTTTTTAAAAAATTACTTGTGTTTATGTATGCTTCATAGTTTATTAATTTATTTATTTAGAATAATAACCGTTCAGAGATAATATTCTTATTAATTTTCTGCTGACGTTGATCACCAAAAAAATTAAATGTAATATCAATCGCTATCTAATTTCTTTCTGATTACTCTTCTACTGTTCTCGCTCTTTAGTAAGATTTCTGATTTCTAATTCTTCTACATCCATTAATCCTCCTGCGTCTTCGTGGCTTTACCCCTTGCTTGTTCTGAATTCAATTAAGAAAACTAAATAAGTGGAGCCCTGGTTAATAACAAAACAAGACAAAAATAAGCACATCAATAAGACCCCAGTCAGTTTCAAATCTTTTTATTTGTAACCAAATAAAAAACGCAAAAGAAACGACAGGACTAAACACGCAAAATGCGATATTAAAAAAAAAAAATCTATGAAAATGGCTGATCGTTTTAGTCAAAACTACTTAGATTTTACCTTCTAATGTCAACCAGATCTCTATTTATAAAAGGCAGGATGTGTGAGTGTGTGTATGTGTGTGTCTAACGAATGCACGGCCGCAATTTTCGACGGATTTGCACCAAAATTTACATGCACATGCTCCAAGTCAGCGAAAAAGCCAACACCGATTTTGCATTTCCCAACTCCTATCGATAGTGGAAATAAAAGATTTTTTCATGCTTCTACGGCACTTTTCATGTAGTTTGCGGCCTTTTTCTACTGGCTAGAGTGAGAGCCTATAGCTGGCTGCCACGAATAGGCAGGAGATTCTACTGGCCAGGGTGAGAGCCAATAGCTGACTGACACGAATTTTAACTAGCATGCTAGCGTGCAAAAAAAATCGATAGCTGAATTCGTCACAAGTAGGAAAAATTTAAATCTGCATGGCACTTTACTCCAATTGGCTCATTCGCTTGCTTAAACTCAACGTTGATTCTGATTCCGCAGAACTGGGTTGGGTGTGAAAAATTTTTTGTTGTTAACATTCTTTTTTCATTCGGTTTTTCCAGTTACGAGTCCTTTTTTTTAGCTGATCGTTTTGTGTTCATTTTGTTTAGTTCTTTTTTCGTAACAGATTTAATGTTTAGTATAGAGCTTAGAAAAAATTGGCAGTGTGAGATAGGCAAGAAGTAAAGCATGTAGCAACATCAGCACGGCAAAGGCAGCAAAGAAAGGGCAAAAATATTTTAAGTCAAGTGATAGCGATTACTATATGAGTCGTACGATTTTTTATTTAAGCACGAGCAACGCCGGGCTATCCTGCTAGTATGTAATAAAAATATTTAAAGTGTTGAAAAGATAAATTTAAAAAAAAATGTCATTGGTTTTAACGAAACTTGCATAAATGGAAAAATATACATATACTCATAAACATATATGTGTGTGTGTATCTTCCTTTACCTGGAAAGATTAATCAAATCTGATCATATTTCAGAAACCTTACTTTAAAAGGTCGAAAACATGTCACTGGTAGATATTTATTTGTTTCTTTAGCGGCATATCAACTCTTTATGGGTCATTTAATGCCGAAATTTTATTATCTTGGGAGCATTAGTAATTTCTTTTAAAAATGCATTGCTGGTAATTTTTTATTTATTTTTGACAAAAACGTATTGATGGCAATTTTTTTTTTTTTTTTTTTACGATGAAAGTGTATAGCTGGTATTTTTTAGCATAAATCATTTTATGCATTCATAGTGATTTGAGCCAAATTTTGGGGTTAGATATAAGCCCATAGTTGGGACCCTAACAGATGCAACCACCAGGGGTTAGGGTGGACCTGAGAACAACAGCGCACACACACACACACACACACACACACACACACACACACACGAACATCCACGCCGACACACACACATACACACACACACACATATATATAGTATACCGGCTTTTTCTCATTCTCTCTCCCCCCATATATTATTATATATATATATATAAACCAATATATATATATATATATATATATATATATATATATATATATATATATAAACCCATATATATATATATATATATATATATATATATATATATATATATATATATATATATATATAAACAAAAAAAAACAAATGAAAACTACAGGCAAAGTTCATCTTCAGAGAAAATCATTCACCAGTGTAATTCACTGCTACTACTACTACTACTACTACTACTACTACTACTACTACTAATAATAATAATAATGAAAATTGAACTAAACCAAAAATGCAGGATCTGAGAGGAATATCATGAAACTGTCAGGATGTTTTGAAGTGGAAAAAATGAATATACCAAGAGACATAACAAGGTAGCGGCGTATGTGAACTGGAAGAAGCACAACATCGAAACCACTGACCGCTGGTACGACTACAGTTACCCAAAATAACGATGTAACTATCCTCTGGGATATGCTAATTCAAACTGAGAGGGAAATAAGACTTAACAGACCTAATATTATCATAATAACAAGTGAGGGTGTGCATACTGATATAGCAGTACCATCTGAGAGAAAGACCTCCATAAAAATGATTGAGAAATTTTCTAAATACAAGGACCTGGAGATCAAGATTAACAGGATGTGGGGAATGAAGACTGAGACTCTACTAATAGTAATCGGAGCTCTGCCTCGTGAGAAAACAATGGACAATTTTACTGGCAGTGTCCCAGGTAACATCACCATGCCAGTTGCCCAGATGATTGCTCTACTTGGAACATCCCATATTCAAAGAAAAGTGCTAACAATTAAATGACAATTCTTCTATAGGGGCTAAAGCCCATAGTTTAACCCGGATGTACAGGATACAAAGTAGGAAACAAAAAGCATAAATTTGAACCGCCACTAGTACTGTCCGCAGGGTCAATGAATGTCAAAATTAACAACAGCCCTAGGATAATCATAAACAAGTCTAAGCCTGTTCCCGGAAGACATATTTATATTTTCTTTTGTATGGAAACAGAATGTATTCTCTACTCATTCCATTATTTTAAATGAACAAAAAATTAAGTTTGAAATTTGATCTTCTTGTCATCAGCGAAGATATATTTACAGATCTAATTTATAATAATAATAATAATAATAATAATAATAATAATAATAATAATAATAATAACGTAGCTACTCAAAATAACGATGTAAATATACTTTGGGACATAGCAGCTCAAACAGACAGGGAAATAAAAGCCAACAGACCTGATATTATCACAAAAGACAAAGCAGGAAACATAACATACACAAATAATAATAATAATAATAATAATAATAATAATAATAATAATAATAATAATAATAATAATAATAATAAAATTATCGGGAAATTATCCAAATACAAGGACCTAGAGATCGAGATTTACAGGATGTGGCGAATGAAGACTGAGACTGTACCAATAGTAATCGGAGCACTGGGCCTCGTGAGAAAAGGAATGGACAATTTTACTAAAAGTGTCCCAGGTAACATCAACATACAAGTTTCCCAGAAGATCGCCATAGTAAGAACACCCCATATAATAAGAAAAGTATTATCGATTAAATGACAATTCGCTTATAGGGTCTAAGGACCATAATTTTGACCGGCTCTACAGGATACAAATCAAGAAACATAACATACACAAATAATAATAATAATAATAATAGTAATAATAATAATAATAATAATAATAATAATAATAATAATAATAAGTGATAAATGTCCAGAAATAAGTGATAAATATCCAGATAATGAGATAAATATCCAGAAACGATTGATCATCTTGTATCAGGTTGTACGATGTTGGCACCCACTGAATATAACACCCGACATGACAGAGGGGGCCAATATCTGCACTGGAAAATCTGCAACTTCTACGGGAAGGAAACTGAAAGAAACTGGTATCAACACCACCCAGACCCGGTTACGGAGATAGGACCTGTTACAATTCTATGGGACTACACAATACACACTGACAGAACAATCAAGGCCAACCGCCCAGATATTGTTATTAAAGACCACAAACAAAAACGGTGTCTCCTTATTGATATGGCAGTCCCTGCAGACTGCAATGTATCTTTGAAGATATTCAAAAAGCTGTCAAAATACAAGGACCTTGAAATAGAAATCTCGAAAATGTGGCATATGGGAACATCAACAATCCCTGTTGTAGTTGGAGCTCTAGGACTGGTTGAAAAAGAATGCAGTAGACTAATTGAAGGGATTCCTAGAAGTCCATGCCTCAAAGAGATACAAAAAAATTGTTCTGACAAGTACACCCCACACTTTACGAAGGGCTTTTTCTATGCAATTTCTTTTTTTTTTCTTTTTTTTTTTGTCAGTGGAAAGTGTCATGATGCCATTTCTAACCTTAGGTCCCTGGGCGGGACCCGGAAAGAAATCTGTAAACGCCAGAAATCAAAGAAAAAAAAATAATAATAAAAATGAACTTAATGCAATCGAACAGATACAGAAACGATGGTATGATAAATCGCTTCACGGTCAGTACTCTACTTGTATCAGACAAGCTGATGTAGACATATCCCGTAGCCACCACTTGTTACGTAGTACAGGATTAAAAGCTAAAACTGAAGATTTTATTCTTGCTGCACAGGACCAATGCTTGCTAACTGAAATTTACAGAGCACACATACTGAAAACTTGTGTTAGTCCAAAATGCAGATTCTGTCATAAATATCCAGAAACAATTGACCATCTTGTATCAGTTTGCGCGGTATTGGCACTCACTGAATATAAAACACGACACGGCAGATTGAGCCAATATCTGCACTTGAAAATCTGCAGCATTTACAGAAAGGAAACTGAAAGAAATTGGTATAAATACCACACAGACCCGGGTACGGAGATTAGGACCTGTAACAATTTTATGGGACTTTAAAATATACACAGATAGAACAATCAAAGTTATTCGCCCAGATATTGTGATTAGAGATCGCAAAGAGAAGATGTGCCTCCTTATTGACATGGCGTTCCTGCAGACTGAAATCTAACTTAAAAATGTGACGCATGAGGACAATTCCAGTTGTAGTTGGAGCCCTCGGATTGATTAGACTAATTGGATGGATTCCTGGTAGCCCATGCCTTAAAGAAATAGAAAAAAATTCTACTCACAAAGAACAGCTGACACATTACAAAGCGTTTTATCTATGTAAATTGTGTGTGATATTCAGCTTTTTTTATTTTTAGTTTTTATGTAAATGTTCAGTGGAAAATGTCATGAAGCCATTTCTAACCTTAGGTCTCTGGTTGGGTCCCAGAAGGAAATCACTATACAACAGAAATAAAAGAAGAGAATAATAATAATAATAATAATAATAATAATAATAATAATAATAATAATAATAATAATCAAAGACCGCAAAAAGTATGCTTCGTAATTGTCATGGCCTCCCTGCAGACTGCAATGTATCTTTGAAGATCTATCAAAATAAAAGCACATTGTAATCAAAATCTCAAAAATGTGACACATGAGGACATTAACAATTCCAGTTGTAGTTGGAGCCCTCCGGATTGATTTAAAAAAGATTCCAAGAGACTCATTGAAGCAATCCCTGGTACGCCATAACTTAAAGAAATAAAAAAAAATGTAAACACAAATACATCCCATACATTACGAAGAGAGTTATCGATATAAATTATGTGTATTTTTTTTTCAAAACTGCTCAGTGAAAATGTTATGATGCCATTTCTGACCTTAGGTCTCTGGTGGGGACCCGGAAAGAAATGAGTATAGATGAGAAACCAAAGGAATTAAAATTCAGCATTTTCTGCTTTACCTGATAATTAGTTGGTTAGCGGAAGGATTACATCTTGCCATTAGTTGAAAATTAACTGATTATTGTATTTAATCACTAGGAAACATGCAAAAGACATATCAGAGACGCTGTTTGCTTTCAGTGCTAGAAAGAAAGCAAGAAAGAAAGCTAAGATAAAGGTATGTTTAACGTCTACTTCAATAAAATGGAAATTGTAAATTTATTTTTATTTGTACCCCCTTACTTCTTTAAATAAAGCTGTATTCATAATTATGATTGTTATTAAAATATTTTGGCAAAGTTGTTAAGCTCAAATGTTTAACGGCTCAACGAATATCTTATAATCGCGGAACTCAAGAGCAGCTTATTCAATCATTAACTTAAGAATTACGATTCATCAGAAAATTTAAATTGTAAAATCTTACCATTTTCATGCGTATACATACATACATACACACACACACATATATATATATATATGAAAGATTTCTCAGAGTTAACCTGTAGAAAAAGACAATATGTAAGAAGGTAAAAGACACTGAGAAAACTGCATTATTAGCCGACGCGTTTCGTCCAAAGTGGACTTTTCGAGGTAAAAACGAAATGAATTTATTGAAAGCAATGTAACTATTAACAACAAAATGTTCTTAGCAACTAGAAGAATTTAGAAAAACGCTATTGTATTTATATTTTCAACTGAAAATTACGTCAAGTACTATCATGCGTTAAAACATTGTTTATATTGTTGTGTTGACAGATTCAACCATTTTCTTTTGATTTCTTGATAGAGTTATGCTCCTTGGAATTGGAGAGTAGTAATTCTCTTAGG
>OZ010604.1:23496715-23514215 GCA_963932145.1 Acanthosepion lycidas
CTACTACTACTACTACTTCTTCTTCTTATTTGTTTCTTCTTTGTTTCCTTTTTCTTCTTCTTCCTTATTTCTTCTTCCTTCTTTTCTTCTTCGTTATTTTCCTTCTTCCTTATTTCTTCTTCCTTCTTTCTTTTCTTTTTCGTTATTTTTCTTCTTCCTTATTTCTTCTTCCTTCTTTCTTTTTCTTCTTCTTCTTCCTTATTTTTATTCTTCCTTATTTCGAATTCCTTCTTTCTTTTTCATCTTCTTCCTTATTTTTCTTCTTCCCTATTTCTTCTTCCTTTTTTCTTTTTCTTCTTCCTTGTTTTTCTTCTTACTTATTTCTTCTTCTTTCTTTCTTTTTCTACTTTCACGTTATTGATTCTTCTTTTTCTTCCCCTCATTGTTCTTGTTTCTTTTTCTTTTTTCTTTCTTATTCTTGCTTATTCTTTAATCCTTATTTCTTCTTCTTTCTTCTTCTTCCTTCTTCTTCCTTCTTCTTTATTTTTCGACTTCTTTCTTCTTCCTTATTTTTTCTTTTTCTAACTTCTACCTTGTATTTTCTTCTTTTTCCTCCTTCTCCCCTATTTCTTCTTCGATTTCTTTCTTTCTTTTTTCTTTCTTCTTCTTCTTCTTCTTCTTCTTCTTCTTCTTCTTCTTCTTCTTCCTTTGTCCGTCTTGTTCATTCTTCCTTCTTCTCATTTCTTCTTCTTCTTCTTCTTCTTCTTCTTCTTCTACAACTACTACTACTACTACTCTTAATTTTCTTTCTCCTTTCTTCTTCTTCTACAATTCTCCAAGCCCCATTTCTGAATTATATGCACACAAAATTGCCGCTGACACTTTCTGAGTAGAAACAAACAACTGTTCTGGTACGATCACCAAAGTTAAGAAACGTCTACCTTTGTCAGTATCTAGTTGGGTTACCGCTTGGGAATACCACGCGCTACACGCTTTGTCGTGCGGGTAGTGTAATTAATAACAGCTCGGAATTGGAAATTTGGAGAGGCGAGTTCTAATTCCAGTCAGGTTTGTTATATTCATCTCCGCGTAAACTATCTCTTTTACTGCCAGCTATGGCAAAATTAATAAAGTTTGTAATTTTTTAATCGAGATCACTCCAAGCAAGGCAATAAAGCCACTAAGACAAGGGTTTACAGGGCGTGGAAGAATTAGGAACAGAAACATTATTAGTAGAAAGAAGAAAGAGCGATCAGGAGGATAGCAGGTGACGATTGACATTGCATTTCCTTTCTTGCAGATTAAATTTGGCTGGAAAGCATGGAGAGAGAAAGGAGTTCCGCGAGCGAGAACTGCGAGGAAAGAAACTGGTAGCATAGAATTTACGGCTGCATCTAGCCAATTCAAATGTAAGTTGATGAGATATCAACGGCACTCTAGTGCTGCGCTTAAAAAAATAAACTCTAGGTACCATAGCGAAGAGCTCATCCGAACAGTTAGAGAGTATTTATAGAAAAGACATAGGGAAGAAAGCCTACGGTGGTGGGAAACTGATTGGAAACCGAGCTTCCAGATCCGGATCAATAATATTCTTTATTCTTCCTTGAATCTTATCAAGGAGCTCAAGATAAATATCAGGGTCCATGATTCATATGTGGCAGCAATATTCAACGAAAACGGACGGGTGGTAGACCTATAGATATGTAAGATAGATTCTAGAGAGAAAAGTTGTCTTGTCCGACATAGTGCACAGATTTTCTTATCAGGTGACCAAACAATGGAGGAATAAAATCTTTCCACTTCATATCAGCTGAGAACGTAGGCCAGAGAAAGCGCAACGTCACTATCCTGAAGGTTAGCATCAGCCATATTTATGGAAGGCAGCGAGTAGTCTCTCACATGATTAATGCAGAGAAGTTTCGTTTCGGAAGAGTAAATCAATAATAATAATAGAAAGATATATAGATATAAACAGACTGAGATAGCTGGATAGATATGAACAGACTGAGATAGATAGATAGATAGATAGATAGATAGATAGATAGATAGATAGATAGATAGATATGAACTGACTGAGATAGATAGATGGATATCTAGATAGCTAACTAAAAAGATATAGATAGATAGATAGATAGATAGATAGATAGATAGATAGATAGATAGATATGAACGGATGGAGATATAAAGATATCAACAATTCGATATATATATATATATATATATATATATATATATAGAGAGAGAGAGAGAGAGAGATACATACATACATACATACATACATACATATGAACGGATGGCGATATAAAGATATGAACTATTCAGTATATATATATATATATATATATATATATATATATATATATATATATATATATATATTTAGATAGATAGATAGATAGATAGATAGATAGATAGATAGATAGATAGATACCTGGATTAAGCTTCGTGTAACGGCTTGTACGTAACGAAAACCGCACCATCAACAAAACGAAAACAAAACATAATAATAATAATAATAATAATAATAATAATAATAATAATAATAATGAGAAGAAGAAGAAGAAGAAGAAGAAGAAGAAGAAGAAGAAGAAGAAGAAGAAGAAGAATTGTATTTAGATGTGTACCTGAAATACGCTTTGGAGTAAAGCATTGTAAAAAACAAAAATACTTTTGACATAGCCTAACAACAACAACAACATAAAAAACACCCTCATTAACAATAATAAGAAACAAAAAAAGAAAAGGAACAAATACTATAGCGAATAATAATAATAATCATAATAATAATAATAATCACTAAGTAGTGATGCAAAAAAGGGGATAAAAAGTGAAAGAAATCGAAATCATTATCGAAGAAAAAATAAATTGATTTTTTATGGATTCTCTTTGTAAAGGATATTTAGAAAATGTCCATCTAGTGATGAAAATTTGGTTAAAAAAAGCCTGACTGGAAAATATGCAAACCGAGAAAGAGAGGAAAAGCTTGAGTGTGAAGGAAAAATAAGAAAAGAGAGGAAAATTCGGGAGAGAAAAGGGCCAACAATATCGATGTGATTATTGATCATGAAATTATTAGGTTGGTGCAAAAATAATGACGTAATAATGTCGTTTTCTGACGTTAAAAATACGTCAAAAAACGACATTATTACGTTATTATTTTTGCACCAACCTTATAGATTTTTCAACACAGACGCAGCACAGACAGTTAAAGAAAGAAAGAAAAAAATACAAGACAGATATTGAAAAAGGAAGAATGAAAGGGTAGAAGACATAGACAAAGAAAGAAAGAGCAAAAGAAAGAAATAGAGAAACAAGGAAAGAAATGATAGAAGAGAGATAACGAGATTAAAAGAAAACAAATAATGAAAGAAAGGATCGAGAAGAAAGGAAGAAAGAAAAATAGAGAAAAACAAGATAAAAGATATATTCAGAAAAAGAAAGAAAGAAAGGATGCAGAAAAGAAATAAAGAGAGTAAGAAAGAAAAAATGAAGGAAAGAAAGAAAGCAAAATAAAAGGAAACAAAGGATATAAAGAGTTTAAGAAAGAAAGAAAGAAAGAAAGAAAGCAAAAAGAAAGAAAGAAAAAGAGAAAGAAATTAACAAAACAAAAGAAAGAAATATAAATTAAGAAAGCAAGAAAGAAAGAAAGAAAGAAAGAGAAAAAACAATGACAGAAAGAAAGAGAGAAAACCAAGATTCAATACAAATACTGAGAAAGAAAGAAAGAAAGAAAGAAAGAAAGGATAGAAATCATATACAAAGAAAGAAAGAAAAAAAGAGATATAGGAAAAAAGTAAGAAAAGAGATGCCAATAAAGAAAAAAAAAGAAAGATAGAAAAAGAGATTAAAAGACATATACTCAAAAAGAAAGAGAGAAATGAGGTAAAGATAGTGAGAAAGAAAAAAAGACAGAAATTAAGAAGAGATAACGATAAATGGTGGAGGAAAGCAGGAAAGAAAAAAAGAAAGAAAGGATAAAAAGCAGAATACGAGAAAAAAGAAAGAAAGAAAGAAAGATGCGTAGAAATATACTAAGAAAGAGAATAATAGAATAAAGATTGAAATAAAGAAAGAAAGAATGGAAGAAAGAATAAAACAACAGCAAGAAAGAAAGAAAAAAGAAAGAAAGAAAGAAAGAAAGAAAAAAGAAAGAAAGAAAGAAAGAAAGAAAAAAAGAAAGAAAGAAAGAAAGAAAGAAAGAAAAAAAGAAAGAAAGAAAAACAGAAAGAAAAACTGAAAAAGAGGAAAGTTAAATAAAATTGTAATAGATAAAGAGAGAGAGAGGTTTATAAAAGAGAGAAAGAGAAAGATATGGAAAGGGCAGAGATAGGAACAAAGAGAAGTTTTAAATATTAAAGAGATTGAAGAAGGAGAGTGTGAGACAGAGAGAAAAAAGCAATCAAAGAGAGATGATAAAAGGATGAAAGAGTAACATATAAAGGGAGAGAGAGAAATAAAGAAAAGCTTCGAATGATAAAGAGAGTGTGTGAGAGAGAAACACCAATCAGAGAGAGAAGAGAGAGGGAATAAGAAAAAGAGAAAAATATAGAAAAGGGAGGGAGAGTAACAAATAGAAGCTTGAAATGATAGAGACTGAAAAAAGAGAGTGTGAAAGAGGGAAACGTCAATCAGAGAGAGAGAGAGACAAGAGAGAGAGGTTGATAAAAGAGAGAAAGAGAAAGATATGGAAAAGGGAGGGATAGGAACAAAGAGAAGATTTAAATATTAAAGAGCCTGAAAAAGGAGAGTGTGAGACAAAGAGAAAAACAATCAGAGGGAGAATAGAGAGAGAGGATAATAATAAAAGAGAGAAAGAGAAAGATATAGAAAAGGGAGGGAGATAAACAAATAGATGCTTGAAATAATAGAGACTGAAAAAGGAGAGTTCGAAAGAGGGAAACGTCAATCAGAGAGAGAAGAGAGAGAGAGAGAGGTTTATAAAAGAGAGAAAGAGAAAGATATGGAAAAGAGAGGCATAAGAACAAAGAAAAGTTTTAAATATTACAGAGACTGAAGAAGGAGAGTGTGAGACAGAGAGAAAAAACAATCAGAGATAGAAGAGAGAGAGAGAGAGAGAAGATGACAAAAGGATGAAAGAGAGACATACAAAGTGAGGTTGAGATATAGAGAAAAGCTTCAAATGATAAAGAGAGTTTGTGAGAGAGAGAAACATCAATCAGCGAGAGAAGAGAGAGGGGATAAGAAATAAAGAGAGAAAGACAAAAATATAGAAAAGGGAGGGGAGTAACAAATAGAAGCTTGAAATGATAGAGACTGAAAAAGGAGAGTGTGAAAGAAAGAAAATCAGAGAGAGAAGAGTGAGATAGAGGTTGATAAAAGAGAGAAAGAGAAAGATATAGAAAGAGGAGGAGGAGCAACAAACAGATGCTTTAAGTAACAAAGAGACTGAAAAAGCAGAGTGTGAAAGTGAGAAACGTCAATCACAGAGAGAGAGATTGAGAGAGAGAGAGACAACAAGGAGAGAGAGAGGTTGATAAAAGAGAGAAAGAGAAAGATATAGAAAGAGGAGGAGGAGCAACAAACAGATGCTTTAAGTAACAAAGAGACTGAAAAAGCAGTGTGTGAAAGTGAGAAACGTCAATCACAGAGAGAGAGAGATTGAGAGAGAGAGAGAGACAACAAGGAGAGAGAGAGGTTGATAAAAGAGAGAAAGAGAAAGATATGGAAAAGGGAGGGATAGGAACAAAGAGAAGTTTTAAACAATAAAGCAACTGAAAAAGGAGAGTGTTAGACAGAGAGAAAAAAGCAATCAAAGAGAGATGATAAAAGGATGAAAGAGTAACATATAAAGGGAGAGAGATAAATAAAGAAACGCTTCGAATGATGAAGAGAGTGTGTGAGAGAGAAACATCAATCAGAGAGAGAAGAGAGAGGGGATAAGAATAAAAGAGAGAAAGAGAAAATATGGAAAAAGGAGGGAGAGTAACAAATAGGAACTTGAAATGATAGAGACGGAAAAAGAAGAGTATGAACGGGGAAAACGTCAATCAGAGAGAGAGACAAGAAAGGGAGATTGATAAAAGAGAGAAAGAGAAAGATATGGAAAAGGGAGGGATAGGAACAAAGAGAAGATTTAAATATTAAAGAGCCTGAAAAAGGAGAGTGTGAGACAAAGAGAAAAACAATCAGAGGGAGAATAGAGAGAGGGATAATAATAAAAGAGAGAAAGAGAAAGATATAGAAAAGGGAGGGAGATAAACAAATAGATGCTTGAAATAATAGAGACTGAAAAAGGAGAGTTCGAAAGAGGGAAACGTCAATCAGAGAGAGAAGAGAGAGAGAGGGGTTGATAAAAGAGAGAAAGAGAAACATATCGAAAAGGGAGGGAAAAGAACAAAGAAAAGATTTAAATATTACAGAGACTGAAGAAGGAGAGTGTGAGACAGAGAGAAAAAACAATCAGAGATAGAAGAAAGAGAGAAGATGACAAAAGGATGAAAGAGAGACATACAAAGTGAGGTTGAGATATAGAGAAAAGCTTCAAATGATAAAGAGAGTTTGTGAGAGAGAGAGAAACATCAATCAGCGAGAGAAGAGAGAGGGGATAAGAAATAAAGAGAGAAAGACAAAAATATAGATTGATAAAAGAGAGAAAGAGAAAGATATGGAAAAGGGAGGGATAGGAACAAAGAGAAGATTTAAATATTAAAGAGCCTGAAAAAGGAGAGTGTGAGACAAAGAGAAAAACAATCAGAGGGAGAATAGAGAGAGGGATAATAATAAAAGAGAGAAAGAGAAAGATATAGAAAAGGGAGGGAGATAAACAAATACATGCTTGAAATAATAGAGACTGAAAAAGGAGAGTGGGAAAGAGGGAAACGTCAATCAGAGACAGAAGAGAGAGAGAGGGGTTGATAAAAGAGAGAAAGAGAAACATATCGAAAAGGGAGGGAAAAGAACAAAGAAAAGATTTAAATATTAAAGAGACTGAAAAAAAGAGAGTGTGAGACAGAGAGAAAAAAACAATCAGAGAGAGAAGAGAGAGGGAAGATGATAAAAGGTTGAAAGAGAAACATAAAAAGTGAGGTTGAGATATAGAGAAAAGCTTCAAATGATAAAGAGAGTTTGTGAGAGAGAGAAACATCAATCAGAAAGAGAAGAGAGAGGGTATAATAAAAGAGAGAAAGTGAAAGATATAGAAAAGGGGGAGATAAACAAAGAGAAACCTAAAAGAGACAGTAAACGGAGAGTGAGTGTGAGAGGAAGAAACACTAATAAGAGGGAGAAGAGAGAGAGAGGGAGAAGGGGAGAAGATGATAAAAGAGAGAAGATGAAGATATAGAAAATGGAGAAAGAGAATAAAAAGAAGCTTTAAGCAATAAGGAGTTTGAAAAAAGAGATTGTGTGAAAGAGAAATGATAACCAAAGTGAGAATCAAGTGTTAGAGGATTATAAAAGAGAAAAAGAGAAACGTATAATGTCAGAGAGAAAAATAAAGAGAGGCTTCATGTTATAAAGTGAGTGTAAAAGAGATCGAAACATCAATCAGAGAGACAGAAGAAAGCGATGATGATAAAAGAGAGAAAGAGAAAGATATAGAAAAAGGAGCGAGGGAAACAGATTGAAATGATAAACATAGTATGTGAGAGAGAAACATCAATCAGAGAGAGGAGAGAGAGAATGATAAAAGAGAGAAAGATATAGAAAAGGGAGAGAGAGAAAGAGATTCAAATATAGTGTGTGAGAAAGAAACATCAATCAGAGAGAGAAGAGAGAGAAAATGATAAAAGAGAGAAAGATATAGAAAAGGGAGAGAGAGAAAGAGATTCAAATATAGTGTGTGAGAAAGAAACATCAATCAGAGAGAAAAGAGAGAGAATGATAAAAGAGAGAAAGATATAGAAAAGAGAGAGAGAGAAAGAGATTCAAATGATAAACATAGTGTGTGAGAGAGAAACATCAATTAGAGAGAGGAAAGAGAGAATAATAAAAGAGAGAAATATATAGAAAAGGGAGAGAGAGAAAGAGATTCAAATGATAATGATAGTGTGTGAGAGAGAAACATCAATTAGAGAGAGGAGAGCGAGAATGATCAAAGAGAGAAAGATATAGAAAAGGGAGAGAGAGAAAGTGATTCAAATATAGTGTGTGAGAAAGAAACATCAATCAGAGAGAGAAGAGAGAGAGAAAGATAAAAGAGATCAAGATATAGAAAAGGGAGAGAGAGAAAGAGATTCAAATGATAAATATAGTGTGTGAGAGAGAAACATTAATCAGAGAGAGGGGAGATTCAAATGATAAAAGAGAGAAAGATATAGAAAAGGGAGAGCGAGAAAGAGATTCAAATGATAAAGATAGTGTGTGAGAGAGAAACATCAATTAGAGAGAGGAGAGAGAATGATAAAATAGAAAAGGGAGAGAGAGAAAGAGATTCAAATGATAAAGATAGTGTGTGATAGGGAAACATCAATCAGAGAGAGAAGAGCGAGAATGATCAAAGAGCGAAAGATATAGAAAAGGGAGAGAGAGAAAGAGATTCAAATATCGTGTGTGAGAAAGAAACATCAATCAGAGAGAGAAGAGAGAGAGAGAGAATGATAAAAGTGAGAAAGATATAGAAAAGGAAGAGAGAGAAAGAGATTCAAATGATAAAGATAGTGTGTGAGAGAGAAACATCAATCAAGGAGAGGAGAGAGAGAATGATAAAAGAGAGAAAGATATAGAAAAGGGAGAGGGAGAGAGAGAGAGAAACAAAGAGCAGCTTCAAATGATAAATACCCTGAAAAAGAAAAATGTGTAAGAGAGAAATATCAATCAGATAGAGAAGAATGAGCGAGAGAGAGACAGACAGACATAGAGAGAGAGGAGGAGAAAGGGGGTGATAAGAGAGAAAGCAATAGAGGAGATACTGAAAACAGAGAATGTATGAGAGATAGAAACATCAATAAGAGAAGAATGCAATGATGATAAAAGAAAAAGAAAGATATAGAAAAAGGAGTGAGGGAAACAGAATGAAGATTTAAATGAAAAAGGGCGTGTGTGAGAGAGAAACATCAGTCAGAGAGAGAAGAGAAAGAGAATGATAAAAGAGAGAAAGATATAGAAAAGGGAGAAAGAGAGAAAGAGAGAGAGAGAATGATAAGAGAGAAAGCAATAGAGGAGAGACTGAAAAAAGAGAATATATCAGAGAGAGAGAAAAACAGAAATCAAGGAGAGAATAGAGAGATGGTGATAAAAGAGAAAGCAGGTGATAGAATTGGGAAAAAAAAAGTATGACAGAAGTGAGGACAGGGTGTATGTGTGTAGGGGGAGAAAGCTCAAGAAATCTACGGTATGCCGATGATGACATAAGCGCCAAATTGGGAAGGAAATTGCTGTCGAAATCCCCATTCTAACCACCCCGACCCGCACCCCCCCATTCTCTCTTGATCATTCCAACTTTAAGTTCTCTTGTAATTAAGCCTGGTATGAGGGACAATCAAACGACTTGAGTCAACAACATTTGTTCTTCTAATTTGAAACCAGAACATGGCTTTGGCGGCGGGAATGGTAACGTGGGGAGGTTGAGCTGTACTGGACCGTTCGACCTTTTTTTTTTTAATTTAATGCACGTTAACACTGATTTTGGCGTAATAACTTTGAAAAGTTCATGTTAGGAAGTACTGGTAAACGCTGTCATTTTTTGCCACTGGGAAAATATCGTCTGTTATAAATAACCATAGAATATGAATGTCTATCGAACGACTGAAATTCCACCAGAAAAACAAAATTGGTAACAGAGAGTGAGTTTCCGAGATTACCAGTGGGATCTCGTGGCACCGACATTGGAAAAAGACACACAGACGCCAATGTGCACATTCTTTAAAAGAACGAATGAACGAATAATAGAAAGATACAAGGAATGAAAGATGAATCAATTATATCCAGTAAGATGAGAGGGAAATCCTGAAGAAGAAGAAGGAGAAGAAGAAGAAAGGAAAGGGGAAGAAAGAAAGGAGAATTGAAGGAGGAGGAGGAGGAAGAAATGAAGAAGAAGAAAAGAAAGAGAAGAAGAAAAAGCGGAAAAGGAAATGAAGAAGAAGGAGAAGAATGAAGAAGAAGAAAAAGTGAAGTAGAAGAAATAAATAAAGAAAAAGGATGAAGAAGAAGAAATGAATGAGAAGTAGAAGAAATGAAGAAGAAATGAAAGAGGCGATGAAAAAGAAGAAGAAGAAGACGAGAAAAAAGAAGAAGAAGAAGAAAGGAAAGAGGGGGAAAGGAAGAAAAAATGAAGAAGGAGAAGAAGGAAGAAGAAATGAAGAAGAAGAAGCTGAAGAAGAAAGGCAAAAGAAAGAGAAGAAAAAGCGGAAGAAAGAAAAAGGAAATGAAGAAGAAGGAGAAGAATGAAGAAGAAGAAAAAGTGAAGTAGAAGAATTAAATAAAGAAAAAGAAAAATGAAGATGAAGAAGAAAAAATGAAAAAGGAAGAAAAATGAGGAAGTAGAAATGAAGAGTAAAGAGGATAATAAAGAAGAAAAAGAAAAAAAAACTGATGTAGAAGAAATGAATAAAGAAGAAAAAGGATGATGAAAAAAATGAAAAAGAAGAAGAAAAATTAGGGAGTAGAAATGAAGAGGAAGGAGGAGTAGGATGAAGAAGAAATGAATGAGAAGTAGAAGAAATGAAGAAGCAATGAAAGAGGCAATGAAAAAGAAGAAGAAGATGCGAAAGAAGAAGAGGAGAAGAAGAAAGGAAAGAGGAAGAAAGAAAGAAAGAAGAAATGAAGAAGGAGGAGGTGGAAGAAGAATTGAATGAGAAGTAGAAGAAATGAAGAAGCAATGAAAGAGGAAATGAAAAAGGAGAAGAAGAAGAAGAAAAAGAAGAAGAAGAAGAAGAAGAAGAAGAAGAAGAAGAAGAAGAAGAAGATAAGATAAGATGAAAGGAAAGAGCCAAATATGATAATGTGTTTACTTTCGTTTTAAAATGAAATAGGATGATAACGATATTAATATGTAGAAAAAAGGAATAATAATTGTAGATATTTCCACCATCAAATAAAAGCAAAGATGAAAATAAACACAAGTCATCAATTATATAATAATAATGGTGGACAAAGTTACATCTGATGTTTTCATGGATGATGAAACTAAACACTTTTTAAAAATTATTAATAATACTTGCCAATGCTAAATCTAATAAAAATGACGAAAATAAATACTCGTCAAAAATTCTTAATAGTCGATGACAATATTTTACCTAATACAGAATAATATAATTATTAGTCAAAAATGTAAATAATGGTTGATGATGTATCACCTAATGATGCATAAGGAGAAAAGTTAGTACGAATCTAAAAGCATGAATTAAAAATGAAGATGAAAGTAAATACTAGTCTAAAATGAATAATAATGGCTGACAATGCTTCATCTAATAGAAAATGAAGATGAAAGTAAATACTAGTGAAAAATGAATAATAATGGCTGACAATCCTTCATCTGATAAAAAATGAAGATGAAAGTAAATACTAGTCTAAAATGAATAATTATGGCTGACAATCCTTCATCTGATAAAAAATGAAGATGAAAGTAAATACTAGTGAAAAATGAATAATAATGGCTGACAATCCTTCATCTGATAAAAAATGAAGATGAAAGTAAATACTAGTCTAAAATGAATAATTATGGCTGACAATGCTTCATCTAAGGGAAAATGAAGATGAAAGTAAATACTAGTGAAAAATTAATAATAATGGCTGACAATCCTTCATCTGATAAAAAATGAAGATGAAAGTAAATACTAGTCTAAAATGAATAATTATGGCTGACAATGCTTCATCTAATAGAAAATGAAGATGAAAGTAAATACTAGTGAAAAATTAATAATAATGGCTGACAATCCTTCATCTGATAAAAAATGAAGATGAAAGTAACTACTAGTGAAAAATTAATAATATTGCCTGACAATGCTTTATCTCATAAAAATGAAAACAAATGTTAAGTCAAAAATGAATAATAATTGTTGAAATTGCTTCATCTGGTACAAAAAAGAAGATAAAAATAAATGTTAGTGAACAATTAATAATAATGTTTCATATTATAATAGAACATGGAGATAATAGAACCTGGAGATAATAGAACCTGGAGATAAAAGACATTTCTAATCAATCATAGAATGCATATTTTGCATTATTTTATCGAAAAATAGCGTAAATATAATGCAACTGTGGCTTATTTGGTGTTTGTGGGTAATCTTCCCGCTTTTATATAATAATTTAGCACTCTCACTTCCTGTCGCTGGTGGATTCAACTTGACATTCGACTTTCGCAAAAGGAAACGGGATTTCCAATGCTGCTGGATGCTTAAATGTGATTTCCATTCAAAGATGTCCACTGAAAATTGTATATCGACGGCCTGAGGAAAGTTTCGTTAAAAACAACAAAGAATTTACAGCAAAAGGAAACAATCGCGAAAATGAATGAATAAAAATTTTACTTGCACGTCGTCTTACACTGGAAGAGTGGTTCTCAATGAAATTAAACAAACAGATTCACCAGAATTTCGAGTTCGTCCCTGGATCTGAGATGCACACACAAAACACACACACACAGAGGAAGAGAGAGAGAAGGCCAGAGAAAAAGAGAGAAAGATGTGTGTGTGTGCATATATATATATATATATATATATATATATATATGTGTGTGTGTGTGTGTGTGTGTGTGTGTGTGTGTGTGTGTGTGTGTGTGTGAAAATATTGTAGAAAATAGGAAAGAAACTGGTTTGGTAAATAATCCAAAGTTCCTTAGTATTTTTGTAATTATTTTAAAAAAAATAGTGCTCGATACGAAAGTAGAGCATAAATATAATTATTTATTTAAAAATATGATTCCAACACGCTACATAAGAGGTCTCATGTTTCAAAACAAGAGCCGAAAACTTCAAAATAATATTTGAATTAACTTGAGTTAAAGTAGGCTCTGTTCCATCTTCAAGCGAAATTTTTCGGGGAATCATTTCCCCCCAAAATTTATCTATCTATCTATCTATCTATCTATCTATCTATCTATCTATCTATCTATCTATCTATATATATATATATATATATATATATATATATATATATAATTATAACAAATACATTCTCTCTCTCTATATATATAGTTAATTACACAAATACATTCTATCTACCTATCTGTCTCTCTCTCTCTCACTCTCTCTCTATATATATATATGTATATATAGTTAATTACAACACATGTATTCTCTCACTCTCTCAATATATATATATATATATATATATATATATATATATATATATATAGTTAATTACACCAAATATATTCTCTCTTTATATATATATATAGCTAATTACACCAAATACATTTTCTCTCTCTCTCGCTCTCTCTCTCTCTCTCTATATATATATATATATATATATATATATATATATATATATATATATATAGTTAATTACACTAAAGACATTCTGTCTCTCTTTATATATATATATATATATATATATATATATATATATATTTATATATATATATGTATATATATATATTATATATATATATATATATATATAGATAGATAGATAGATAGATAGATAATTATAACAAATACATTCTCTCTATATATATATAGTTAATTACACCAAATACATTCTATCTCCCTATCTATCTCTCTCTCTCTATATATATATATATATATATATATATAGTTAATGACAACACATGTATTCTCTCTCTCTCTTCTCCCTCTCTCTCTCTCTCTCTCTCTATATATATATATATATATATATATATATATATATATATATATATATATATATATATAGTTAATTGCACCAAATACACGAATGAATATAGTTTTGAGGTATGCTATATTTATGGGATAAAGTGCTCAATATCAGAGATAGAGAGTATATAAATATAAAAGTGAGCATTGAAGTCAGGCCCGATGATTGCGTCTAGCATGAAGCAGTTTGTGGCCTCTGAACGTTGACTTCAATGTTCACTCATATATATATATATATATATATATATATATATATATATATATATATATATCGTGCACTCAGATGCACAGACATGCACAACGAATGTTTAATTGTAATTAAAAGAAAGAAAAATAAACTATGAATGAAAAAAGGAAGAAAGAAAAGAAAGAAAGAAAGAAAGAAAGAAAGAAAGAAAGAAAAAGAAAGAGAGAACTAACGAACAGAAAAAAAGAGATAGGTTTGTTATAAAGTAAGCAGATGAAATATGTTTTGGGAAAGAAATGGAGAAAAAAGAATGAAAGAAAAGGAATGAATGAAGAAATGACTGCGAACCATTAAAAATAGTCGAAGAACAAAATACGAAACGAAGGTACGCAAAGATTGACAAGATAATGGCAAATTTCCTCATGGAATAAAATCATTTCTTTCTGACTGTTTTAGACACTGAATATTTTCACGGGTCAAATTAATGCTTACATTCCAAGAATACTGAGATAAAATGCTAGTTCCATTACATGCTCAGCATATGTATTTCCTCCGAGTTTCTAAAAGTACCTTTGTAATAGAATACTGATAACCAGCTTCTGATAGCTTAATAAATCTTTGCCGTCATTTGTAAGCTGTTTTAATTAATTTTGAAATGTTTATACCGTACTTTATTGCAATGAATTGGACTATGATGTACATTTTCTGTTGGTTTTATTTAGCGGGACATCAATCTCTATGGATTATTTAAAATAATATATTTCACGCAATTTTATTTCATTTTAGGATATAACTACAGTCTCGTGATAGGAGTCTTAATAATTAACCCATAGAAGGGGGAGAATAGGTGGATTCATATATTTACCAAAGCTATTTGCGTGAAAGTGAATACAACGATCTCATCGAGAATTGGAACTCGGCTCTCCGATAAACAATTTCGAGCCATTATCCATTACACCACCCTCACATCCATACTTAAAGCAACTGGTATTCTCAAGTAGTCATTCATCTGGGTACTGACCAGGATATACGTTGCTTAGCGTCTATATTGTATTATCTTCTTAGCCTCTATATTCTGTACATTAATGTGGTTTGCATTCCTGCAAATATAGTTATTTTTGACTTATTATTCACTTTATTAAATTAAGTTTCATTTATTTTCAACAAAGGGAAAATAATTAGCGAAAAAGTATTTAAGCAATTATCAAATTTAGAAGAACAACAACCCTATGCGAATTAATTTGGGAAGGTATAAATGTTAATCTTGTCCCCTCCCCCGCCTTCGTATACAGTTAAATAGTTTGGTTGGTGCAAAAATAATGACGTAATAATGTCGTTTTTTGACGTATTTTTAACGTCAAAAAACGACATTATTACGTCATTATTTTTGCACCAACTTAATAGAATTTCAGTTGCATCTCTGTCTTTGGGCAGAGTGCGCTCAGGGGCTTCTCTGTCAAAGGACAGAGGGGCAACTGAGGAAAATTATACTGAAGAGGTGCCCATCCCTGGGGAACAGCTGCCCGAGGCCGTTCCCTCCCATTGCACAAGAGGGAGGGATCGGTGCTCGCACCGAGGACAGCGCAACCGACGATTGCGGGAGCTAAGGGCAATTTTTGTCCGTTGCCCGGCTGTACGCACTCGGGTCCCCACTTTAAAAAAGACCTTGTGTCACATCTCATTCTCGCTGGGGGAATGAGTAAACACCGTTAAATAGTAGAAGAGATTGGGTTTTATAGACATAGGTGGCAACAGACCTGGGCAAAAGAAAACTTTAAATTCAACACTATATGTAACCATGGCGAAGGACATACTATGCGACTAAGGAAAATAAATTTTCGAACTGACTCGATGATTCCGACTGCAGTCGACCAAAACAGCTTCTATATATTCTATTTAAAATTGAACGCCAGACTGGATTCTACAGCCTTGGGTTTCAACTGGTGAAGAAGAAGAAAAACACTGAATTCGAAATTGTATATAGCCTTGGCGAAGCATATAATATACAGCTTTCGTTCGCATTGACTCGGTGATCTCGACTACAGTTCACCATAACAAGGAGAGCTTTCATATATTCTATTTAAATAGGATGACAGACTGGGTTCTATAACCTTGGGTGCCTACCAGTCTAAGTGAAGACAAATCTGAATTCAAAATTGTATATAGCTCTGGCGAAGGACATACTATGCTGCTAAGGAAAAGATCGTTCGCATTGGGTCGACGATCCCGTCTACGATCGACAAGAACAGCGAGATCTTTTATGTATTCTATTAAGAATAGAAAGACAGGCTGGGTGATATGACCTTGGGTGGCAACCATTCTAGGATATAAAAAATCTGAATTCGAAACTGCGTGTAGCTGTGGCGAACTAATGCAGAGGGCAGAGAGGCCTAGAATTGCATGTATTTTTTTGCGACGTTACAATAGAATCAACAATAAATAACTTACTTCCAGCGCTAGCAACCTTTCGAACGTACTTCGATCTGTAAACTGTCCAAAGGTGAAAGAAATGGCGGCTTCGCGGGTCACATATTGAAAATAAATCTCGAAGTAAGATTACCTTTAAATAAATCTCGCGAGATTACCTTTACGTATATACCAATTTTGGCTGTCAATAATACATAAAAATGGAAAAAACGTGGCGGCAAGGTCACAGGTCATGAGACTGTAACTATCAAAAAAAAAAAATAGTAAAAAGGTAACACCTTTTAGTCAATATGCTTGGTTGGTTGGTTGGTTGGTTGTTATGGCATATCAACCACTGTAGGTCATTTAATGCCAAATATATATATATATATATATATATATATATATATATATATATATATATATATATATATATTAAATATACAGTACTATTAAACGTAGAGCTGGCAATGTTATGTTTCAAAAACATTATCTGAGGCCTTGCTGTTGGATGTAGTTTATCGTCATACCCAGGACGTGGGTAAGATCTGGAAAAACTACGATTTCACTATTTGCCCATAGCTGGGACACTAACAGGTGCTACCACCCCGAGTCAAGGTTGACCTGGGAACACCAGCAATTAAGAGGTGGTTCCACGCTCCTCAAAACCTCCTGATCAGAGGCCTTGCTGTTGGATGCAGTTTAACGTCATACCCAGGACCTTTAGTCAATAAGAACCAACAACCCAGTAAGTACATTACTCGTTCTCCGTTAATTTCTCCGCAGTGTAGACGATTGGTAATCTTAAACAAAGAAGGAAAGTAACGTTTCCATTGAATCAATAATCCCGACTACGGTCGACCTTCGTAACTTCGGGGTCTTCATGCAGGTAATTCGTTATATGAGAAATGACCAAGTGGTTGGAAAAAAAAGTCAAGTTTGTCTTGCATTTGTTTTAAACTTAAATTCGTTTCTATGTCTACGTAGTGACACCTGAGATCAAAAAAAAAAAAAAAACGCTAGTAAAATATGCAAATATCTATCAAACATCTACGAAAGGTATAACAAACCCCGAATCATTTTTTCCGTACATTGAAAAGTACCGACTGTTTTTTTTTTTTTGCTTTTCTTTTATGAGATTTTATTTCTGGGCATAAGTCACGTGGTTCATTATTCGTGTTGTTAAATGAGGAGTTACAGTAAGAGTTTTTTTTTCTGATCTCTTACTAAT
>OZ010604.1:23519215-23541715 GCA_963932145.1 Acanthosepion lycidas
ATTATGATTCCAAATTCAAATAGGAAAACCGTGAAATTTTACCCTGTATTTCTAGTTTAAAAATTGATATGAATTCAACCGTGAGCGATGTGTTACCTGGTGCTATGCTTTAACCACTAAGCTATCACTACAGATACATCATACGATGATTTTTGAAAGAAACCAAATCAGACAATCGACACTTCCATTTGACGAGATTTCCTATTTAGAAGCGGGGAGCTGTGGAGGAAAGGCACCTAGTCAACCCCTAATATTTTTTATTTTTTTTTGCGTTGAGGGGAGGAACACCATTATGCGAAAATGAACATTTGTGTAATGGTTTCTAATACCATTTAGTAAATTATCGCATATTTGTTATAATAAGCGTTAATTGATTAGGAATTAGACAAGAAAACGATAGAAGAGAAGAAAGCTTTGCCGGAAGTGATGGCTGTTTTCCCGTCATTGCAGAGGCATTACGTCATTCATTAATCAAAAATGGCGCCCGAAATCCATTAATAGAATATGTTTGGTCGAATCCGCTAATGGGGAGGTTGATAGATGATCTTAACGTTTACGATTATCGTAGCATGGTAAGGTTTGTTTAGAGTTTTTCTTTTATGTGTTTACACATTTTTCGCATGGATTGATTAATAAGTCGGCCATTTAATGTAAAACATTTGCGAGAAAATTCAAATATTTATTTTAAAGTGATTTGCAATGATTTAAGATTTCTTTTTTTCTTTTTCCTTTTCCAAAGAATTCGTTGTCTTTATTGGGCGATACTAATTCATTTATTCTTCAAAACACTGCGGGGTGGTGAGCGGGTAGATATACTTCACGGGTATCATCAGTTGAATTGGCACGCAAGCAATGCCGAGAAGATGAACGCAAGAGCAAAAAAAGCAACAAAAAAAAAAGAAATAACACATGCATATTAAATAATGTGTATAGGAAGAAAACATCTAAAAATATGCCAGAAAATTCCAGAAATGGTCAATGTCAGCATATACTTTCTGAAATGAAGAAGAAGAAAAAAAAAGAAGCTATATTCACTCGCGTATACATGTGCGTATTTTTAGGGTGTATGATATTATCCGAAGTAAAAGAGGATATCGTAAGTCTATGAACTACGAGATTCACTGACGTCTGTTTGGTTCAGCTTCAGTTCACAATTAGACAAAACTGTGTATACGGAATATATATATATATATATATATATATATATATATATATATATATATATAAAGAAATATAGTCTTAAGGTGTGCTATATTTATGGAATAAAGTGCTCAATATCAGAGATAGAGCGTGTGTAAACTGACGATTGCATATAGCATGAAACAGACTGTCGCCTCTAAGTGTTGACTTCTATGTTCAATTTTATATATATATATATATATATATATATATATATATATATATATAAAGAATAGTAAGATATATAATCCGGTGTTATATAGATATTTTTATTTTTACAAAATAGTGCTCAATGTAAATTTACAGAGCATAAATATTATAAATTAATTGATTTGATATATATATATATATAATAAATATATATATATATGTAATTAATATATATATATATATATAATAAATTGTTTTGATCTATATATATATATATATGTATATATATATATATATTAACTGATTTGATATATATATATATATATATATATATATATATATATATATATATATATATATATATATATTAGTAAGGAAAATCTTGCTAATCCGTATGCATAATCCCAAAGGGGATGAAATCATGAGAGCTCAATGTTAAGTCAGAACGAATAATTTAATTTAAAGAAAAACAAACCACTTTAAGGCTCCCTTAGTTCACAACAGAGAATTTTATTTTTCTCTGGATATTCAGACTTCACTTTCAAACGTGAAACGAAAAATAAATTTAAAATTTACACTTTCGACGGGCAGTATTAAGCTTATATAAGTTGACATACAGGGTGGTGAGGAATAGTGTGAGAGACATGGCCGAGTTTAGAGAGGGAAGGGAGAGTTTTAAAATTTATCTTTATTTTTATTACAATGCACAAGAAGTGGGTAATGATCAGACATTGACCTATTTAATCGGTCAACTCAACGGAAATGATGTGGGAAAAAGGAAATATATATATACCGTTCTGTAACAGCAAAATTGTCCAAGTGTTAGATTAAGATTTGAACTGTTGTATCTTAGAAATGATTAAAGATATATTACTGGAATTCTCCGAGGTTTTTATAATGCTACTGGACTCTACTTTGAGCAGAAAGAATCTATAATTATTCGCCAAGCTTAACAAAAGAACGCTGATGAAATGGATCATAAATTAAAATTACATGTTCAGCATTAATTAATCATAGTTAAAGATTGGAAGCTCATCAATGATTAAAATAAAGTTCACACACACACACACACACACACACACACACACACACACACACATATATATATATATATATATATATATATATATATATATATATATATATATATAAATATAGATAACTAGTCTCGTTTCGAAAAACCCTCGAATTTTTTATTTGCAAATAATCAAATCAATCTCGAGGGAAAAAGGTTTTTAAAAAAGAAAGAGCTACAAACATGAACTACTGTCGAACAAATCGCACAGATGCAGGTCTGAAGCCCAAAGAAAAAAACCCGATACGAGTAGACAACTAACTAACAAAAGAGCTCAATACTATCGTAGAGCAGACCTAGATACACCTTGTGAGCCAGACAAACTTACCTAGGTTTCACCTAAACGGATCGTCAGGGAAAGTATGGCCATACTTTCCCTGACGATCCGTTTAGGTGAAACCTAGGAAGGTTTGTCTGGCTCACTAGGTGTATCTATCTATCTATCTATCTATCTATCTATCTATATATATATATATATATATATATATATATATATATATATATATATATATATGTATGTATGTATGTATTATGAAATGGACGAAGTCCGACAATTAATTTTTAAGACATTTTTATGTTTATACATTCTTTTTATAGATACAAATATTTAAGTAAATGCTCTGTTTATATTAAACATTATTAGCAACATTTACCGGCCGGAATGCCCGAGAAAAATATGTCTTAAAAATAATTGTCGGACTTTGTTCATTTCATAAGGTGTGACGACATTTTTTTTACATTTGAATACGCATTGAGCAGATATGAATGTATGAGAGAAAATCATAGCGAATTGTGTTTAAATACAGTAAAATCAACTTTGCTAACCGGACGCTCCCCTGAGACCCAATCGATAAAGTCACGTCAAGTTAAATGACGGTTCCGTATAGGATACAGGTTCGATTCCTGTCGGAGGACGAATATTTTCTATGAAAATTTCTCGGACATGTTGTTAATATTGATTATTATAAAAATATAGCATTTACTTAAATATTTGTATCTATAAAAAGAATATATATATATATATATATATATATATTATTCATAGATCATTTTTCAACTTACTGAAGATGATCTTCGCCCTCACAAACCTTCTAACTTTCTGTCTTTGAATAAAAATGTGCTTCACACGTTTCACGTAGGATTACATTTTCAAGTTTTTTTTTACTGCTCTTCGAACTGTCATAGTTGAAACCACTCTCTTACGTGACAAACTTTTTATGAATTCATTTGGATCTTTTTAATTGATTTCTTCATCTCTAAGTTTAAATGATGATCCCCTTTACTGTTGTGACCTACTGATTCTGTTTTCTTCTCTACTATTCCCTCTTTTTCAAACTTATTCACCGTTTTCTTCATAGTTCTTGAATGGACTTTGAAGATGGAAGCCAGAGTGTTAATATTGGTACCATTACTGAAGGCCTGAATGATGTTTTTCTCTCACCATTGCTCAGTTGGAAAGACAATGGTTCTGACAGAAAACATTTCTGTTCCCTTTCTAGGTGAATGACTCAAATGGTGCCAAGAGAGCTAAACGTATTATCTAAAGACCTGGAAAAAAGAAACTCAATTAGTGGTGTTTTAGAAATAAAAACTTTGTTGGATGGACAAATTTGTGGTACATATTATTATTATTATTATTTTTATTATATATATATATATATATATATATATATATATATATATATATATATATATATATATATATATATATGTCGTTGGTAACATTATCACTTGGACTCCTCATTATGTGTGTGTGTGCGTGTCTATATATATATATATATATATATATATATATATATATATATATATATATATATATATATATATGAATTCATTTCTCCTTTCACCTTAGAAAGTGAAGTCTGAAGATCCAGAGAAAAATAAAATTCTCTGGTGAAATAAATTATTAAAATGGACCCTTAAAGTGGTCTGTTTTTCATTTAAATTTATATATATATATATATATATATATATATATATATATATATATATATATATAATTGTTTCAACACTTCTGGTGTCCTATCAAGTAATGATGTTGAATGAAGAATAAAGGGTTTTAAAAGGTTCAAATTAATAAACCAACCCTCGCAAGCGGAAACGCTCTTACATAAACTGGAATGACCAATCAAAATATAAATATACGAGAATTCAAAAAACTTGACAACGAAGTAAGGTTATAATAGCTATTAAGAGCTTTAAAGTTGGGGTTATATTAAAAAAGAATTTATTCTAACCAATAAGTATAAATTTATATGATAAATTTTGAAATTAAAATAAAAAACAAAAAATTGCCCATTTTAAAATCTAAATTTAATCTCTATTAAGTTTGAAATTATAAAGTTACCGAGGAAAAAAGAAAATATACATATGTTATCCTATTTATTTTGTTAATATTGAAATTACATTGGAATAGACGTTAAGATCGACTGCTACTCTGCATTGATCACTCTTTTAAGAAAATAATTTTGGTTATTAGAATTTATTCCGTATATACCAATGCTAGACTTGATATATATATATATATATATATATATATATATATATATATATATATATATATATATTTAAGTGAACATAAAAGTCGACACTTAGACGCGAGAGTCTGTTTCATGCTAGACGCAATCGTCAGGCCTGGCTATTGCGTCAAGCATGAAACAACCTGTGCCTGTAAGTGTTGACTTCTATGTTCACTTTTATATTTACACAGGCTCTATCTCTGATATTGAGCACTTTTTTCCATAGATATAGCACAGCTTACGGCTATATTTCTTCATATATATATATATATATATATATATATATATATATATATATATATATATTGAAACAGCCCGTAATTTTCTTTACAGATGAACTTTTTATGCTCAACAATTCTTCAGCTAACAGTATTTAAAATCACTGTTGTCCGAGACTATGCGTGGGTGTATTTCTATCATGTATATATATATATATATATATATATATATATGTGTGTGTGTGTGTGTGTGTGTGTGTGTGTGTGCGTAAGTAGATGTATATGTGTATGCGGGAATGTACGTGTATTTGTGAGTGTGCGCGCGTGTGTGTGTGTACTAAAACATCAACCATTTCTAAAAAAAAGTTCATTAACATTTGACTGACAATTTTTTTTAATTAAATTTTATTGTGTTTTTATTGTGTGCGAACAAAATATTTATTTTGCAGGATGTAATGTGCATAGAAATTTTCTAAATGTTTATAATTTTCCTATCAATTTTGACTCGTCTCTTAGGCATTTTCATTATATCTTGTGCTATATGTGATTGCTTGTAGAAAACAATTATGATACACAACTCTAAGACGTTCTAAATTTCTTTAGATGAAAATAGATTCAATAATTTTTGGTCTGTCTTTTTCACTGTAATATTGTAGTGTAATAATTTTCGTGATGTCAACTAACACTCGTCGCCAACATTTGTAATGTTGTGACACTATTTAGAGGTTTCGTGAAAATTAAAAGGGGGGAATAATTAAGGCGAGAAGAAGCTATAACGAAAGACATTCTGAGCGATGTTATTTTTTTGAACAAAGAAAAGTGGTAAAGATTTTTTTTTCAGTTGCAAAACAAAGTTTGTTTTTTTTTCGCGGAAGATAGGAAATTCGTAAGATCTCGGATCTGTCGGAATTAATTTATCCTGTGACAGGGCGAATAAAAGATAGCAATCTGCCCATGGCAATAACGAAAATTTCAAATTGGTCAAGTGGCCTACAAAACAAAATGCTGGAAGATAACCGTAATCAGGTCGATGATGCGACCGAGAAAAAAGATCAGCTGAGACCGCCCCCAAAGAAAAAGGTAGGGAAAAGATAAAAAGGGAAAGAATAAACCATTAACTATCTTTCGGAGATGTCATTTGGTTTTGGGAAAAGACACCTGTTTTATGTCTAGACCTGGACATGATAAAAGTTTGTTACCGGGACAGATTGTTGGCGACAGGGTGGGAAGACGTTCAGTTGACCACCCAGTTAACGCTTGGCGAAAATCTCGTTGATAAATTCTAGATGACATTCAGTTAAGATAGAGAGTAAGGACCACATTACGAGTCGTAGGGGTCTAGTCAAGGAAAAGAAAGAAAAGAAAAAAGAAGATAATTTTTTTTCTTTGAGCGATAATTGTAAGCTGAGGCCAGACTGGCCGCGCCCACTTGCCGAGCGTTCATTGGCTGAGTGGTGACGTGAGCGGTGGGCGAAGGTAAACATATGAGAAGTAGGGGAGTCCTGTTGACGCCTCTGAGGGGATTGGTGTGAGATACCACTATGAGAAAGAAGGGAAACCTGTTGACGCCCTCTGAGTGGATTGGTGTGAGATACCAATATGAGAAAGGAAGAATTTGGGAGGACAGTTCCCTTAAGAACCCCTCTAAAACAGAAAGTAATGAACTTCCAAAAATGGAAAGTGATAAATTTTCCTGTCCGAAAACAAAGAAAATCCTTATTGTGGATTTGGAATTATCGAGGAACCCAATCCACAACAGGCCCACACCCGGTTTTGGTCGGCGTCCATATAAACGGAGTAGACGGTGGCAGAGGCAGAGAGAGACGGAGACGCAGACGCAGACAGAGTGACAGAGCAGAGTTGAGCTGTAAGCTCGGAGACCAGCCTCGCAAGAGCCGACTGAAAGATCCACGCATTCCGACTCAGTCTTCTAACCAAAAACAATTTATTTTTGAATAACGACTTAGACTCACACCAGCAAAACAAGTTTTACGAATATCGCCTGAAGATACCATAGAAGCGGTTTGGGAGAAAGACGCAGTCCTGTATTCAGCAACCAGATATAAAAAAAATTGTTATTCTTTTTTTTAACACATTTGAACCTTTCGAGTTGTTACTTTATTTTCTTTTACATATACTTGTCCGATGTCACCTTGGCTCGAATTCGGCTTGCATTACGGCCCGGCGACTGATTGATTTCGTCTACCTAAGATCAAATCACAACGTGGGTAGGTTAGACTAGAAATCAAAGCAGTTACTTTGGTAACTAGACGTTGTCGGCGAGCTGGGAACGACAAAGCTGATACCGAATCTAACCAGATTCCCACCCGAATCAACCAAGAGTTAGAACGTCACATTTGGCACCGCGACCAATACCAAGTCACATTGGTGGTCACAGGATAGCACGGCAACGGGGCCAGAGAGGTCAGGGTGACGTCACAATGTCAGCGAATACGCGTTGTCACTTTCGTAATGCTCGTTGTAGTAGAGACTTTGTAATTGCATTTACAACCATAGTAACGCCATAGAACAATACTTCGAATAACACTCACACTAATAATACTTGTTCAATAGTACTCGCTCGAATAGTAACCACCGTATAGTGATCAGAATAGAGAAATAGTATAGTGAATACAGTAGAAAATAGCGTTTCGTATAGTAATATAGGATAGACTAGAAATGGTGATCCGTTTAGTAATAGAGGATAGATTAGAGACAGAGATCATTTAGTCAACTAAACTACTACCTATTTATGTGTTTCCTCTATGATCATGTGGTCTACTTAATTAAATAACGGGGTCGCTTGTGTTTGCTCACTGACGATCTATGTTCAGACTCAAGTGTCGGCAGCGATACTTTAGGAATAAAGAATTATATAAATACAGTTCGTATATAACAGTCTAACCATTGCTCAGTTGGGAAGTAAGACAGTTGCTCTGACACAAAACATTTTTAACCTGTTTCTTTTTCTAGCTGAATAGCTCAAATAGTGTCAAGATAGCTATATGATACCTGAAAACCTGGAAAAAAGAAACTCAATTATCACATTTTTTCCCATATAATAATAATCGAGGAGGGGTTTAAAGTCTACGGCATATCATTCGCAGCATTTAAAAGACGATAAATTCAACAGCTATAAACAATCTATCACTTTTAATCGCTGTCTACATATATATTATCGTCATCATCATCATTGTCTTGACTTTTGTAATTGCAGCAAGGATCCGAATGCAGAAGCCATATTGAATCTCCTCCACAAAAGTCTATCAATGGCAGCCATCAGCAATGCTGGTATATTCATACTTGTCCAGGATTTGACATTGTCCAACCAGTTTCTACGTAGGTGACCTCTTCAACGGTGCCTTGCATGATGGCTTTTCACAGGCTGTCGTGACTTGTAACGTGTGCAAATCACGCTATTTTTCTCCGTTTGACAGTGACGAGAAAAGGTACCTGGTGGCCCACAAAAATTTCAAACCCTTTCCGCACAAGCTCATCGCTGCTACGTTCCCTATAAAAGATTGCAAAGAGCTTTCGCATGCATTTATCCTCAAAAGGTATATATATATATATATATATATATATATATATATATATATATATATATTGTTGAAAATACAATTATGCTTGACCATGAAAAAAATAAACAAAAACTAAAAATTCTTGAAGCTACACACACACACACACACACACACACACACACATATATATATATATATATATATATATATATATATATATATATATATAACGTGTTTTAGTGGACTGAGCAATTTTCAATCTGCTTGCCTGAATCATCTTCAAGAAGCGAGAGCAAGATCAAAAAGGTCAGCCAATCTAACAGTGATCTCATAATTCTCACACCTACTCTATATCTGGCCTCCTTTGTAAATCACAAGCAGGTCTTAAATGCCACTTAAGATTATCGCATAAACTTTCATAACTGAATAAATAAGCTGGCAGATCCTCATACGTCGAAACTGACGGGAGAGTCCATTAGTATTCTTATATATATATATATATATATATATATATATATATATATATATATATATATATATATATATATATATATATATATATATATATATATATATATATATATAAAGGCTCAAACACTAATATTCCTTGGTTATAATTTATTACATTGGAATCGTAATCACGATACAATTCACCTGACCTACAAATTTAAAAAGAATTGTTGGTCTGAGGAATTGGATCGTGATTACGATACCAATATAACCATGGAATATTAGGGCTTTAGCCTTTTATATTGTATTCTAGACATAGACTTCTACCTGTAATCTATCCTCTTGGGAATATATATATATATATATTGACCACTATTATTATCTCTCTCTCTCTCTCTCTCTCTCTCTCTCTATATATATATATATATATATATATATATATATATATATATATATATATATATATATATATATATATATATATTAAATACATTTTTATGTTTAACGTTCTTTTTATAGATACAAGTATTTAAGTAAATGCTCGGTTTATAATAAACAGTATTAAATAACATTTACCGATCTGAATGTCCGAGAAATTTTCATAGAAAATATTCGTCCTTTGACAGGATTCGAACCTGCATCCTATACGGAACCGCCATTTATCCAGGCGTGCCTAACCGATTCGGCCACAAAGGATCGTTCGTTTGGCAAGGTCGAATTTACTGCTTATAAATTATCCTTTGTGGCCGAATCGGTTAGGCACGCCCGGCGGTTCCGTATAGGATGCAGGTTCGAACCCTGTCAAAGGACGAATATTTTCTATGAATCTATGAAAAGTTCTCGCACATTCAGGTCGGTAAATGTTATTTAATACTGTTTATTATAAACAGAGCATTTACTTAAATACTTGTATCTATAAAAAGAACGTTAAACATAAAAAATGTCTTTAATAAATAAATTGTCGGACTTTGTCCATTTCTTAATGTATATATATATATATATATATATATATATATATATATGTGTGTGTGTGTGTGTGTGTGTGTATACGCGTTTAACAATGTTTAACTACACACAGATGTATGCTTAATATTGTTTTCATTAAGAATGTATCTATGCATATATATACAGACTTGATACACACGAGGCTGCAGATTCAAATCCCATTGAAGGCATATCTTCCTTAATATGTTTCCCCGTGTACAGGCCGGTAGACGAATAAAATCAACATTTGATACTGTAAAAATTTGTCGGATTAAAAAATAAAACTTTTTAATATCGAAAACCTCTGTTCGGATACGGAACTGATCAGATAGATATTTTCAATAAATTTGAACGAGTGAGTGTGCTTAATTCTTTGAGCCCTGACCGCCGCTTTACCGGTGGTAGAGAAAAATGCCTCAATGCTCAGCCGCCGGTTGGGCATTGTAACTATTTTTATATTGTATTGTAACTATTTTTATATATACCGTGAAACATTACATACAATTATTTGCGAATTTTGACTCAAGACTTCAGGCAGAAGGGTTAAAATTGTAGGGGAACGCAGAGCTCAAAAGATCAAAGACAAATCCAATCCTGCTCGATTAGGAAGCTCTTAATAGACGAGCGGTTGAAGCACGATGGATCAGACGCTGGTTTCTCCAGTAAAGGAGGACATAAGATTGAATCTTGTGGAGAGGCACATTTTCTCTAATAAATTTTCGAATGTGCAGACAGGTAAACGCAATAAATAAGGATTAAATTATAACAGAGCGTCTATGCAAATACAGGTATTCCCTGAAAATAACTTTTGAAGTTTTACGTACATCTATCTATCTATCTATCTATATCTATATATATATATATATATATATATCTATATCTATATATATATATATATATATATATATATATATATATATATATATACGTAGATCTATATCTATCTATTACGTACATCTCTATCTATCTATCTATCTATCTATCTATCTATCTATCATATATATATATATATATATAAAATAAAAATATAAAAATATTATGCTTTAGGTTGTATGGAGAACTTTTAAAAAATTAATATTAAAGAACCCTGGATTCTTAATCTGACAGTTCTCTCTCTCTCTCTCTCTCTCTCTCTCTCTCTCTCTATATATATATATATATATATATATATATATATATATATATATATATATATATATATATATATATATATATATTTTTTCTTAAATAATAATTTCTATCTATCAATTTTCATAACTTTTTCAAATTATAAATAAATTTGATCTTTAACAATTTTACAAATACGTTTTACATAAGACAACGAATTCGGAAATTGTCGATATTATTTTATCAGAATTATTTAAACGCGGTCCTAGATTGGCGGCTAGGTCTCATCAATTTAAAATTTAAATGGTTAGATGCAACCGTAAGTTCTATCGCAATTTTCACTTGCAGAACTCTCTTACGGCTTTTTGCTATCTTGTCAAGCTTGATCTTAAAAAATTTAAATGCAATGTTAACCATTATCTTCTGTCTTCTTTATTCTTGTTCTTTTATTGTCCTTTCTCCCTTAAAAAGTTTATTTTCTCATATTCTCTAACACTCACTAACCCCTTGCGTCTTAGTGGTTTTATTACCTTGTTCGGTGTGAAATATCCATTCAGTTAAGTGTCCGTCGGCCAAATGTCCATTCGGTTAAGTGTTTGTCGGACAAATATCCATTCGGTTAAGTGTCCGTCGGCCAAATGTCCATTCGGTTAAGTGTCCGTCGGGCAAATGTCCATTCAGTTAAGTGTCCGTCGGACAAATGTCCATTCGGTTAAGTGTCCGTTGGCCAAATGTCCATTCAGTTAAGTGTCCGTTGGCCAAATGTCCATTCAGTTAAGTGTCCGTTGGCCAAATGTCCATTCAGTTAAGTGTCCGTTGGATGAATGTCCATTCGGTTAAGTGTTTGTCGGCCAAATATCCATTCGGTTAAGTGTCCGTCGGCTAAATATCCATTCGGTTAAGTGTCCGTTGGCCAAATGTCCATTCGGTTAAGTGTCCGTCGGCCAAATGTCCATTCAGTTAAGTGTCCGTTGGCCAAATATCCATTCAGTTAAGTGTCCGTTGGCCAAATGTCCATTCGGTTAAGTGTCCGTCGGGCAAAACCCCTTGCGTCATAGTGGTTTTATTACCTTGCTCGGTGTGAAATAATTTTTAAGAATAATGACTGTCATTATTTTATGCAATTTATAAAATTATTATGGATTAAGGACACTCGAATAAATAGTCGAATAAATGGTTGTATATATCCATACATATATTTTTTATTTATATTATAAAAAATTAATGAGATTAAATATAATGATTTGTGACAAGTGCAAAAAGATGTATTCAGGCTCAAAACAAACCTTGCAGAATAAAATTCAAATTCAAAGAGACATTGAAATCGAAAGAAACCTTAATAGAAAATTTTCTGGAGAAGAGAAATGAAAGAAAAAGTGGATTGAAGAAGGAAGAAAAAAAGAAGGAAACAACTTGAAAGTAAAAAGTGATGAAGAGAAGAAAGAGAAGAAAATGAAGAAAACGAAGAAAGGAAATAAAGTCCCCATGAATTAAAGAAGAAATAAATGAAAGTGAAAAATTTCGATGAACACGGAAATTAAAAGGGAAATAAAACGAGGTAAAAGAATTTATTAGAGCAATAAAATCAGACATATTAAAAAAAAAACAATTCAGAAGAAGAAAAAAGTAACGAACTTGAACGGTAATATATATATATATATATATATATATATATATATATATATAGTTAGTTTATGAAAAACTAGGTAATCCGTATGGGTAAACCTAAAGAGGATAAAATCCAGAGAGCTCAATGTAAATCCAGAGCAAATAATTTAAATAAAAACAGACCACTTTAAGGTTCCATGTAATAAATTATTTCACCACAGCCCTTTTAAAGGACTGCGGATCACCAGACTTTAATTCTAAAGGTTGAAACGTAAAACCTTTGGAAGTAAAGTCTGATGATCCGAAAAACCTTTGGAAGTAGAGTCTGATGATCCGCAGTCCTTTAAAAGGGCCGTGGTGAAATAACTTATTACATGGAACCTTAAAGTGGTCTGTTTTTATTTAAATTATATATATATATATATATATTTCCTTCCTCTCTCATCTCTTTTCTTGTATACATAAATAAGGTTAGTAATGCAAAGCGGACGAAAAATTTTCACACATACATCGGCAGTATGAATTGACTGGATTTTAAGTTTAGATCATATTGTTTTTTTATTGTGCGTAGTGTCACCACAAATGTATCCACACATTTCCGGTATCTATTTTTTAATTTTAATTTTAGGTCAGCGATTCGGTAGTGATTTATGTATCTGAAACTAATTCACATTTATCTGTATCTCACTCATTTAAACCGTTATTTAACTCCTCTCTTTAAAACTTCTCTGTTAAATTTTAATCCCCAACTTCACATTTAGGCCTTCCTGTTCTTTCTTCTGTGACACCACTCTCTAGAGCTTTCATACATTTCCCTCTCAAACACATACACTCACTAAAATTTTGTTTTTTATACCCGGAGTTATATTTTTTCGATTTCTTTTTGAATTTGTAGATCTGATGAATTGGATCTTGATTACGATTCCAATGTAATAAATTATAACCATGAAATATTTGTGTGTGAGTCTTTTATATTATATTCTTACTCTGTCCTGGACATTGAGTTCAACCTGTATTCTATCCTCTTGGGAATATATATATATATATATATATATATATATATATATATATATATATGAATAAAGAGGAAAATTGTTCTTAGCCGGCGCATTTCCTCTTTTCAGGAATTTTTTTCAAGGTAATGCAGGATTCATTTTTTTCCTCATGTTTATAGACAAAGCGAAGGTTCCATCAGTTTTTCAACTTTATTTTGGGAAAGTAGAAGAATTTTCATTGGTTTAAAGGAGACTCGTGTTGAAGATACAATGTGTTATAATTCAAAGTCTGTCGAAATAATTTTTTAAACAAATATAGTTTCGAGTTTGGTCAGATTGTTATCGTCTGGGATGAATGCATGTGCTGTACATACTCGAAAACATGAGTTAATGGATTTGACTATTGTGATTCTTTCTGGAAATATGAGATTAGAAAGAAACCGACTCGTAGATTTATTTTTAATAATATTCGTAATCGGAATTCACGAAAATTTTCCTTCTGGGTGAATTATTTTCCATTTTGGTGAGTGTGGGATTGTTTAATTAAAAATCGAGGCTGAATTTATTTCTGTTAATTTTAAGTAACCATACTTTAATTCCATTAAAATTAGACTCCCTTTTGTTTCCATTAAAATAGACAGCATTTTAACTCCATTAAAAGTAGACTCCATTTTGTATCCATTAAAAATAGACTCCATTTTAACTCCATTAAAATTAGACTCCATTTTGTATCCATTAAAAATAGACTCCATTTTAACTCCATTAAAAGTAGACTCCATTTTGTATCCATTAAATTAGACTCCATTTTAACTGCTTTAGAATTTGACTCCATTTTGTCACAATTAAAAATAGATTCCATTTTAAAATTAGACTCCATTTTGTTTCCATTAAAATAGACCTAACTGTGGCTCTATTAACAATATACCCATTTTAACTCCATTAAAAATAAACTTCATTTTGTCTACATTAAAAATAAGCTCTATTTTAACTCCATTTAAAATAGACTCTATTAAAATATACACCATGAACTTATTGTAGTGTAACCAGTTACCTACTGATTATACAAAAAACACGTTGCAAATATATTTTTTGGTATATATTACCTATTAATTTTAACTAATACATTGTATTTATCATTCTTGTGTGACATTATTTAGGTTGCTAGAAAGAAAGAAGAAGAAAAAAAGAAAGAAAAATGCGAGAATTAAATTTAGGTGATAAGAAGCCATCACGAAAAGGACACTAAGCGATTTTTTTCTAACAAAGAAAAGTGCTAAACGTTTTTATTCTCATTAGCGAGGAAGGTAAGGTCGCGGATGTGTCGGATTTAATTTAATTTATGACGGCGAACCGAATGGTGAAAATTTCAGGTCGGTCAGGTGACCTACAGGGCAGAATTCTAAGGAGATAAAAATTAATTGGGTCGCGGAAAAATGTCCCTTGGACCCACCGCAGAATTACAAAAACAAAAGACTAAACCATTAGCTATCTACGGAGATCTTTGAAAAAGGCAGGTTTCGTGCCAGGAGCTGGCTATGATAAGAAAATTATTTTATCAGAACTAATAATTAACGCCAGAATACGATCTCATCGGATGACCACACACTTATTTGGCGAAGGTACGGAGGATGAATTCCAGGTGACATTTAGGATAAGAATTGAGATTAAGACACCATACTACGAGTCTAAGGACTTGTTGTCGAGAAGAAAAAAGAGAAAAAAAAAGAAAAAGAAAAAAAAAAAAGAAGACAATTTTTCTTTCTTTGTGCAAGATTTTTTAAACCGAGGCTAGTCTGGCCACACCCACACTGCTGGGCGCCCATTGGCTGAATGGTCGCGTGAGCGTTAGGTGAAGGTAAACTATGAAGAAGGAGGGGAGGACTGTTAACGCCCCCTGAATGGATCGGTATGAGATGCCATTGTGAGAGAGGGGGGAAAACCTGTTGACGCCTCCTGAAGGGATTGGGTGAGATACCGATATGAAAAAGGAAGAATCTGGAAGAACTTCCAAAAATGGAAAATAATAAATTTTCCTGTCCGAAAACAAAGAAGTGGATTGTGGATTTAGAATTATCAAGGAACCTCAAACCCCGACAAGCCCACCCCGGTCTTGATCGGCTTCCATATGAGCAGAGTCGCAGCGAGTGAAAATCAGTTGGGTTCGAAAAGTTGGAGTTGGCAATTAGCAGAGACAGTTACAGAGTTAATAGCCTCGCAGAAACCTGACAAAGATTCCACGCAATTCTCGACCTCAACTTCTAACCAAGAACAATTTATTTTTGAAGAACGACTTAGACTCACACCACCAAAACAAATTTTACGAATATCGCCTGAAGATACACCAAAACTAGTTTCTTAAAAAAACAAATTAAGATGTTAAGACTCGCCTAACAAACACAAAATGTCACGAATCCATATAATCGGGTTGGTAGAAAGACGGAGTCCTGTATTCAGCAACCAGATATAAAATATTGTTATCCTTTTTTTTAACACATTTGAACTTTTCGAGTTATTACTTTATTTTCTTTTGCATATACTTGTGTGGTGTTACCCTTGTTCGAACTTGACTTGCATTACGGCCCGGCGACTGATTGATTTCGTCTATCTAAGATCAAATCACAACGTGGGTTGGTTAGACTTGAAGTCAAAACAGTTACTTCGGCAACCAGACGTTGGAGGCGAGCTGGGAACGACAAGGCTGATACCGAATCTAACCAGATTCCCATCCGAATCACCAAAAGGTTAGAACGTCACATTTGGTGCCGCGACCAATACCAAGCCAGTTGGTCGTCACAGGACAGGATAGCACGACGGACGCGGTCAGGCAGACGTCACATTTGGCGCAGCGACACCGGGGGACGTCACACTTGTATCATTTATTTTAAATTAATTTGTAGAGAATTAAGCAACGTAAACAGAAAACTTATCAAGAATAATTTCTCAAACGATGTTCTTACTGAAAAATTAAAATTGCTTTTTTATATATGCGTGTGTGTTTGTGCGTTAGTGTTAAAATTAAGATAAAAATAAAATATATCTGTAAAAACAGATCATGAATAAAGAGAAAAGGAAATATTTTCGCTTTGTCCTCTTTTCAACGTAAATATTATTTTATTTTAGTTCAATACAATATGGTGTTTTGAAAGTGTAATTTTTTGCTAGTTTACATTTTCGAAGTAAAATCTATTGTGCGTTCAGCATTCAACGCTATTTATTTTCTTTATAAGGTCGTATAAAATTGTGTCATGTTATATTATAAGAATACCATCTATGTATCTGAAATAAGATTAATTTTCTGCTAAAATACTTTTAATAATGAAAACTTTCTAGAAATACTAAAACGCCACTAAGAGTGGGGCAAATCGGTAAAAAATTGATTATTGATTAAATGGCAAAATTTTCTGATGTCATGTCTCCTCTTGTTCTTGTAACGGCATTCATCCGAGGTGGGTTGAGCCGGTTCCAATATTAGAGCTTCATGGGAATTTGGAATTCACAAGCGGTTCCCAAACCCGCATGTATAACACATGAGATTTGATTATAGTGGTGAAGGTTTCGTGCAGGACCATCCACACTTTTTGAAGGGCCGAATACAGAGACCTGGTGCACTACGTGCCACAAGGTCCCCAAACGACCCTCCCCAGGTTTTGAATTCAGAGTTTTCCTTCTCCTAGACCAGTTTCCATCCTAGGCTATAGAACCCAGTCTGTCCTGCTATTTATCTATAGCTGGATGGAGAAGAAGAGGATTCCCACCTTTCCCAAGGGTATTAGCACGTAAGTGGAATTCTAACTCGGCTCTTCGATTCCGCAATCCATTACTCCGCCGTGCACTGTGTAGGAAGAAGCAATTTTATTTTTGTTTACTTAAATGTGTTTTTTCGTAAATTTAGCAATTTCTTCACAGGAACATTTGTATATAAAGATAGTATATAAAAACTAGCTATATATATATCTTCATATCTAAACTGGCCGTATATTTGCCTTCCTTTAACTGAATTCGAGGCACCAAAGTCACTAAGGTACAACAGATTATACAGTGTGAAAGAATTAGAAGACAGTAGCAATACTGATGAGCGAGAACACTAGAAGAACAATCAGGAAAACAGCAGATAACGATTGACATTGCATTTAAATTTTTAAAAATCAAAGTTGACCAGAAACATTGGAACCGGAGGCGAGAAGTGCGAGAAAAGTAAAGGAAAAGAAACGTAGAAAGTACATCTAGTCAACTCAAATGTAAAATGATGAAACCTTCTTACTAATCTAGCACTGCGCTTAAATTCATAACTTCTACGTAGCAATAGAAAGAGCTCAGTCGAACAATTACCATAAAATCTTATATATAAAGTACATTGTATTTGTATGTGTGTCTTTGCGTTTGCGTGTGTCCAAGCTACTCTCCCGCCCCCACTGGTTCGAGTTCAATGCTCATTCAAAAGCCCTGGGAAAGTTAGGTGCAGGGAACGATTTTCGTTGGGCTCAGATTCAGAATTGCCAGATTATGCGAGTTAAATATATATATTAATATAGCATACTAAGCATTATCGTTGCTTTCATGCTTCAAGCGGAGTAACACTTATTTTCATTTTGTATCCAAAATTGCAGTGCCCGTTTTAAAAGAAGGACTATTTGTTTTTCGCTTCTGATTTTTCGCTTCCCTGCCAGCTAAAATCTTCGAAGATTTAAATGCAACGCCAATCGCCATCTTCTGTCTTCCTGGATTTTATTCCTTTATTATTTCTTTTCCTGTCAGCTAAGAACTTCTCAAGGGACACGGTTAGCTAGAAAGCATAGTCACTGCCTTTCTTTTCAGGAATTCTTTTTTTAACCGTTTCTTTCCGTTAGTGGAAAATTATGACTTAAAAAAATGTTTATCATTCTTATTACGAGGCATTACCACCAGAGTTAAGCATATTTCTATTTACATATAAATTGTTTCAAAGTCCGAGCAGAAGCGAATATTTAAATTTGTGTGTTTAGCGGCTTTTCGAACAGAAAAAAAAACCCTCGTTTTTGTTACATTGGAAGAGAGTGTAGCTGCCGACACTGGAGTTTGAACACAGATCATGGGCGACAAACACATTTAAGCTAACACCTCTGGAGGACTCTTGATTTGGCCATCATCATAATAGTTAGGAAGGAATAGATGCGATAGGCATCAATAAACTACAAAACTCAAAATCAATCACTGCATTTAAGTATTAAATTAATATTTAAGCTTTAAAAGTTCAACGATAATTCTTCTGCTGCCACTTAATTTAAAAACGATTTGATGTACGTAGATCCTTATTTTCCATACAAACAATTATTTTTATCTCATAGGTGACAGAACAGGGGATAATTTATAAGATAAAATTAATGGCGTGTTAAGATGGGAAAATAGAAATTAAAATTAGTTATATATTCAACATTTGAAGAGTTAGAGAAACATAATAGCTAATTAAGTAAAACCTATTTTATGGAATTTATATGAATAAATGCGAAATTGGAGCTCGATACTTCCACGAATTCTGAGATTAAAAAAAACCTAGCTCTACTTTATAGAAATTTACGCACAAAACGCACAATATCTGTATTATATTAGGTTGATGCAAAAATAATGTCGTTTTCTCACATATGTTACTTTTATATATGATTTCTGATTTAATTCATTGATATATATATATAGCCATGTTATATATCATTTTGAAGCGCGTTTTTCGCTCTATCGAATCGTGCTATTCGTTACCGTTCTCAATCTCTTCATTCATTTTTTGCAGGCTTTTCGGCAGCATGGACAAAATTCAAATCCGCACGATTTTCTTCTTCCAGTTCAAACTAGGCCGAAAAGCTGCCGAGACAGCTCGTGATATCCATGATGCGTTTGGCCAAGGAACCACTAACGAACGTGTGGCACAACGGTGGTTCAAGAAATTTCGCAATGATGACGAGAGCCTCGAAGACGAAGACGGTCGCGGCCGGCCGACTGCGATTGATAACGAACTTTTGAAAGCCTTAATTGAAGCCGATCCTCGCAAAACCACACGAGAAGTTGCTGTTGAACTCGAGGTCGACCACTCAACAGTCGTTCGCCATTTAAAGCAAATAGGGAAGTCAAAAAAGTTGGATAAAGTGGTGAACGATAATAAAAAAAATCGTCAAAAAACGATATTATTTTTGCACCAACCTAATATATTATCTATTTCTAGGCACTATCACACTTCTGCTCTGACTAATTTTTATATTGATTTTAAAATAAGTTTATTTCATTAATTAACTTTCCTTCATTACTGCTCTTTTATCCGAGGATTGTCTTGAGTTTCATATCAAAAACAGTTCCGTCTAGAAATATTATCTTATATAGTGCAGAAAAGTGTTTGAAATTTGTATTTTACCTGACCTTCAACAAGTTGGCATCTATTTGTAAAACTTTCCTTAACTATAACAAGCCAATTTATAAATGAAATGTTCATTTAAAATTTTTGTTTCAAAGATTTCAAGTAGTGAATATATCTTTACGAAGGGATAGCGAGCGGATATCTATTTATAGAAATGACACAGGAACAAACTTTCCGGTGGTAGGAAATTCACTGAAGCCAAGATGCCAGGTCTGAACCAATAATATTGCTGATATATCTTTAAATTTTATCAATAATCTCTATATATATTTAAAGGGCACCGAATCATATTGTTTATATCTAAACTAGTCATATGGTTTTCTTTTCGAATAACAGAATTTACAGAAATTATTCACTTTCATTTATTAGGTATTAAGTACCTCACTCACCATGTACCACAGTAAACCTCGCGTTTCCAATTTAACTTGAATAAATTATATGAGATTTTTTGAAATTTAAAAAACTTAACGATAATTCTACTTCTGTTTCTGAAGAATATCTGTTGCAAAATAAATTAAAAAAAAATCACATTTGTCTTAATATAATCTATCAAAGGACGAAACGCGCCGGTAAAGTTTAATTTTCCTCATATCTATTTCTCTCTCTCTCTCTCTCTCTCTCTCTCTCTCTCTATATATATATATATATATATATATATATATATATATATATGTGTGTGTGTGTGTGTGTGTATGTGTGTGTATTTAGGCAGCATACCTTCATTCAAGCATGTTCGGTTAAATATATTAGGTAAATAAATAAATTGAATAAATTTTATGAGCGTTCTGAAATTTAAAAAAACTTAACGATAATTATAATTCTTTTATGAATCATGTCTCTTCCAAAATAAATTAAAAAAAATTACATTTGTATTGATATAATCTATCAAAGGACGAAACGCGTCGGTAAAGAAATGTTTAGTTTGTCATCGTCTCTCTCTCTCTTTCTCTCTCTCTCTCTCTCTCTATCTGTCTGTCTGTCTGTATGTCTGTCAGTCTCTCTCTCTCTCTCTCTCTCTCTATATATATATATATATATATATATATATATATATATGTTTGTGTGTGTGTGTATATAGGCAGCATAGCTTCATTCAAGCATGTTTTGTTAAATATTTTTGTTAAATATTTTAGATATGACTTTATTTTGATTTTAATCCCCTCAGATTTATTTATTTATTATTAATTTAGGAAGAAACTTCTCAAATGTTTATGACAACAATGTTTTTTTCCAAAAATAATTAAATTATAATTGTTAAAAACAACAATAAAAATTATTTTAAAAATCTAATAAAAAATACATAAGTTACCTCCCTTATATAGCGGTTAAACATGTTTGTTAGAATTCTACGCTGTTCATGCTCACATATTCATAACCTCTACTGATTCTTTGTCTCAAAGAATCAAATTCTGAAGATGGTCTCCGATGAGATTGAAAGTACTTGGGCAAATAAAAAGATTATATGAGTAACGATCACGGCGTTTTTCTCTACCAAATAAATTAATTCGTGATCCTGAAATGATTAAAATTAAAATAAATGATATTATTTGTTTGTTTGGGTTTTATGGCATATCAACCACTGTGGGTTATTTGATGCCAAATCCAGTTTATATGAATTTTAAATGCCTATTTTGTATGGAATAAACAATGTATAGCTGGCAACATTATTGTTTAAAAAAATGTATAGCTGGCAACATTATTCTTTTAAAAAAACGCATAGCTGGCAACATTACTTCTTTACAAAAAAACGTATAGCTGGCAACATTACTTCTTTACAAAAAAAACGTATAGCTGGCAACATTACTTTTTTACAAAAAAACATAGACCTGGCAACATTATTATTTCAAAAACTTAGAGCTGGCAACATTATTGTTTCAAAAACTTAGAGCTGGCAACATTATTTTTCTGAAAACATTATGTGAGACCTTGCTGTTGGATGTAGTTTATCGCCGTACCCAGGACGCGGATATAGTTTATCATCATACCCAGGACGCGGATGTAGTTTACCGTCATACCCAGGACGTGAGTAAGACTTGGAAAACTAGGAGTTCACTATTTGCCCATAGCTGGGACCCTAACAGTTGCTACCACCCCGGGTCAAGATGGACCTGGGAACACCAGCAATTAAGAGGTGGTTCCACGCTCCTCAAAACCTCCTGATCAGAGGCTTTGCTGTTGGATGCAGTTTAACGTCATACCCAGGACGAAATGATATTACGTATACGATATAAATATATAAATAATACGTATAAACTATTTAACCAAACATGCTGGAATACATACATACATACATATATATATATATATATATATAT
>OZ010604.1:23544215-23546715 GCA_963932145.1 Acanthosepion lycidas
TTATTATTAGAATTATAATAATAATACTTGTTATTATTATTTTTTTTTGTTTGTTTTTTAATATTTGAAAGGTAAAAAACAATACAAATTTGACTAGCGATAAAAACGAAGCAAAATAACGTTATAACTGGAAACGCTTTTTCAACAAAATTGAAATTACTAACAAACGTTATCATAATTTGTTGAGTTCTAAATTCAGGGAGAGACGGCACGTCCTTTCCAAGTTCCAACAAATAAACGGATATGAAGCCTTCCTGAAAAACCATAAATATTGTTTCATATGTGCAAGTTTATTAGATTTCTAGATGGTCTTTGTGGGATTCACATGTTAACGTACCCCTTTGTGCAAATCAATTGAAAGAAAAAGAATAATTCCGTTATTATTTTTTTTTTTCGTATTTTTCCAATGAAACATGAACCAGGGCACATGTTAGTACTTAGTATGTCCATTCCATGAAGTCTTTCCTTACAGATTAACCACAGATTCTCAATTGGATTTAAATCAAAAGAGATTACGGGCAAGTCTACAGTACTTTGATTTGCTCACTTGAAAGGCTTACCATTGTGTTCGTGCAGCGTTACAATTTTCGTACGCTTACTTGGAGTAACGTCAATCACAGACAATAGCCGTAGGACAACTAATCGATATTCGAGACAATAGTGTCTGGGCGTGATAAAAATCTGATGCAACCACGGATGACGCAATATTTTTCAGTGCCAAACAAATTTCATCATAAACACAGAAAATAGATTCATATTACTGCACACCACTGCAAGTGACCTAATCTGAAGAAAAAATAGAAATTGATTACACCCTGTCACTCTAGTGGGTCTCAAACTGGCCGTATTTTGAAAGAGAAGAAATTAGAGCGGTTGTTTCAATTAATTAGCACAAAGGGATATATTCGTAAGTGTAACTGTATATGCGTTTTATGTGTCTGTGTGTCTAGTAGACAGCGCAATGTCTGTTGACTTTTTGCATTTGGGAGCTTTTTTACGTAAATACGGTTTCTTTTAGATAAATAGACGTTAGACTCTTTACAAATGGATTGAATAAGTTTCGACGATGTAATATAATGTTTTTGAAGTGTGTTAAATTTGTTAGTATTGTTATTAGTAAGTCCTCGGAGAACTTCCGAGGTAAAGAATTTTTTTAAAAATTAGGGTGGTATTATTAAACATTATTTCTACTTTTTCCCATATCGCATTCAGAGGGGAAGCTGTAATAAAATGAATCATGTTAGATTGATAAAATTTCCTATTTGCTCTTTATCGTCTGTTCCATATATATATATATATAATCAACCAGAGACAGACTGTTTCGCTGCATCACATCTCATCAGTGTGGCTAGACATGCGATTGCTTCAAGCCGGGACGGAAACCAGACCGATGTGGTATGTAGTCAGATTCAGAGAAAGAATTTTGCGTATGAATCTTTTCATAAGTACGCCAGTGACCTAGAGAACTCAATCCGCCTGGAGAGTCTTGCATTATCAGCAACAATAGTGACTGTTTACAAATTCACACTTTCTCCCCGTAGTGTTTGACTGAATTAATTTTTTTCGGAAGGACACACACCGACACCTATTACATAAATAGAAATCAAAATGTACCTCATGCAAATAGCTATTTCTACCAACAAATCTTGTAATTTATATGCTCTGTAAAATTACATTGAGCTCTTTTTGTGGATCAGTTTTGATATTTTATATTATTAGGATTCACTTGGATTATATACCAATGGACTATCACCTCTCTCTCTCTCTCTCTCTCTATATATATATATATATATATATATATATATATATGTGTGTGTGTGTGTGTGTGTGTGTGTGTGTGTGTGTATTATATATATGTGTAAAAATATATAGAAAATAGGAAATAGTTAACGGTTTTTAGTCGACATCATCAAATTTTCGTATTGAATAATTAGCATAAAAACAAACACACAATAAAATAATAAATACAAATTTTATACTCCATAGTCTAAATAAATAGTTTAAATGCTCTGCCAAAAAAAAAAAGAAAAAAAGATAACCCTTTAAGAAGTCGTCAAAAAAACAAATGTGAGCGAATTATGTTTTTTTATATACACAAAACCCTTTAAGAAAAAAATAAAAAATAAAAATAAATAAATCTCCATAGACACTTACCCAGACTAGACGATGTCATCTTCCGCTTTAGATTTAGCCACCCCAACCTTAGCCTGACTTGACGTCTTTGAATGTAACTGAGATATTGATACAAATTATTAACCCTTACGCCCCTTTTCTGAAAATAATTGCTCTAGCCGTTACCATAGTAATTTTAAATTTAATAATGAATATGGTTATAAAACCCGTAAATTTCAGGAATTAGTTATTTCCCCAAAATTTCGCTTGAAGATGGAACAGAGCTTGGTACTTTAATTCAATTTAATTCAAATACTTATATTGAAGTTTTCGGCTCTTGTTTTGAAATGTATTTAGCGTTGGTATCATATTTTTAAATAAATAATTA
>OZ010604.1:23551715-23631715 GCA_963932145.1 Acanthosepion lycidas
CTCCCTTGAATCGATCCTCCAGATCTACAAATCAACAATTCGCCCTTGCATGGAGTATTGCTGACATATACGGTCTGGAGCCGCTTCTGTTTGCCTCGGGGTTCTTGATAGGCTCCAGAGGCAGCTATGCTATATAATTGGCCCTGCTCTGGCATCTCGACTACAGTCACTCTCTCACAGACGCGCCGTCGCCTCTCTCTGTCTTTTTTACAAACAATTTCATGGCAATTGCACCGAGGAGCTGCATTCGCTGGTCCCCAAACTTCATGAGTTCAAGCGACCTATGAGGCTGGCATAACGCTCTCACCCCTTCACTGTCGAAACTCCTAAATGTAGCCGTCTCTTCTACTCCAATAGCTTCATGTCTCGCCCTTCTCGTCTGTGGAACTTCCTTCCCTATTCCTGTTTCCCTGAGAGCTATACTCTCAAACTATTCAAATGTAATGTCAATCGACATCCCCAGTTGCCTTGATCTATCCACTATCCTTCTCCTCATTCTTTCCTCTATCACTTCGTCTGATCTTGCTCCAAATCTTCTGCAACCCCTTGCGTCCTAGTGGCTTCTCGCCTTGCTTGGGGTGAAACGCTTAATATATATATATATATATATACATATATATATATATTGGATGCCAGGAAAAGCCAACTAATCAATACTTCTGGCTCTGCTATTGCAGAGCATGTAATAAATTGTATTTGATTTTAGTGAGGACCGTTTTTAGATTTTATCTAAGTCTCACTCCTCATATCACCTCAAGGTTCTAGAATCCTTGTATATCAGATCTTGTGGGGCTTCCCTTTGTAAACAGAGGGAAAGCTTACCGGGCCTGAATGTTATTAGACTCTAGGTTTCTTGAAATTCATTTTTTTCTTCTTTCCATTCGTTTTAGTAATCTAAATTACAGGCTTCTATATTTTGATAGCGATTGTAGACGAGATGCCAGATCAGGACCTAACATCTTGCATATTCGTCTTTGGATTTTGTCGAGGACCTCGAGACGTACAGCGGAGCACCGTACAATATATGACAGCAATTTAAACTTGATAAGGCTGCGACGAAACCGGACTTTCTTTTTTTAGCTTATTAAAATGCCATATAAATTCTGCTTTTTCTTCCCAATCATATATATATATATATATATATATATATATATATATATATATATATGAAGACATTTTTATGTTTATAGATTCTTTTTATAGATACAATTATTTAAGTAAATACAAATACTTTCGTGAATACAAATATTTAAGTAAATGCCCTTTTTATAAACAGAGCATTTACTTAAATATTTGTATCTATAAAAAGAATGTATAAACATAATAATGCCTTAAAAATTGTCTGGTTTTGTCCATTTCATAATGTGCATATATATATATATATATATATATATATATATATATATATATATAGAGAGAGAGAGAGAGAGAGAGAGAGAGAGAGACATTATAAATTAACTGAATTATAATATAGTTTTTTCGCTACACAGTTCTAATCATGTTTCAAAAATGGAAGCTAAAAGCTTCGAATTTAATTTTGTATAAATAAGTTACTCCAAATTTCGCTTGAGGATGAAATGGAACTAATGTCTTTAATTACAAAATTAAATTCGAAGGTTTTAGCTTCCATTTTTGAAACATGGTTAGAACTGTGTAGCGAAAAAAACATATTTTAAATCAATTAATTTATAAAATTAATGCTCTGTAAATTTACATTGAGCACTATTTTGTAAAACTAAAAATATCTACGAGAACACCGGATTATATATCTTACTGTTCTTTCTTACTTACTTTATATATATATATATATATATATATATATATATATATATATATATATATATATATATAGTTTTTCCTCTTTCTTTATTCATTCTCTACGTTCAACTTGACTAAGTTCGAGACTCAACTTTGCCTCGGTTTCACCCTAATATCTTGCCGAATGTGATTTGCTTTTTCTATGTTATTGAAAAAGCAAATCACATTAGGCAAGTTTTTTTTTATGCGTCTTGTCCGTACTTTGCCAGGGTAATTTCCACGAAACTTTTCACCTCGGCCCATTTTGCACAATTTTTTGCGGGTTAAACAACTAGCCACATCCTTCCTCCGAATGTCTTCGTCTGAAGGACATTTCTTCCATAATCGTCCACGTTGTCGCCGGCTTGCGTGTTCGTCGCTCGAGACACTGTTTGTCACCTGAGACGTTCGTTGTTCTGTAAATTATTCCCTGAATCGATTTGGTTGTTTGGAAGGCTTTTGTGACAAGAGGTTCTGCACTACTCACTTTACATGTCTACGGAATACACAAAAAAAAAATAAAAATAATCGCATCGATTTTATTTTCAAATAATTGAAAAAAATCAAACAAACTGGATACTCTCATTAAAAAAAAATGGGTACTCTCAAAAAAAACAACATCTGGGTACTCTCATAAAAAAAAACTGGGTACTCTCATAAAAAAACTGGGTACTCTCATTAAAAAAATGGATACTCTCATAAAAACAAAAAAACTGGGTACTCTCATAAAAAAAACTGGGTACTCTCATTAAAAAAAACAAAACTGGGTACTCTCATTAAAAAAAAACTGGGTACTCTCATTAAAAAAAACCCAAAAAAACTGAGTACTCTCATAAAAAAAACTGGGTACTCTCATAAAAAAAACCCTGTTTTTGCGGGGTTTGAATCTATCTCAGGAATGAGATATAGTCAAGGGTCTGGAATTAATGTTACATTTACTGATTGATTTCATATAATAACCGTATAATATTACGTCCTTTCGGCCTCTGATCGCGAGGTTTTGACGAGTGTGGAATCATCGTTTAATTGCTGTTGTTCCCAGGTTCACACTGTCCCGGAGTGGTAGCAGCTGTCAGGGTCCCAGCTATGGGTAATTAGTTAACCCCGAAAACTGGGGTCAAAACCCTATGAAAGTATAGATACAGATTTTATAGCGAAAATAGCAATAATACATTTTTGATAAAAGAAAATATTATCAGCATTACATTTGACACACTCTTTACAAAAATACGTCAATGAAACTAATTTTTAAACTGATTTCATACAAATATTCTATTCATAAGATCATGTCCTAAAATCTTGTGGACATTAAATAACCCATTGGGGTTGACATTCCGTAAAACAAAATAAACCAAAAGCAAGCCGTATAATAGTATTGCCTTTTTTTTTAAATTTATTAATTGGATACTACGTCTTCAGGAAAAATAGATTTCTTTATTCCGATATTTTAAACCAAATTTTCGCTCCAGTCAGCTTTTTAAGAAATAAAATGCTTTCATTTGAATGATTTTAATATTGTCTGTAAGAGGTCTACTTTCGATTCGTCTCGATTTTCCTGTTTTTGTTGTCTTTCATCTCTTGACTGGCTTTAAAATTTCCTGCTGAATGCAATCCATTCTCGCTTTTGTTTTTTGACCGTCTGCGTTGCGTCATAAAGTTCTTTCAGGGATCTTTTCCCTCCTGCTTTCTTTAGTAATATTTTCCCAGATTCTTTCTCAAAATTTCTATCGGTTCCATTTGCGTCATTTCTTCAAACATTTTAAACTTTCTTTTGTTGCCGTTTCCCGACAGAATTTTAATGTCAGATGCTCTCTGAAAAGCTCTCTTGGGGAGAACAGATACGTTTCCCAGGTGGAACACCCTTTTTTTTATTATTCTGAATTATATTTTATTTTTAAAGGATCTTTCTTTAGAATTTCGGTACTCCAAGACCGTCATTGTTTCGTTTCAATGAATTACAAAAATTAAAAAAAAAAAAACAACAACATACATATCGATTGCTGAAATCTTTTCGGCACGACTAAAAAGGGGTTTTAAAGAATTAATTTTCCTTATTTCTTTAGATTTTGGTCTGGCCGAGAACTTTTCAACATGTCATCGTAAAATGCTTTAACAAAAACAGAAGTAGATCAGCTAAAAGATACTAGAAACTCCCTGGATAACATCGTCGGAAAAAAAAAACAGGGATAATTTTTTTTTAAATCTATCGTATGCCTTCTGGACATAGGCAATTATAGCTCTCCACAACTTCCTATTCTTTGTAGGTCGAAACATTACTTGTCATGTTTCTACGCCTTTCGTTTTTCTGTCCTTATTCTTGATATTTTTTTAAAGTAATTCACCCCAAGCAAGGCGGGAGTGCCACTAGCACACAAAGGGTTGCAGAGGATTGGGAGCAAGAGTAAAGAGGCATGTTTGGGAAAAGGATACAGAGAAGGATAGGGAACAAGCTCAGTGTGTCAGATGTCGATTGACATTACACTTGAATATTTGAAGATTATAGCCATCAGGGAAGCAAGTAAGGGGAAGGGAGTTCCACAGACGGGAAGTGAGGGAGAGTAAACGCTTTGAGGAGAAGAGAAGGTTACATTTAACCATTTTGAAAGTGAAAGGGTGGGACCGAAATGAACGTTTAAATTCATGAAGTCGGGGAACCTGTGACAGTAGCTCGTCGGAACAGTTGCCGTGAAAATATTTGTAGAAGAGACAGAGGAAGGGATAGCGATTGTAGACTAGATGCCAGATCAGGACCTATCATCTTGCATATTCGTCTCTGGATTTTGTCGAGGATCTCGAGAAGTACAGCGGGATAACCAGAGCATATATGACAGCAATATTCCATGCAAGGACGAATGGTTGATTTATAGATTTGAAGGATGGACTCAGGTGAGATAAACTTTCTGGAACAACACAGTTCCAATAATTTCAAGTATCCGTCTGATTCTAAATATAAGAGTAATTTTTATTAAACAGTTAAAAGAAAATTATTAAACCCATGACCTCATATTATTTAAACTGTCAAGAGAGCCCGGCGTTTTCCGGGGATGTAACAGTAAGAGATAGATCAAGTATCGACCATCATAAAGACTGAAAAATAAAATTGACAAAGATTATTGTTTAAGGTTGACGGACACGCATGTCTTAATTAGATTTTTTTTTTTTTATGAATTAGTCAAACCCAAACTCAAACAAAAACATTGTTTTCAATCGTTATGAGTCTACCGATTGAATAGAATTTTATTATAAACAATTGTCTTGTAAATGGAATTTTTAAAGCATTCTGAATGTAAAAATAAAGAAAAAAGTGTGCAAGGCAATAAGAAACACTACCTGCCAAAAAAAAAAAGTGAAGTTTTGTTGAAATCGCTTGAAAAATGTAGGAAATCTGATCCCATATATAAACGAACACACACTCAAACAAAAACCTTGGTTTTATAAGTATAACTCGATTTGAGTTGTCCCCCTTTCATTCTGGTGACAGAATCGTGTTTTATCGTGTTTTCAAATTGATTTTGTGCCAAAACAATTGTGTTTTTCCAATTTTTGGCGCTGTCAGAACCACTGCAAGGTAATGTTACGCAGTCCTGTGAAGTTTTGTTGAAATCGGTTGAAAAATGTAGGACATCCGATCCAATATATAAACGTACAGACACACACACACAATCTGCGTTTTATAATAAGTAAGATCAGAACACATAAATTAATCCCAAATTAAATTAATTCAAATCGCAATGTGTAGAAAATTTCTAAAGAAAAACAAATCTTTAAACTTATAAAGTGGTATCCAATGAAACCTTTAGTAAATTGAAAAGTAAAGCTACTACAAGTTTATAATTTTTGTTTATTTATAAGGTTGTATGTAATGCTATAGCTATAAACTGTTAAATGCATTAAAAATACGTAAGTACTATCTAATTACATCCTTACCAAATTGAAAAATAAACCTTTCAAGATATTTTAATATTTTACCCTTATTGGTAAAAATGATTTTTTTTTCAATGTTTAGGTCTAACTTTTTCAAAAGCTAAAACAAATTAAAATCTTTTAATTTAACTCTTGAACAAATATGATCGTCTTATGAATGTAGGATTACAAAGGTCCATGACGCTAATATATATATAGACACGGTGGATTAATGAATATCGGGTTGGATTAAGGAATCGGGGAGACGAGCTCGAATTCCAGTCGAATTCATTACATTCACTTACGTGATAATACCCTTGGAAAAGGTGTGAGTCCTCTTCTTCTCGCTCCAGGTATGGGTAAATAGCAAGAGAGACTTGGTTCTATAGACTTGGATGGCAACTGGTCTAGGAGAAGGACAACTCTGAATTCAAACCCGGAGTGGCGAACCTAAGGTGGATGGACTGCACTGGTAACAAACTGTTTTGGTTTATCCTCCCCTTTGGACTCTGCTAGCAAGGCCGAGAGGGGGAAGAAGACGCCTGGGCAGCCCTAGTTCTCCATATATCCCGCCCATGCTCATAGCGCACTGCGCTACTCCATCGTCTCTTGAGATGCCGACGACGATATATATATATATATATATGTGTGTGTGTGTGTGTGTGTGTGAGTAGATAGATAGATAGATATGATAAAGATTCATTTCTGTTATAATTTATTTTATGAATCTTTTTAAATTCATCAGAGGAAAGTTCTTAAAAAACGGAGACCATTGAAAACATGTCAATTTCAGTCGTGTTTCGTTGCGTGCCAATGCATCTCATCAGCCGATTTATATATATATATATATATATATATATATATATATATATATATATATATATGTGTGTGTGTGTGTGTGTGTATATATATATATATGTAAGCGAAACATCAGCTGCGGCACCTCTTCGTAGAGGAATCTTCATCCATATGATCTAAAATTATAATTGTGGAGTAATCTTCGTTGGGTACCCTCATCTTTTCACCTTGGCTAAGATACCTTAATTCTATTTCCCTTCAGAGAGTAATTAAACGTTCTCCACAGCTTCCATTTTGTTTACTTTCTATGAACTGCCATAAATTTTGTGTGATAAAATAGTGGAGTGGTATGAGTTTTTATAGGTTCATGAATTTTTTTCCTATTATTTTTCGTTTAATTATAATCATAGTTTGTTTTACTAAATAATAACTCATAAATATAACCTAGGCTGTAACATTTACTAAAATTTTACTAATTTTACTAATTACTAATTCCCTGCGGAAATTGGGTTGCGTCTTATACAGCCGTGCGTCTTATATGCCGTCAAATAAGGAAATTTCATTTCGTGGGCTTAAATTGCATGACTCTTATGTGAATTATAAGCAAACTTTAGCGTCTTTTAGAAACATCAAATTCCCCCAGCTGACACATAAAATGGATATTTAAAAAAAAAAAAAAAGAGGATTTGTAGCCTTGGTTGGCATCCAGTCTAAATGAACGATAAGTTTGAATTCAGAAACGTGGAGAAAGCAACGTGTCGTTCCTAAGAATTTTTCCCATTTTACAAATAAAGTAAGGGCTTCCGCGGAGAGTCATATGCGTTTACGTTAGGGTGGGGCATGATTCTAAGAAGATAAAGCAATTTTAAATAATTGCTTTTTTCTTTTTCTTTTGAGACGCATGTTCATTGAGGACGTTATCTCTCATGACTCTTGAACAGAGGGTTTCTTTCGTTAATCCTTCGTCGACAGTAATGAACATTTAAAGTGATATTAGAAAAGAATAATTAGAAAAAAGTTTTTTTTTTCCATTTGCCTTTTTTATGCTTGTGAGTTACCGAATGAAAATATAAAAGAAATACAATTAGCAAGATTTGAACTTTTCATTGAATGATCTTAGTTGTCAGCGATTCATGTAACTCACAAACCAACATCTGAATTTCAAAGTGAAATTATTATTATTATTATTATTATTATTATTATTATTATTATTATTCCTGCTTTATAATGCCTATTTCCTTACAAAAAATGTTCTAATTCTTTTTACAATTAGATCAATATCGTTTATTTTATTATTAAGTTCCTCCTATTAAAATCAACCTCGACCCAATTTCGACTTGTTCTTTTGTCCTAATAATTTTTTTATTCTCCATTATCATCTTCTTCAGCTTCATTTACAGAAGTATCGCCGTCTTCTTCTATACTAAGTATCACAGTCTTCTATAATGCCATCGCTTTCTAGAATTTTCTTCTTCTTCTTCTTCTTAATATTATTATTATTATTATTATTATTATTATTATTATTATTATTATTATTGTTGTTGTTGTTGTTGTTTCTCTGTCACTCTATCATTGCCTTTCATGTCTTCGTTGAAGTGTATCTGCTGTAATTTTTGTCATCTTTTTCATCATCATTTTTCTTCTTCTTCGTTTTTTCTCCCCTCTTCCTTCTCCTTCTTCTTTTTCTTCTTCTTCGTTTTTTCTCCCCCTATCGTTCTTCTTCGATTTGTCCTTCCTTCATTCCTTCCTTTTTCTTCTTCTTCTTTCTCCCCCTTTCCTTCCTTCATCTTTGATTTGTCTCTTCTTTCCTTCCTTCCTTCCTTCCTTCCTTCCTTCCTTCCTTTTCTTAATTTCCTGTGTTCTTTTCTTTCTCCCTCTTCTTCGTTCTGTTCCTCCACTCCCTTTTCCCTCTTCCTTTTGCTCCTCCTGTTCCTACCCACCCTTCTGCTTATTAATTTTACTCCTCCTATCCCACCATCCTCTTCTTTTTCATGTTCTACTTCTTCGCTTTGATCCTCTTCTTTCTCTCTTTTCTTTCGACTTTGTTTCCTCCCTGTTCTTCTTCCAGTTCGTCTGCTTCTTCGTTTTTCTATTCTTCTTCTTCTTCTTCTTCTTCTTCTTCTTCGTTTTTCTATTCTTCTTCTTCTTCTTTTTCGTTTTTCTATTCTTCTTCTTCTTCTTCTTCGTTTTTCTATTCTTCTTCTTCTTCTTTTTCGTTTTTCTATTCTTCTTCTTCTTCTTCTTCGTTTTTCTATTCTTCTTCTTCTTCTTCTTCGTTTTTCTATTCTTTTTCTTCGTTTTTCTATTCTTCTTCTTTTTCGTTTTTCTATTCTTCTTCTTTTTCTTCTTCTTCTTCGTTTTTCTATTCTTCTTCTTCTTCTTCTTCGTTTTTCTATTCTTCTTCTTTTTCTTCTTCTTCTTCGTTTTTCTATTCTTCTTCTTCTTCGTTTTTCTATTCTTCTTCTTGTTCTTCGTTTTTTTTCTTGTTCTTCGTTTTTCTATTCTTCTTCTTTTTCTTCTTCTTCTTCGTTTTTCTATTCTTCTTCTTCTTCTTCTTCTTCGTTTTTCTATTCTTCTTCTTTTTCTTCTTCTTCTTCGTTTTTCTATTCTTCTTCTTCTTCTTCTTCTTCGTTTTTCTATTCTTCTTCTTGTTCTTCGTTTTTTTTCTTGTTCTTCGATTTTCTATTCTTCTTCTTCTTCTTTTTCGTTTTTCTATTCTTCTTCTTCTTCTTCTTCGTTTTTCTATTCTTCTTCTTCTTCTTCTTCGTTTTTCTATTCTTCTTCTTTTTCGTTTTTCTATTCTTCTTCTTTTTCTTCTTCTTCTTCGTTTTTCTATTCTTCTTCTTCGTTTTTCTATTCTTCTTCTTCTTCTTCTTCTTCTTCGTTTTTCTATTCTTCTTCTTGTTCTTCGTTTTTTTTTTCTTGTTCTTCGTTTTTCTATTCTTCTTCTTCTTCTTCTTCGTTTTTCTATTCTTCTTCTTCTTCTTCTTCTTCTTCTTCGTTTTTCTATTCTTCTTCTTCTTCTTCTTCGTCTTCTTCTTCTTCGTTTTTCTATTCTTCTCCTTCTTCTTCTTCTTCTTAGTTTTTCTATTCTTCTTCTTCTTCTTCGTTTTTCTATTCTTCTCCTTCTTCTTCTTCTTCTTCGTTTTTCTATTCTTCTTCGTCTTCTTCTTCTTCGTTTTTCTATTCTTCTCCTTCTTCTTCTTCTTCTTCTTCTTCTTCGTTTTTCTATTCTTCTTCTTCTTCTTCTTCTTCGTTTTTCTCTTCTTCTTCTTCTTCTTCGTTTTTCTATTCTTCTTCTTCTTCTTCGTTTTTCTATTCTTCTTCTTCTTCTTTAAACTATTCCTTCACTTTCCTGTGATCGCTTCTTTTTCTTCTTTTCCTTATTTTTCTTCTTCTCCTCTACTGTGAGTTCTTCGTCTCCCTCTCTTCTGTGATCTCTTCTAATATTTCTCATTTGTGATCACTTCTTCAATTTATGTCTTTTCTTTCTTTCTTTCTTTCTTTCTTTCTTCTTCTTCTTCTTCTTCTTCTTCTTCTTCTTCTTCTTCTTCTGTAATTTCAATTTTTTTCAAACCTTAACGGAATCTCCTTTTTCATTACATTTAATTTCCTGTTGTCTTCAGGAAAATATTAATGGCTATTTTTGTACCATTACCGCCACTTTCAACATTAGCTTTTTAACATCATCATCATCAACATTATTATCATCATCATCATCATCATCATTTTCTCCGTATAAATCTTCGTCTTTGTGTTATGGGTATCGGGTTCCTTACCTTCACGTACGCAAAAATACCCTGAGGAAAGGTATCACTATATCTATTCTCCCCCTCCTAGAGGTTAAATCGCTGGACTTGTATCTCGAGATATTGTTATTCTACATAAATTGTTAAAGGAAAGAATTATTCTTACACTCTAAGATATATTTCGTTTTTAAATAATCCACTGTGGGTTGATAATCAGTAAAATAAATCAGTTAATCGTTTTGATAAATTAAAAAACAAAAACAAAAAAGAATCCAATGTCGATTCCATATTCCATATGTAAATTTCTACTTCTGTAATATATTCCCCCTTGCTATAGGCATTTCGCTGTGGTGTAATGGTTAACGAGCTTCTCTCAGGAGATCAATTAATCCTCAATGGGTGCTCCACACTCTGAGCCTTGTGCCACATCTAATTTACATTTAGTAAATCGTGCTGTTGGGTACTTTGTCGTGGTGTAATGTTTAGCTAGCTTGTCTCCGGCGATCAATTGTGTGCTCCATACTTTCGGCCTTGTGCCACGTTTAAAACTATCCTATATTTTTTTCATTGTTCAATCAATTTGTCATGCAGTATAAAAAAAACAAGTTTTGAGTATTTTCAGAATTCTTTCCGTTTTTCATTCTTTTTCATCCCAAACAACTTTTCTGTCTTCTCTGTAGATGTCTCCATTCTTTTTAAAGTGTGAAGTTACGATTAATTCATTCATTTATTTCTTCTTCTTCTTCTTCTTCTTCTTCTTCTTCTTCTTCTATGCGTTTTTTTCTTCTTTTGCTTCTTCCTATTCTTTCTTTCCTTCTCCTGTTTCTTATATTTTTTTCTTATTAAACATCTGCGTATAATTCCTCTTATTTTTAAAATGATACCCTTGGGTTTGTTTTATCTTTTTATTCTTTCCCTTTGTTTTCATCTTCTTTTTCTTTTTTATTTTTCATCAACTTCTTTTTTTATTTCTCATCCGTCATGTTATTTTCCTTTTCTTCTTTTCCTATTTCTTTTTTCTTTCATTCATTCTTTCTTTCTGTCTAATTATTCACATTTTCCTTCTTTTTTCTTCTTCCTCCTAATTTTCCTTCTTTCTTTTTTATTCTTCTACCTCTTATTATTCCTGCTTTCTTTTTTCTTCTACCACTTAATTTTCTGTCTTTTTTTTCTTCTTCCTCTGAATTTTCTTTTTTTCTTCTTCTTCCTCTTAATTTTCCTCATTTCTTTTTTTCTTCTTTCTCTTATTTCCCTCTTTCTTTTTCTTCTTCCTCTTAATTTTCCTTCTTTCTTTTTTCTTCTTATTTTCCCACTTTCTTTTTTCTTCTTCCTCTTAATTTTCCTTCTGTTTTTTTCTTCTTCTTCTTCTTCATAATTTTCCTTCTTTCTTTTTTTTCTTCATCCTCTTATTTTCCATCTTTCTTTTTTCTTCTTCCTCTTAATTTTCCTTCTTTCTTCTTCTTCTTCTTCTTCTTAATTTTCCCTCTTTCTTTTTTCTTCTTCTTCCTCTTATTTTCCCTGTTTCTTTTTTCTTCTTCCTCTTAATTTTCCTTTCTTTTTTCCTCTTCTTCCTCTTATTTTCCCTCTTATTTTTTTCTTCTTCCTCTTAATTTTCCTTCTTTCTTTTTTCTTCTTCTTCCTCTTTCTTTTCCTCTTTTATTTTTTTTCTTCTTCCTCTTAATTTTCCCTATTTCTTTTTTCTTCTTTCTTATATTTTCCTTCTTTCTTTTTCTTCTTCTTCTTAACTTTCTTTCTTTTTCTTCTATCTCTTATTTTTTCTACTTTCTTTTTTCTTCTGCTTTCTCTTAATTTTCTTTCTTTCTTTCTTTTTCATTCTCTTTCCTTTAATTTTCCTTATTTCTTTTTCCTTTTATTTTTGCTACTTTCTTTTTTCTTCTTTTTCCTCTTCTTTTTCCTTCTTTCTTACTTCTTCTTCTTATTTTTCATTTTCATTTTTCTTTCTTTATGTCCTTTTCCTTTTATTCTTATTTCTTTCTTTCTTATCCTTCATACTTTTATTTTTTTTATTCTTTCTTTCTTCTTTTTCTTCTTCTTCCCCTTCTCTTATTTTCCTTTTTACCTTTCTTTCTTTCTTTTTCTCCCTCTTATTTTTCTTTCTTTCTTTCCTTCTTTCTTTCTTTATTCTATCTTTCTTTTTCTTCTTCTTGTCTTTTCTTTCTTTTTCTTTCTCTTATTTCCTTTACTTCCTTCTTTCAACCTTCTTTCTTTATTCCTCCTCCTCTTATCTCCTTTCTTTATTGTATCTTCCTTTTTTCTTCCACTTATTTTTGTTTCTTTTTTACTTCTTTCTTTCTTTTATTTTCTTCTTCTTCTTCTTCTTCTTCTTCTTCTTCTTCTTCTTCTTCTTCTTCTTCACAATATTAATATCCAGCTATTCCATACTTGCTTCCTGCTCTCCATCCCTACACTTAAAAAAAAACTCACCCCACCCCATAGCTCATATATTCAGCTTCCTCTCTCCAACTGATCCCGTTCAGAAAATCTAGAAAAAAAAAAAAATCTTCATGAAAGCAGCTCTTAATTTTTTTCCCCGGTACCCACAACAGATTCGAACCCCTACTAATCTTGGTCTTCCCTTTTCCTTTTCCTTTTCTGCCTTTTTCCTTTTCTATTCATTTTTCCTTTGAAAAATAGGATCGTGTCCTCTTTTTAAAAGTATACGCCATTGCTGACGTCACGTGTTTTACATTACAATCTAATTTGCTAAAATCATTCTAAGATATCTGTCAGTCAGTCAGGTCGGTCGGGTGGGGGAATCAGTCATTATCGACGATGACGTCTCCATTTCCTCATCGTTGGGTTCAATTTTTGGTATTGGAACGTTTGAGCTTGTCATATTCCTTGTCGCTAATGACACCTCAAATGACTTCCCTGTCCAGAATCGGGAGGCACAGCGTTTTGGGTGAGGAATGCCGTCTCCAGGATCAGGTGATGCCTAAGCCTCTCCTCCATATGTGCGTGTTCGAGGCAGATTTCTAGCCGTGTCTCGGATTCACTCGAAAGATTGTCTGATCTAGTTAACTGAAAGTGTCTCGTGTTGGCTGTTTGCTGTTATAGATAACGGATCGGAATTGTTAATCGGAGAGCCGAGTTCCAATTCCAGTTGGGGTTGTTATATTCACTTGCGCAAGCGTACACTTTGGAACGGTAAGTGTCCACCTCTTAACACCCCAATTATGGGTTAATTAGTAGAATTTGTATCTGTAAAATTTATCATTGTTCCCCAAAACTTCTTACAATCTACAAATATTTTTTCGGACGTTAAATAAGCAGCCAAAGGTTGATAAACTATGAAAAAACAAACCATTATTCGCGCCTTGTATTGGGTGCAAAGTAGTATAAAAAATACTGGCGTCTGTACTTGCAATATGGCTGAAGAGAGTAGACGAAAATATTGCAGACGATCTTCAGTAGTGAAGAAAATTAAAAAGGTTTTCCATTTTCAGTTCCAAAGACGAATTTAGTTCGAGGCAGAGATTAGATAGTTCGCCAAATTAACAAGATTCAACTTTTGTTGATTTTTTTTAATCACGAAAAGTTGGATCTTTTTAACTTGCTAGTCTTACCGAGCTGAGTTTGGTCAACAATCAATTTTGCCTTTGAAACTCTCACCCGGCATTAAACTCGGAGACTTGGATATAAGACTGATTAAATTCATTCGAGTAAAGAAAATTATTTTTGCCTCTATAGATACCCTCCATGTTTCATTGTGACTACTTTCTTACGTTCGGCAGTGTTCGACATTTCATTTATGGCGGGACATTTTATTGACCTCAAAGTTCATAGCATCTCGTTGTTAAATTTTATGACGAAAGTACTGTTGCATGTGCATATTATACATAACAAAAAAATCGCTATAAGGGGTGCGATGGATAAATTGTCGTCTAAATGCCTCAAAAATTAAAATAATACAGACAACTCATTTTAACAGATATATTTACCAAACTTGCACAAAAATATCTTGAAATACTAACGAGTAAATTTGTTTAATAAAATCGCCATTGGCTTCAACCACGGCCTCCGGACGACTTCGGTATCTCCTGCATCTCTTCTGGACGGTCTCCTTGTTTAAGTTGTTGAATACTGCCATGATCCTTACCTTCCGTTCATCTTTGGTGTTACACAGGGATTTTGTTGGTCAACTGCACTCCACACATAAATATCAAGAGGGGTCCAGGATTGGGCTCTCCTGCTTGTGTGGCACGATGCAGAATCCTGTTGCCAGACATAGTATCTTCCAGTAGCCACCCTCTTGGCCCAGGGCAACGCTACCTCCTGAAGGCAGTGGATATAGCCCGCCGTGTTGGAACTGAGTCCCTGTGGGAAGGTCTGTGAAGACATAAATTCGCCAAAACTAGTGATCACCCCAAACACCTTCGTAATCATGATCATTAAGCTCATCCAAATCTTTCCGAATCCTCTGCACTGCCAGTAGATTGTCACCCAATCATTCTGAAATATTCCGGTTCGAATGCCAAGCAGAACAGCATAAATATCTGGGGGAGTGAAGTGCGTCATGGCGTTCTTTTTCTCACAGACGGTGTCCAACAGACCCTAATATAGTAGGCAGTCGATAAAATGAAAAAAACAAAAACAAAAAACAAAAAACAAAAACAACGTGCATGCGCGAAATTAAAATAGCGACAATTACTCATCGCCACTTGTATATATATATATATATATATATATATATATATATATATATATATATATATATATATATATATATATATAAGTATAAGATTGGTGTAGAGGAAATAAAATCCAAAAACAAAAAACAGTATTCTTAAAAGATATATATATATATATATATATATATATATATATATATATATGAGACGGATTAAATCAAAGAAATATTTAAATATATTTTCTGCTTACAGTTTTTTTTACTTATTCAAATAAATGGACTTTTTTAATTAAAAAGTATTAATCACATTTACGGATCGGAATGTTCGGTAAATGTAATTAACACTGTTTAATATATATATATATATATATATATATATATATATATATATATATATATATATATATATATATATATATATTAAGCTTAGCACCCCGAGCAAGGCATGAATCCACTAGGATGCAGGGGGGTTGCAGAAGATTTGTAGCAAGAGCAGATAGGAGTGATAGAAGAAAGGATGAAGGGAAGGGTAGTGTGTAGACCAAGGTAACTGGAGATGTCGATTGACATTACATTTGAATAGTTGGAGATTATAGCTATCAGGGAAACAGTAATTGGGAAAGGTGTTCCACAGGCGAGAGGTGCGCGGTATGAAGCTATTGGAGTAGAAGATATATATATATATATATATATATATATATATATATATATATATATATATAATAATAATAATAATAATAATAATAATAATAATAATAATGGACTCTCCCGTCGGTCTTGACGTATGAGGATCTGACAGCTTAGTTGATTCAGTTATGAAATTTTGTGTGATAATCTTAAGTGGCATTTAAGACCCGCTAGTGATTTACAAAGGGGGCCAAACGCACACACACACACACACACACACACACACACACACACACATATATATATATATATATATATATAACCATACAATAATTTAGGAAGGAAACCGCTATCCCTACAGGAAATAGCGATAACAGTTAATAGACTTAAGAAACCTATTTTCTTGAAAAAACTGTTTAAAAAATAAGATTTGTTACGTTACAACCGACATTAGCACTGGCTGCTCGGTCGGCCAATCAAAAAACTGTCTCTATAAGAAAACGGGGCTAATATCATGATTACCATTGTCATTATAGTTAATTAATTTGTTGTATTCTTTATCAGATATATTTGCAATGCTACGAGAATTCTTAGTAGGATCATCGCCCAAGTGGATGGGGGCAAAGGAAAACAGCGCATAACCTACTTACTGAACTTGCGTAAATTGATGACGGTGAAATGTTTGGGTGAGATAACAAAAATACATAATTTATTAAGAGAGACTAAAGACAGAAAATTGTGTAGGTCACCTATATTCTGAAGGGGCACTGAATATAGAAGAATTCTTTATTTCAATTGTATGGTCTTTTAACTGACAATAAGAATGTTTAAGTCCCAAATAAGAGTACCTTTATGCCTATGATAATGGCAATAATATTTTTCCTACAAAGAAAGCATTTGATATTCATTGATAGAACAGCCAGTACTGATTTCGTTTAAAGCTTATAAAATCTTTCTCTAAAACAATCTTTCACGAAAACTGTTTTTTCATGTCCAGTAGCTGTTATCGTCCTTTTCAGTATTGATGGGGGTTTCCTTCCTAACTTTTTGCGTAAAGTAACGTAGAATGTCTACGTTTTGATCATGTCATTATTTTCTCTTCTAGTAACATGTGCTATCCATTTTCGTTGTTGCCGGTGTTGGAAATCCTCAAGTGATATTGGTTCCTGTTTTTTGGTACAGGCCTTTGTTTATGATTCATAATAGACTTCTCTGAATAGCTAAAGGTTATATCTATACAATTTTTCTCACCTGGTTAATAATAATAATAATAATAATAATAATAATAATAATAATAATAATAATAATCCGAAACACTCTCTCTTGCCACATCATCTTAAGGCTGATGTTGATTGTCTGTATGTGTCCATATTAGAAGTAGACAGAGTGTTATTTCAACTAGAATTATCTTACAAAACCACGACAATCGGTCCACAAAGATAGCTGCAAATTACAGACGACTGCATGATGTTCTGTGCCAAAGAACACGAAAGAAATAAACTTTAGTCAATAATAAAGGAAGCTAACAAATTCTAAAGGGAATTTCAAGCAGTGCAAATAAACCATAGTACACCTGAAAACCTAAAACAAAACCATGGACCAAATACAAAAAACGATGGTACGATAAGCCCCCTTTATGGTTAATAGTCTGCCTGTAGCAACTTCTGCACCTACCAGTGTTTACATATAGCTGGCCACTCGTATTCGAGGATACCCGTCTACTAGGGCGGCTAGCCAATCCCTGTTGCAGACTCTTTCTCAGGCGCATTTGTGTTTATTAAATATCCACACTTTATACTGTGGTTTATACTGCAACTATGCTGAGCAGACCTTAGTTACATTTTCTGGGAGAGAGTGTGTTATCTAGCGTGATCAACAATTTGAACAAGGCCAGCACGCTCAAGCCCTCGGCCACGATGACTTGTGACTTCGTGCTACTGACGGCCCTCAAGGGTTCCGTCTACCCAATTTCACGTAAAAGACTTGAGTCAAGCCACTTTCCAAGGGTTCACCAGGCTGGAATCGATCTCTCCAGTTTGATAATATGCCTTAAAGAAGTACAGAAAAATTGTAGAGATATAACCTTGCACCATTCAGAGAAGGCTATTTTGGACTGGCGCTACAGAATCATAAACAAAGAACTATACCAAATAACAGAAACCACTTCGCTTGAGGACTACCAAAAATCGACCATGGTGAGATACGAACCCGGGTCCCATGTTGAAAATGCCAACGTTCTAACCTCTCGGTCACGTGCCTATATATATTAAGTTGGTGCAAAAATAATGACGTAATGATGTCGTTTTTTGACGTATTTTTAAAGTCAAAAAACGACATTATTACGTCATTATTTTTGCACCAAAATAATATCAGTAGTGACGTAGTGTAGCGTTAAAAGCTAAAACTAAAGTTTTTATTCCGGCTGCACATGACCGATGCTTGCTAACTAGAAATTGACGAATCACACTTACTGAAAAATTGTGTTGACTGCAAATGCAGATTCTGTGATAAATATCCAGAAACAATAGACGATCTTGTATCAGATTTTACAGTGCTAGCACTAACTCAATATTAAACAGATATGATAAAATAAGCCACTATCTGCACTGGTAAATATGCCACTTTTACGGGAGGGGAACTGTAAGAAACTGGTATGAACATCACCCAGTCCGGATTACAGTTATGACCTGTGATAATTTCAAGAGACTTTACATACAAACACAGGAAGCAAACCAGAAATCAAAGCAGAACCGCAGAAAACATAATAATAATAATAATAATAATAATAATAATAATAATAATAATAATAATAATAATGATAATAATAATAATAATAATAAACAGAATGATCATGATACCCAAAACAGAATATCAGCCATGCACGCCTTGTATCTGTGGTGCAATATAGTTTCAAAATCCTTTATTGTACCATAGTTGACATTAAGCAAAAGGACGTCGAAACAAGGAAGCCTCTCACTCGCTATGGTGCGCATCAATCCAAGACTGATGTTGATCGTCTGTACATGTCCAGGTCCGTAAGAATTAGTTCAACTAGAACATTCTTTCAAAACTGCAACAATCGGCCTCCTGTAGTATCTAGATACCTGGATACTACAGGAGACTGGATGATAATCTATGTCAAAAATATGAATGAAGTTAGGATTTTTTTTTAGTAATGGAAGAAGCCCAAAAATTCAAAATGGAATTTCAAGTGGGTGCTGAATTTGAAGTAGGCCATTAAACACCTACTGCAGCGGCAGAGTACCTAAGAAAAAGAAAGCAAATGCAATGAACCAAATGCAGAAATGATGGCAAAAGGAGGCACTTTATGGTCAATATTCTAAACCGTATCAAACAAGATAATATAGACAAATCCCGTAGACATAACTAGTTACATGGTTTAGGGTTAAAAGCTGGAACCGAAGGTTTTATTCATGTTGCACACGACCAATATTTGCTATCTAGAAATAACCAAGCAGACATGCTGACAATTTGTGTTAACCCGAGATGCGAATTCTGAGAAATATTCAGAAACAATTGATCATCTTGCATCAGGATGCACGCTGTTAGCACCCACTGAATATAAAACTCGACATGATAGAGTGGGACAATAAATGCACTGGGAATTATGCAACTTTTACGGGAAGGAAACCGCAAGAAACTGGTATGAACATCACCCAGACGTTATTATAGAGATAGGTCCTGTGATAAGTTTATATACACACAGACAGAAGAATCAAAGTTTATCGCCCAGAAAACGTTATCAAAGACAAAAAAAAGGGCATTCTTATTGACATGACAATTCCTGTAGATTCTAATATAACTTTGTAGATTTTTCAACAGCTCCCAAATGCAAGGATCTTGTGGAAATCTCAAAAATGTGGCACGTGAGTACATCAATAATTCCAGTTGTAGTTAGAGTCTTCGGATTGTTTTGAAAAGGTTCCAATAGAATCATTGTAGGGATTCATGGTAGACCATACTTTAAAAAAATACAGAAAAATGTACCCACAAGTACATCTCACACATTATGAAGAGCTTCAGCCATGTAAAATGTGTGATATTATGTGCTTTTTTTTTTTACAGAGATGATCCGTGGAAAATATCATAAAGCTGTTGCTGAACTTAGAACTCTGGTTGGGACTCAGAAGGAAATGCGTACATGTTGTAACGTAAAAAGGGTTATTAAATGAGGAATAACGAAAACAGAGGTTGGAAATGAAATGGTAATCTTTATAACATCAACAAAATACAATACTCGCCAGCGGCGTGAAGTAGGTAAACTACCGCTAGAGGTGGACTACTTAGCATATTACTCCTACTTAAAAGTGTCCAACGTATTTATACATACCTATTAATGTTCCTATGTACAGTATATAACACTATGTTCTTATCTATCTATCTATCTATCTATCTATCTATCTATCTATCTATCTATCTATCTATCTCAGTTTCATTCATATCTATCTATCTATCTATCTATCTATCTATCTATCTATCTAGGTAGCTACCTAGTTAGGTAGCTAGCTAGCTATTCCATGCCATTCATATCTATCTTAAGATATTAAGAAATTATAAACATAAAAAAATGTCTTAAAACTATCTATCGATGTATGTGTTGTAACCAAGAAAAGGTTAATGAATGAGGAATAACCAAAACGGAGGTTGGAAATGAAATGGTAATCTTTATAACATCAACAAAATAAAACGCTCGCCAGCGGCGTCGAGTAGGTAAACCACTGCTAACGGTGTAAACGTATTTATGAGGATTGGGACATACTCATTAGGGTTAATAGGTACGGTATATAACACTATGTTCATATCTATCTATCTATCTATCTATCTATCTATCTATCTCTCTCAGTTCATACATATCTATCTATTTATCTATCTATCTATTTATTTATCTATATCTATCTATCCATACATATCTATCTCAGTTCATATCTATCTATCTATCTATCTATCTATCTATCTATCTATCTATCTCAGTTCATACATATCTATCTATTTATCTATCTATCTATTTATCTATCTATATCTATCTATCCATACATATCTATCTATCTCAGTTCATATCTATCTATCTATCTATCTATCTATCTCAGTTCATATCTATCTATCTATCTATCTATCTATCTATCTATCTATCTATCTATCTATATATCTATATATCTATCTATCTATCTCAGTTCATACATATCTATCTATTTATCTATCTATCTATTTATCTATCTATATCTATCTATCCATACATATCTATCTATCTATCTCAGTTCATATCTATCTATCTATCTATCTATCTCAGGCCATTCATATCTATGTATGTGTTGTAAACTAGAAAAGATTACTGAATGATGAATAACCAAAACGGAGGTTGGAAATGAAATGGTAATCTTTATAACATCAAAAAAATACAATACTCGCCAGCGGCGTGAAGTAGGTAAACCACTGCTAATGGTGGACTAATTAGACAGCTTATTACCACCACCCCACTTACTATAGTGTAGCACGTATTTATGAGGATTGGTACGTAGTCATTAGTGATCATATGTACGGAATATAAGAATATACAAAAGAAATAAAGGAAGCAATAATGATAGTGTTAGACTTACTAGTGTAACCGTTAATTGTATACAAATGAATTTATAAAAAGAGGAGGTAGCTGTAACAGATTGATTAGTAGCATTAGTACTAATTATATTAGACTGACTAATTAATGTCTTGGCGTCTGACATAATTTCAGAGTTCTGCCTTGTGGCTGACATAGTTGCAGAATGTATGGGTTGTTGGGCACTTCTTAAAAATCAGTGAATTAAATGCTAATTTTAAAATGTGTTACACCCTCCCCATTTCGTAGATTGACGCAATACATTCTTACCACATCGTTTGATGCCGTACCAAGAGAAGCTTAGCAGAAAACAAAATACGTTTAAATGCAAGCATCATTAAAGAGCGTCACGAAAGAAATAATAGTAGTCGACTTGTCGCAGTTACCGAGAGAGTTCTTTTATATTTAGTTTTAATGCTGATATGATTTGTGTACGTAAGCCAAACACATCATTCAAATAAAGCTAGTCTATCTAACGCTGCGATTGATACATGTTTTCGAATTTGTTCTGCTCGATTTAATAAGAGAGATTACGACAGTGTTTCGTTCGATCAGCAGGAGTAGTAGTCGCAGGCTTAGTAAATTTAGTTGTCAATGTATTGACAGTATCTCTTGATATTTGAAGGACGAACTGGGAAAGATGGTGGAGAATGAGGAGGAAGAAGACGCAGGAAAAGATAATTTCTGGCTTTAATTATGATAATTTGATTAAAATTTTAATCTAATTTGTTAACAACAGCAACATCGTTCTATCTCTACTCGGGTTGCAAAGACTAGTCAGACGCGGGCAAAATCGGGTAATGTCGGTGCGGGGTGGGGGAAAGAAGAGTGACGAGGATGGATGGATGGCGGGATGGGAAAAGATGAATCGGTCTGCTTGTGGTGGCGGCGAAGGGCGAGCAAGATGGGCGAAAGAGTAAAAGAGTTGGCGGGAAAAGGCAAAGAGTAAGGAAGCGAGATGAGGAAAATGGGGTAAATGATTTGCTGTAGAACTTGCATGAAGAGGCATTCGAACGAAGAGGAAGAACATATATGAGCGAGAGAAGAGGTAAGAGGTGAAAGAAGAAAAGACTTATACTGCTACTCCTACTACTACTATTAAATAATAATGATATTAATAATAATAATAATAATAATAATAATAATAATAACAGTAATAGTAGATAGATAGATAGATAGATAGATAGATAGATAGATAGATAGATAGATAGATAGATAGACCCAAGCTGTTCATATCTATCTATCTATCTATGGTTGATTCCGTTCTATCTATCTATCTATCTATCTATCTATCTATCTATCTATCTATCTATCTGTTGTTGATACTGTTTATATCTATCTATCTATCTATGGTTGATCCCGTTCATATCTATCTGTCTATCTGTGGTTGATTCCGTTTATATATATCTATCTATCTATCTATCTATCTATCTATCTATCTATCTATCTATGGTTGATTCAGTTCATATCTATCTATCTATCTATCTATCTATCTATCTATCTATCTATCTGGGGTTTTTTTTTACCTATCTCTCTCTATCTATCTACATATTTAGCCCACTCTGTTCGTCGCTATTTCACTCTGTTCAAATCTATATCTGTCTTTTCCTTCCCAGATATCTATGTTTGTTCATATCTATCTATCTATCTATCTATCTATCTATCTATCTATCTATCTATCTATCTAGCTCAGTCTCTTCATAAATGGATGTGAATAGAATATAATAGATAGATATAAACAGACCTAGATAGGTCTATATGAATAATCTGAAATAGATAGCTAGATAGATTGTTCGATGGATAAACAGACAGACAGGTAGACGCATATGAACCAAACGAAATATGTATATACATTGTGCGACAGATAAATTGCCGATTAAATCTCGCAAAAATGAAAATAAAATTGACATCACATTTTAAAAGATGGATCACCCCAAATAATCAGATCTTCTGGACGGATTCCTTGTTTAATTTTCTACTATAATTCTTACCTTCAATTAAACTTTGGTGTTGCAAGGAGTGTTGTTGGTCTCTCGCTCGTTGGTCTGTTACGAGGTCAGTTGTGTGTTTATGTGATCCCAGAAATTATCTGACAGCCGCGTTCTGTGAAGCATGGTGCAGAGTCCTGTTGCCAGACGTAGTGTTCTTCAACAGCGACACTCTTGAACTCTTCAAGTTCCCCACTGCCTTAACCGGGTATTGAACTCACACTGATTGGATCTTGTTACTGGATCTAACCAACGCCTTTATCCACTGTGCCAGGTGTCGTTTAAAGCAGTGGAAAACTTTCAGAGTAAAAAATAACAGGATATAATTGATAGCTGACATCCATCAAAAATAGAACGTGGAACAAGAACAGTCCACCGCAGTCAGCGAAATAAAGGGTTCAGTTCGACATTCCAGCAAACTGAAGAAGGCCGGAGCGTACAACGGCCGAAACGTTGAGAAAAATATCGAGACAAAGATGTGGACAATAGTCCGAGTAATGTAAATAATGTACATAATGCCTCATCTCAGAAATAGAGACAGACTCGGGAGAGCTTGTTTGATCAGAACGGATCACAGTGAGTTTTCGGAGGTGTTGTACTTTCGTAATCATTATTAGACTCATCGAATTCTTTCCGAATCCCTTGAATTCTCTTCAGTTTGACATCCAAATACTGTAATTTTCATATTGGAGATTCTGGCAAAGACGAAGAAGATACTTGAGGTAAAATAAACATGGTTCTACAGAAGGGTGCTGAGAATAGCATTTCTTTTACATTTGCGTAACGAAGAGGTTTTAGAGAAAAAGCAAAGATGGAGAAGATCCTTGAAGCAAAAGAAACATGGTTCTACAGAAGGGTACAGAAAATAGTATTTATTTAAGATTTGCGCAACGACGAGGTTTCAGAGAAAAAGAAAAAAAGATGAAGAAGATACTTAAAGCAAAAGAAACATGTTTCTACAGAAGGGTACAGGGAATAGCATGTATTTTAAATTTGTGTAACGTCGAGGTTTGAGAGAAAAAGCAAAGATCAAGGATATAGTTCAAGCAAAAGAAATATGATTCAACAGAAAGGTACAGAGAATAGCATTTATTTTACATTTGCGTAACTACAAGGTTTTAGAGAAAAAGCAAAGAATAAGAAGATACTTGAAGCAAAATATGGTTCTAGAGAAGGCTGCTGAGAATGGGATTTATTTGACATTTGCATAACGACGAGGTTTTAGAGATAAATCAAAGATGGAGACGATACTTGAAGCAAAATAAACATGGATCTATAGAAGGGTACAGAGAATAGTATTTATTTAACATTTGCATAACTACGAGGTTTCAGAGAAAATGCAAATAATGAGAAGATACTTGAAGCAAAACAAACATGGTTCTACAGAAATGTGCTAAGAATAGCATTTATTTTACATTTGCGTAACGACGAGGTTTTAGAGAAAAAGCAAAGATGGAGACGAAACGTGAAGCAAAAGAAACATGGTTCTAGAGAAAGGTACAGAGAATAGTATTTATTTAAGATTCGCATAAGTACGAGGTTTTAGAGAAAAAGCAAAGAATAAGAAGATACTTGAAGCAAAATAAACATCATTCTAGAGAAGGTTGCTGAGAATAGCATTTATTTTACATTTGCCTAACGAGGAGGTTTTAGAGAAAAAGCAAAGATAGAGACGATACTTGAAGCAAAGGAAACATGGTTCTACAGAAGGGTACAGAGAATAGTATTCATTTTACATTTGAATAAGTACGAGGTTTTAGAGAAAAAGCAAAGAATAAGAAGATACTTGAAGAAAAATAATCACGGTTCTACAGAAGGGTGCTGAGAATAGAATTTATTTTAGAGTTGCGTTACGACGAGGTTTTAGAGAAAAAGCAAATATGGAGACGATACTTGAAGCAAAATAAACATGGATCTACAGAACGGTCCTGAGAATAGAATTTATTTTGAATTTGCGTAACGACGAGATTTCAGAGATAAATCAAACATGTAGACGATACTTGAAGCAAAATAAACACGGATCTACAGAAGGGTACAGAGAATAGTGTTTATTTAAGATTTGCATAACTACGAGGTTTCAGAGAAAAGGCAAAGAACAAGAAGTTACCTGAAGCAAAAGAAACATAGTTCTACAGAAAGGTGCTGAGAATAGCATTTATTTTATACTTGCGAAACGACGAGGTTTTAGAGAAAAAGCAAAGATGGAGATGATACATGTAGCAAAAGAAACATGGATCTACAGAAGGGTAGAGAGAATAGTATTTATTTAACATTTGCATAACTACGAGGTTTTAGAAAAAAACAAAGAATACGAAGATATTGAAGCAAAATATTCATGGTTCTACAGAAGGTTGCTGAGAATAGCATTTATTTTGCATTTGCGTAACGACAACCTTTTAGAGTAAAAATAAAGATGGAGACGATATTTGTAGCAAAAGAATCATGGACCTACAGAGGGGTACAGTGAATAGAACTTATTTTACATTTGCATAAGAACGAGGTTTCATAGAAAAAGCAAATAATGAGAAGATACTTGAAGCAAAAGAAACATGGTTCTACAGAAAGGGTGCTAAGAATAACATTTATTTTACATTTGCGTAACGACGAGGTTGTAGAGATAAAGCACTGATGGAGACGATACATGAAGCAAAAGAAACATGTATCTATAGAAGGGTACAGTGAATAGTATTTATTTAACATTTGCATAACGAAGAGGTTTTAGAGAAAAGGCAAAGAATAAGAAGATACTTGAAAGAAAAGAATAATGGTTCTTGAAAAGGTTGCTGAGAATAGCATTTATTTTCCATTTGCGTAACAACGAGGTTTTTGAGTAAAATCAACGATGGAGACGATACTTGAAGCAAAAAATCATGGTTCACAGAAGGGTACAGAGAATAGTGTTTATTTAAGATTTGCATAGCTACGAGATTTTAGAGAAAAAGCAAAGAACAAGAATATACTTGAAGGAAAAGAAACATGGTTATACAGAAGGGTGCCGAGAATAGCATTTATTTTATATTTGCGAAAAGACGAGGTTTTAGAGAAAAAGCAAAGATGAAGACGATACATGTAGCAAAAGAAACATGGATCTACAGAAGGGTAGAGAGAATAGTATTTATTTAACATTTGCATAACTACGAGGTTTTAGAAAAAAAGCAAAGAATACGAAGATACTTGAAGCAAAATATTCATGGTTCTACAGAAGGTTGCTGAGAATAGCATTTATTTTACATTTGCGTAACGACGACGTTTTAGAGAAAAAGCAAAGACGGGGATTATACTTGAAGCAAAATAAACATGGTTCTACAGAAGTGTACGCAAAATAGTATTTATTTAATATTTGCATGACTACGAGGTTTTAGAGAAAAATAAAAAATAAAAAGATACTTGAAGCAAAAGTAATTGGTTCTACAGAAGGGTGCCGAGAATAGCAATTATTTACATTTGCTTAATGAGGTTTTAGAGATAAAGCAAAGATGGAGTGGATACGTGAAGCAAAAGAAACTTGCTTCTACAGAAGGATACAGAGAATAGTATTTATTTCACATTTGCATAATTACGAGGTTTTAGAGAAAAACAAAGAATAAGAAGATACTTGAATGAAAAAAAATTCGTTCTACAAAAGGATGTTGTGAATAGCATTTATTTTACATTTCCGTAACGACGAGGTTTTAGAGTAAAAACAAAGATGGAGACGATACTTGTAGCAAAAGAATCATGGAACTACAGAGGGTTACAGTGAATAGAATTTATTTTACATTTGCATAAGTACGAGGTTTCAGAGAAAAAGCAAATAATCAGAAGATACTTGAAGCAAAAGAAACGTGGTTCTACAAAAGGAGGCTGAGAATAGCATTTATTTCACATTTGCATAACGACGAGTTTTTAGAGAAGAAGCATAGATGGAGACGATCCTTGAAGCAAAAGAAACATGGTTCTGCAGAAGAGTACACAAAATAATATTTATTTAATATTTGCATAACTATGAGGTTTTAGAGAAAAATCAAAAAATAAGAATGTACCTGACGCAAAAGAAACATGCTTCTACAGAAATGTGCTGAGAATAGCATTTATTTTACATTTGCGTAACGACCAAGCTTTAGAGAAAAAGCAAAGTTGGATACAATACATGATCAAAACAAACATAGACCTACAGAAGGGTACAGAGAATAGTATTTGTTTAACATTTGCATAACTATGAGGTTTTAGAGAAAAGGCTAAGAATAGGAAGACACTTAAAGCAAAAGAAACATGGTTTTACAGATGGGTACAGAGAATGGTATTTATTTTACATTTGCGTAACGACGAGGCCTTAGAGAAAAAGCAAAGGTGGAGACGATACGTAAAGTAAATGATACATGATGATACAAGAAGCAATAGAAACAAGGTTCTACAGAAGGTTACAGAGAATAGTATGTATTTAACATTTGCATAACTACGAGGTTTTAGTGAAAAAGCAAAGAAAAGGAAGACACTTAAAGCAAAAGAAACATGCTTCTATCAAAGGTTTATGAGAATAGCATTTATTTTACATTTTTGTAATGACTAGGTTTTAGAGAAAAAGCAAAGATGGAGACGATACTTGAAGCAATATAAATATGTATCTACCGAAACGTACAGAGTATAGTATTGATTTAATATTTGCATAACTACGAGGTTTTAGAAAAAAAAGCAAAGGATAAGAAGTTGCTTGAGGCAAAAGAAACATGGTTCTACAGAAGGGTGCTGAGAATAGCATTTATTTTACATTGGCGTAACGACAAGTCTTTAGAGAAAAAGCAAAGATGGAGAAGATACAAGAAGCAATAGAAACATGGTTCTACAGAAGTGTGCTGAGAATAGCATTTATTTTACATTTGCGTAACGACGAGGTTTTAGAGAAAAAGCAAAGATGGAGACGAAACGTGAAGCAAAAGAAACATGGTTCTAGAGAAAGGTACAGAGAATAGTATTTATTTAAGATTTGTATAAGTACGAGGTTTTAGAGAAAAAGCAAAGATAATTGAAGCAAAACAAACATGCTTTTACAGAAGGGTGCTGAGAATAGCATTTATTTTACATTTGTGTAATGACGAGGTTTTAGAGAAAAAGCAAAGATGGAGATGATACTTGAAGGAAAAAAAAAAAAACACGGTTCTACAGAACGGTGCTGAGAATAGAATTTATTTTACTATTGCGTAACGAGGAGATTTTACAGAAAAAGCATAGTTGGAGACGATACTTGAAGTAAAATAAACATGGATATACAAAAGGGTACAGAGAATAGTATTTATTTAACATTTGCATAACTATGAGGTTTTAGAGAAAAAGCAAAGATGGAGACGATACTTGAAGCAAATGGAACATGGTTCTACAGAAGTTTGCTGAGAATAGCATTTATTTTACATTTGCGTAACGACGACGTTTTAGACAAAAGCAAAGAGGAAGAATATGCTTCAAGCAAAAGAAACATGGTTCAACAGAAGGGTGCAGAGAATAGTATTTACTTTATATTTGCGTAACGACGAGGTTTTAGAGTAAAAGCAAAGTTGGAGACGATACTTGAAGCAAAAGAAACATGTTTCTACAGAAGGGTACAGAGAATATTATTTATTTTGCATTTGCGTAACGACGAGGTTTTAAAGAAAAAGCAAAGATGGAGACGATACTTGAAGGAAAAGAGACATGATTCTACAGAAGTGTGCTGAGATTATCATTTATTTAACTTTTGCGTAACGACGAGGTTTTAGATGAAAGCAAAGATGGAGACGATAGTTGAACCAAAATAAACATGGTTCTACAGAAGGATACAGAGTATAATATTTATTTTACATTTGCGTAACGACGAGGTTTCAGAGAAAAACCAAAGATGGAGACCCTCTTTGAAGCAAAAGAAACATGGTTCTAGAGAAGGGTGCAGTGAATAGTTTTTATTTTACTTTTGCTTAACGACGAGATTTTAGAGAAAAGGCAAAGATTGAGACGATACTTGAAGCAAAATATCATGGATCTACTGAAGGGTAAAGAGAATAATATTTACTTTACATTTGTGTAACGACAAAGTTTTAGAGAAAAATCAAAGATGGAAACGATACTTGAAGCAAAAGAAACATGTTTCTACAGAAGGGGGCAGAGAATAGTATTATTTTACATTTGCGTAATGCGCGGTTTTAGAGAAAAAGCAAAGATGGAGATGATACTTGAAGCAAAAGAAATATGCTTCTAGAGAACTGTGCTGAGAATAGCATTTATTTTACATTTGCGTAGCGACGAGGTTTTAGAGAAAAAGCAAAATATTACGAAGATACTTGAAGAAATACAAACATGGTTCCACAGAACGGTGCAGTTGATCGCATTTATTTTACATTTGCGTCACTTCGAGGTTACAGAGAAAAAGCAATGATGAAGATCACTGAAATAAAAGAAACATGGTTCTACAGAAATGTGCAGATAATAGCATTTATTTTACATTTGCTTAACGACGAGGTTTTAGAGAAAAAGGAAAAGATGAAGAAGATACATGAAGTAAAAGAAACATTATTCAACAGAAAGTTACAGAATATAGCATTTATTTTACTTTTGCCTAACGATGACTTTTAGAGAAAAAGAAAAGATGAAGGATATACTTGAAGGAAAACAAACATGGTTCTACAGAATGGTGCAGAGAATACATTTGCGTAACGACGAGTGTTTAGAGAAAAAACTAAGACGATGATGATACTTGAATTATAAGAAACATGGTTCTACAGAAGTGTGCTGAGAATAGCATTTATTTTACATTTGCGTCACGTCGAAGTTTTAGATAAAACCAAAGATGAAGAACATACCTAAAGTAAAAGAAACATGGTTCTACTGAAGGGTGCAGAGAATAGCATTTATTTTACATTTGCGCAAGGACTAGGTTTTAGAGAAAAAGCTAATACGAAAAAGTAAAAAAATATGGTTCTACAGAATGTTTCAGAGAATAGAATTTTCTTTTTACATTTGCATAACGACGAGGTTTTAGAGTAAATCAAAGATGAATATACTTGAAGTAAAAGAAACGTTCTTCTACAGAAAGTTACAGAAAATAGCATTTATTTTACATTTGCGTAACGGCGAGGTTTCAGCGAAAAAGCAATGATGAAGAAGTTACTTCAAGCAAAAGAGCCATGGCTCTACAGAAGGTTGCAGAGAATGGCATTTATTTTACATTTGCAGAACGACGAGGTTTTAGAGAAAAAGCAAAGATGAAGAAGATACTTGAAGCAAAAGAATCATGTTTCTACAGAAGGGTGCAGAGGATGGAATTTTTTTTTACATTTGAGTAACGACGAGGTTTTAGAGAAAATCAAAATGAAGATAGTTGAAGTAAAAGAAACATGGTTCTATACAAGGGTGCAGAGAATGGCTTTTATTTTATATTTGCGTAACGACGAGGTTTTAGAGAAAAAGCAAAGATGAAGAAGATGCTTGAAGTAAAAGAAACATTTGTGAAACAACGATGTTTTAGAGAAAAATGAACCCTACTTATAATGATACAGAATAAGACGAACTTTGTAGAATGAATACTTGGATAAGTGGACACTGATAGGAGGTTTTGAGGACAAGACAGGGAGTTCGAAATGATGAATATCGTACGTAATTAACTTAACCAAAACAAAAAGCTGTAAAACCTTTTGATGACTAAAATATTTTAAAAAATCCATGCCTTCTCTAGTTTACAAAATCATTCCGTTCGTCTGGTTTCCTAGCTATGCAGTAATTCGGAGCAGTCATAGAGAAGACAAATGTGCTAATCAAGCATTTCGATAAATTATCTGAACATTACTAAATCTCTTATATTTAATGTAACACAAAAATGGTAAAATCGTGTAACATCAAAATTGTCCAGTTGTTAGATTAAGTCTTTAACTGTTTTATCTAAGAAATGATCAATGATATCTCACTGGAATTCTCCAAGGTTTTTATAACACTATTGTACTCTATTTTGAACAAGTAGAATATCTTTAGCTCCAAATTGAAATGACGATTCCTCTTCCGGTTGTAAACTTCTGATCCTGTATTCTTCTCTACTACACCCTTTTTTTCTAAAATTATTCACCTTTCTCTTGAGACTTCTTGAATAGACGTTGAAGACAGAAGTCAGGGTATGATCTTTGGTACTAATACTGAAAGCCTGGATGATTTTACTGTTACCATTGCTCACTTGGAAAGACAGTGAGGCTGACACAAAACGATTTGAACTTTTTGTCTTTCTAGCCGAATGAGTTAAACGGTTTCTCAACGATTCTTACGACAAATGGTAATAAATCGAATAGATCACACTAAAATGATATTTCCATTATTAACGAAACAAGAAGAACCACCAGGGTGTCCTACATGCCACACCCAGTAATACGTTCAGTGGCTTTATTGCCTTGAGTATGGACGATACCGATTTGGAAAAAGAAACTCTATAGGTCTGAAGTGCAAAAGAATGAAAAAAAAATTATATAGTATTATAACATCACTTTTTATATCTGAAAATATTACCCCCCAAAAACTTTTTTACACAATTCGTATTGTTTATTTTTTAAGTTTAAGGCTGAATTGAATTTTAATTATAAAGCAAAATGAATAATACCCCGTTTAAAATTCACTTCAGCCTAAACTTAAAAAATAAAACTACCGAATTGTGTAAACAAAGTTTTGGAAAGATAGACAAAAATGATTATTATTATTTTTTTTCATCTTTTGCACATCAGACCTATAGAGTTTATTTTTCCAAATCGGTATCGTCCCATACTCAAGGCAATAAAGCCACTGAGACGTAAGGGGGTTACTGGGTGTGGAAGAATTAGGAAGAGAAACATTAATAATGAGCGGGAAGAGAAAAGAGTAATCAGGAGGACATAGTTAACGATTGACATTGCATTAAAATTTTTGCAGATTAAAGTTGGCTTGAAAACATGGAGGCGTAAAGGAGTTTTACAAGCAAGGCAATAAAGCCACTATGACGCAATCTGAAGGACAGTAGAAGGACAGTAGATAACTATTGACATTACATTTAAGTTTTTGGAGATTAAAATTGACTGGGAAGCATGGAGCCGGAAGGAAGTTTTACAAGTAAGGCAATAAAGCCACTAAGACGCAAGATATTATAATGTGGGAGAGAATTAGGAAGAACAACATTAATAATGAACCGGAAGAGAAAAGAGAAATCAGAAGAACAGTAGATAACGATTGACATTGCATTTAAGTTTTTGCAGATTAAAGTTGGCTGGAAAGCATGGCGCCAGAAGAAAGTTCCACAAGTGAGAAGTGTGAGAAAAGAAACTGTTAGCTTACTGCTACGTCTAGCCTGCTCAGCTGTAAATTGATGAGATATTGACGCCTCTATTGTATTCTGCATAAACACAAATAATCTAGGTAAAAAGGCGAAGAATTACCATGAAAGTATTTATAGAAAGGCACAGATATGCTCGTAGCGTAGGGGTTATCGACATGAAATCATCGAACCTTCAAAATCAGACCTACTTTACTGTTCAGTTTCACAGTGAAATTTCGTTGCTCAGTTTCCCAATAACTTCCTTTCAAAACGTAGCCGCTCATGGCCCTCCACTACGTCCTGTAATCTGTAGCCCTGAGCAAATTTTGTGCATTTGCTATCTCTGCTAATCCCGATTCTGTCAATAATTTGTTTTGCGCTGCATTCTTCTGTCCCCTCTTACCATGGTGTATGTCCTGTGAGTTTCAAATTTTCCGCGCATTCTTTCCTCAATTATATGAACTATATATTTCAACTGTTTCACTCTGATGTACGCATAGATTTTTTTGATTTTTGATTTTTTTTTTTGCTTACGTTTTCTCTAAAACCTCGTCGCTGCACACATGTTTACTCCATGATGTTCTCAGCATCCTTCTGTATAACCTTACCATTGTTCTTTCTGGTCTCATCTCCATCTGGGTTACGATTGTCATGCAATCACTACTTTTTTAAGAAAGCCGATATTACATGACAATTCATTCATCTTTACTTTATTTCCAATGAAGTTTTCCTTATTCGTCAGACTTGACTTAATATTCGCATTTTTCATCGTCGGTTAAAACATTTCCGAAATTTTTACAAGAGATTTTTTTTTAATGTCTCAAATAAAGTCTAAATTTAAAACCGGTGTCTCGGCGACGGGAGACTGCTGTACTATATTTCCCAAGAAATTATAACCACTGAGAGTATATTTGTGGAGGTTCATAAACATCTAAGTACGAGGGCATTTTAAAAATCGTAAAAATTATGGATATAATCCGTTCGTAGAAAATAAAAAATGTTAACCGGAAAATCCAATCTTTGGTCAGCTCATTAAAAATGATCATGATCAAATTCTTCTTCTTCTTTTTCATCTTCTTCTTCTTCATCTATTTCTTCTTCCGCCTTCTCCTAGTCCACCTCCTCCACCTTCTTCCTCTTCCGCCTTCTCCTAGTCCTCCTTCTCTTTCTTCTTCTCCTTCTTCCTCTTCTTTTTCCGCCTCCTCCTAGTCCTATTCCTCCACCTTCTCCTAGTCCTCCTACTCTTTCTTCTTCTTCTTTTTCTTCTTCCGCCTCCTCCTTGTCCTCCTCCTCCAACTTCTTCAACTTTCGCCTTCTCCTAGTCCTCCTCCTCCACCTTTTTCCTCTTCCGCATTGTCCTAGTCCTCCTCCTCTTTCTTCTCCTCCTTCTTCCTCTTCTTCTTCCGCATCCTCCTAGTCCTCCTCCTCTACCTTATCCTAGTCATCTTCCTCTTTCTTCTTCTTTTTCTTTTCCGCCTCCTCCTAGTCCTCCTCCTCCAACTTCTTCCTCTTCCGCCTTCTCCTAGTCAACCTCCTTCTTCTTCTTCTACTTCCGCTTCCTCCTAGTCTTCTTCCTCCACCTTTTTCCTCTTCCGCATTCTCCTAGTCCTACTCCTCTTTCTTCTCCTCCTTCTACCTCTTATTCTTCCGCCTCCTACTACTTCTCCTCCTCCACCTTCTTCCACTTCCGCATTCTCCTAGTCCTCCTCCTCCTCCCCTCCTACTACTTCTCCTCCTCCACCTTCGTCCACTTCCGCATTCTCCTAGTCCTCCACCTCCTCCCCTCCTCCTCTTCTTTCTTCTTCTTCTTCTCCATCTTCTTCTTCTGCCTCCTCCTAGTCCTCCTCCTCCACCTCCTTCCTCTTCCGCCTTCCCCTCGTCCTCCTCCTCTTTCTTCTTCTTCTTCTGCCTCCTCCTAGTCCTCCTCCTCCAACTTCTTCCTCTTCCGCCTTCTCTTCGTCCTCCTCCTCCTCTTTTTTCTTCTAGTCCTCCTCCTTCTTCTTCTTCTTCTTCTTCTTCTCTTAGTCCTCCTCCTCTACCTTTTTTCACTTCCGCCTTCTCCTAGTCCTCCTCCTCCACTTTTTCTTCTGCTTCTTCTTCTTCTTCTTCTTCTTCTTCTGCCTCCTCCTAGTCCTCCTACTCCACCTTCTTCCTCTTCCGCGTTCTCTTCGTCCTCCTCCTCTCTTCTTCTTCTTCTTCTTCTTCTTCTTCTTCTTCTTCTTCTTCTTCTTCTTCTTCTTCTAGTCCTCCTCCTCCTCCTCCTCCTTTTTCTTCTTCCGTCTCCTCGTAGTCCTCTTCCTCTTCCTCCTTCTTCTTCTCCCATTAATAACATTAATATTTTTTATAAATACCAAATGAACGAAAATTATAAACAAAACGAAAGTAGAAATAAGAATATTATAAGAAAACACCAGTTGACAATATCAAAAAATTTAGATTATTTCTTTATTACAAAAAAACTAAAACCTCTAACCTTATAATTAAAAATAATGATTCCCCTCTCAGAACAAAATAAAATAGGGCAAATATTATTTACGAATGTGAATGCCCATTAAGGAATTGTATTCCTGATCAATCAAAATTCGTAAATAATTATATATTCATATAAATTCTATAGGCCACACTACAACATGTTTGACACGCAGACTCACTCTACATCTTTCTGACCATAGCTCAATTAGATCTCATTTAAATATTCATGGAGACCTACCGGACACTATTTGTAACATACTTGTTGACAACACTAATATAATAGCATCATCTACATGCAAAAAAAAAAAAAAAGGCTAAAAATAATGGAGGCCCTATTAAAAAAAACAACACTTAATATAATAAACTATGAACATGGACACAATATATATGACCATGTTTTGAAAAATGAAAACATTTTATAAAATGCAACAAAATATTTCCTATTTAACAGTTAAAATATTTAATCCTTGAAAATGGCTAAATGTATAGCCGAAAGCGCTCGGATAAAAAGAACATTCGGACAGTTTTTATATAATTTATAATCTGAAAGGAAAAAAAAATATTAGATCGCATGAGGAATTGTATAAAAAACTAAATAAACGCACCTTGTCTGTCGTATTCGATGAAATGTGCATGAAAGAAGGATTGCTACCTAAATACACACACACACACACACATGCAAACACACACACACACATATATATATATATATATATATGGAGAGAGAGACACAGAGAGAGACACAGAGAGAGAGAGAGAGAGAGAGTTAATATAAGTAACATTTTGTCACTTAGATAATTAATGTTACTTTCAGAATCCCGACCCCAGAGATACTTAGCCGGACCTGTCAATTTACAATTCAGTGGGTATCACCAATTTACTGCGGATAATTTATATATATATATATATATATATATATATATATATATATATATATATATATATATATATACTAACACCATGGCCCGGCGTTGATCGTGCTTGATTCAAAAATCGTACGACTCATAAAGCAATCGCTATCACTTGACTTAAAATGTTTTTGCCCTTCCTTGCCTTTAAAGGAGTGCCCTGGCCCTGCTGATGTTGCTACACGCCTTATTTCTTGCCTCACACTGCGAATATTTTCTAAGCTCTATACTAAATATTATATCTGTTACGAAAAAAAAAAAAAAAATAAACAAAATGAACACAAAACGATCAGCTTTAAAAAAAGGTCTCGTAATTTGAAAAACCGATTGAAAAAAAGAATGTTAAGAACAAATACTTTTTCACACCCAACTCAGTTCTGTGGAATCAGAATCAACGTTGAGATTAAGCAAGCGAATTAACCAATTGAAGTAAAGTGCCATACAGATTTAAATTTTTCCCACTTGTGACCAATGCAGCTATCGATATTTTTTTGCATGCTAGTATGCTAGTTAAAATTCGTGTCAGTCAGCTGTTGGCTCTCACGCAGACCAATAGAATCTTCCTGCCTATTCGTGGCAGCCAGCTGTAGGGTCTCAGTCTGGCCAGTAGAAAATGGCCGCAAACTACATGAAAACTGCTACAGGAGCATGAAAAATCAATTATTTTTACTATCGATGGGAGTTGGGAAATGTAAAGTCGGTCTTGGCTTTCCCGCTAACTTGCAGCATGTGCATGTAAATTTTGGTGCAAACCGCCGAAAATTGCGATCCTGTATTCGTTACACACATATGCTGCTTTATATATATATATATATATATATATATATATATATATATATATATATATATATATATATATATATATATATATATATGTACATATATATATATATGTACATATACAGGCTATTTTGAAAAAGATGACAAGATACTGCGAAGAAGGTTTTTATTTAATTTTTCTTATATTTTTGCTTATATTTCTTTAACGTCCATTTATTTTTTCTGGGCACAAAGTGTGTAAAACTTTATATTCAAGCGATTTCGGATATTCTCTTAGCAATTACCAAGATTTTAATATTATTTACTTTTTTTAAAACTAAGTGCTGTTTTTTATGTAAGTGCCTGAAGTTAGAGGAGCGTTTTAGTTTCCGAACACGGTCAACACATTTTGGCCGTGCACGTAGTTAATGTTATTGAGTGTTGGCTGTTCCTTTTATAATTATTAGCAGCAGATGAGATTTGAAAGCGATATTCAGTGAATGGAAGAGCAGACGTATAAGTCTGTAAGATAGCGGTGTTTTAATAGAAAAGAAAGAAAGAAAGAAAGAAAGAAAGAAAGAAAGAAAGATGTATAGAGAAGCCGAAAGGCAAATATAGATGTAAACAGATTCGGATATATGGTCAGATTGAGATGGAAAGGGAAAGAAAGAAAGGACGAAAGAAAGAAAGAAAGAAAGAAAGAAAGAAAGAAAGAAAGAAAGAAAGAGAGAAAGAAATGGTCTGAAAGATTAAAGGGAAGAAAAACGAGCAGTATCGCAAAAGAAAGAAAGAAAGAAAGAAAGCAAGAAAAAAAAAAGAAAGAAAGAAAGAAAGAAATGGTCAGAAAAATTAAAGGGAAGAAAATCGAGCAGTATCGCAAAAGAAAGAAAGAAAGAAAGAAAGAAAGAACGAAAGAAAGAACGAAAGAAAGAAAGAAATGGTCTGAGAAATTAAAGGGAAGAAAAACGAGCATCATCGCAAAAGAAAAAAGAAAGAAAAAAGATAGAAAGAAAGAACGAAAGAAAGAAAGAAGGAAAGAATTGGTCTGAAAAATTAAAGGGAAGAAAAAAGAGCAGTATCGCAAAAGAACGAAAGAAAGAACGAAAGAAAGAAAGAAAGAAAGAAAGAAAGAAATGGTCTGAAAAATTAAAGTGAAGAAAAAAAGAGTAGTATCGCAAAAAAAAAATGAAAGAAAAAAGAAAAAAGATAGAAAGAAAGAACAAAAGAAAGAACGAAAGAAAGAATGAAAGAAGGAAAGAAATGGTCTGAAAAATTAAAGGGAAGAAAAAAGAGCAGTATCGCAAAAGAAAGAAAGAAAGAAAGAAAGAAAGAACGAAAGAAAGAACGAAAGAAAGAAAGAAATGGTCTGAAAAATTAAAGGGAAGAAAAACAAGCAGTATCGCAAAAGAAAAAAAGAAAGAAAGAAAGGAAAAAAGATAGAAAGATAGAACGAAAGAAAGAAAGAAAGAAAGAAAGAAATAGTTTGAAAAATTAAAGGGAAGAAAAAAGAGCAGCATCTCAAAAGAAAGAACGAATGAAAGAACGAACGAACGAACGAACGAAAGAAAGAAAGAAAGAAAGAAAGAAAGAAAGAAAGAAATGGTCTGAAAAATTAAAGGGGAAAAAAGAGCAGTATCGCAAAAGAAAAAAGAAAGAAAGAAAGAAAAAAGATCGAAAGAAAGAACGAAAGAAAAATGAAAGAAAGAAAGAAAGAAAGAAATGGTCTGAAAAATTAAAGGGAAGAAAAACGAGCAGTATCGCAAAAGAAAAAAAGAAAGAAAAAAAGAAAAAAGATAGAAAGAAAGAATGAAAGAAAGAAAGAAATCATTGGTCTGAAAAATTAAATGGAAGAAAAAAGAGCAGTATCGCAAAAGAAAGTAAGAAGGAAAGAAAGAAAAAAAGATAGAAAGAAAGAACGAAAGAAAGAAAGAACGAAAGAAAGAACGAAAGAAAGAAAGAAAGAAATGGTCTGAAAAATTAAAAGGAAGAAAAACGAGCAGAATCGCAAAAGAAAGAAAGAAAGAAAGAAAGAAAGAAAGAAAGAAATGGTCTGAAAAGTTAAAGGGAAGAAAAACGAGTAGTATCGGAAAAGAAAGAAAGAAAGAAAGAAAAAAATATAGAAAGAAAGAAAGAAGGGAATAAAGAACGAAAGATAGAAAGAAAGAAAGAAAGAAGGAATGAAACAGCGAAAATATTGTCTTAAATACATCATTGACAACTGAATACATACATACTTAGATGGCATGAGATTGATATGAATAGATATAAACAAGTGGGAGAAATAGATGAATAGATAGATAGATAGATAGATAGATAGATAGATAGATAGATAGATAGATGCCATGAGGCAAAGATAGATACGAGCATATTGTGAAACGTAAGTAAATAGATAGATGGATACAACGTCTGAGATTTATACATACATATATATATATATATATATATATATATATATATATATATATATATATATATAAAGAAATATAGTCTTAAGGTGTGCTATATTTATGGAATAAAGTGCTCAATATCAGAGATAGAGCGTGTGTAAATATAAAAGTGAACATAGAAGTCAACACTTAGAGGCGACAGTCTGTTTCATGCATATAGCATGAAACAGACTGTCGCCTCTAAGTGTTGACTTCTATGTTCACTTTTATATTTATATATATATATATAAAGATAGATAGATAGATAGATAGATAGATAGAAAGTTATAGATAGAAAGATTGATGAGAATAGACTGAGATTGTGTAGATACCAAGAGATAGTGATTTCTAGATAAAAAGATTAATCGAAGGAAACACAAATAGATAGATAGATAGATAGATAGATAGATAGATAGATAGATAGATGTTCAATAAATTGAGATATATAGATAGGGAGATAGATAGATGTTCAATAAATTGAGATAGATAGATAGATAGATACATACATACATACATACATACATACATACATATGATATGATTGACAGAGTTACGCTGAGCATAATGCTATTAGTTAAACTTTGGATCGCATTAGTGTAGAGTTAAATTCTAATGCAGTTTATGGCTTCAGCAAAAGAAAAAAAAATTCCTATTAAATTGATATATTTGTAATATCGACATTTAACGGTTGATAGGCAGTTAGCGAAATCGATAAAGTGATATATGTGAACAAAAAAAGATAGATAGACAGACATGAACATAGATAGATATGAACATATTCTCATATGTTGATAAACAGTAGATGGATATAAAGCTGTATACATATGAACAGGCTGTGATTTATGCATACATTTATATATATATATATATATATATATATATATATATATATATATATATATATATATATATATATATATAAACACACACACACACACTCACACACACACACACACACATATATATATATATATATATATATATATATATATACTAACTCACATAGATAGTTAGAACGGGCTGTATTATATAAATAAATAGATAAATGGATAGAATGATGGGTTGAGATGAACAGCGTTAGATAGATAGATAGATAGATAGATAGATAGATAGATAGATAGATAGATAGATAGATAGAAATGAACAGATTTAGATAAATAGATAGAAATGAACAGACTGAGATAGATAGATAGAGATGAGCAGATTTAGATAGATAGATAGATAGATAGATAGATAGATAGATAGATAGATAGATAGATAGATAGATATGAAAAGATTATTATATGTAGAAAGATTGATAAAAATACACTTAGAGAAGATAGATACGAAGACACCTTGATCTATAGGTAGATAGATCATATAAAGATAGATAGATATGAAGTCACTGAGATAAGCAGATAGATATGAACAGATTGTGACACATAGATAGATAGATAGATATGAAGACACTGAGATAGATAGATAGATAGATAGATAGATAGATAGATAGATAGATAGATAGATAGATACATAGATATATATATAGATAGATAGATAGATAGATAGATAGATATGAAGAGACTAGTAAAGATAGATAGATATGAATGACTAGAATAGATAGATATATAGATAGATAGATATGAAATGAATGACTAGAATAGATAGATATATAGATAGATAGATATGAAATAGTTAAAAGTGATAGATAGATAGATAGATAGATAGATAGATAGATAGATAGATAGATAGATAGATAGATTGAACAGATTATTATATGTAGAAAGATTGATAAAAATACACTTTATATACAATAGAAGATAGATACGAAGACACATTGATCCATAGGTAGATAGATCATATAAAGATAGATAGATAGATATGAAGTCACTGAGATAAGCAGATAGATATGAACAGATTGTGACAGACAGATAGATAGATAGATAGATAGATAGATAGATAGATAGATATGAAGAGACTAGTAAAGATAGATAGATATGAATGACTAGAATAGATAGATAGATAGATATATATGAAATAGTTAAAAGAGATAGATAGATAGATAGATAGATAGATAGATAGATAGATAGATATGAAGAGACTAGTACAGATAGATAGATAGATAGATAGATATGAAGACTGTGACAAAAAGTTATGCAAGAAAAACCAAAAAGAATGAAAGCAAAATGGACAAAAAAAAAATTAATATTAATAATTGCTTCGCTAGATCCGGTGGAGGAATGAGAGGTGGTGAAAATTTTCCTTCCTAAAAGATGCGACTGACACAACTTAAAGGGGGAGCAAAAGGGGAAAATGTGAAAGAAGTTGAAGAAGAAGAAGGAAACGACGGAGAGCAGAAGAGAAGATCCAATAGATGGAGATGAATATGATGATGATGATGAAGAAGAAGAAGAAGCAAATTTAAAAAAGATGTAGTAGAAAAGGCATATAAACACAACCCAGATGAAAAAGATGTAATCGAAAAATGCAAAATAAGATGACAGAGAAGAAGTGTAACAACAACAACAGCAACAACAACAACAACAGCAACTACAACAACAACAACAACAACAGCAGCAACAACAACAAGGCATTTTGAAAACAAAATGTCGAAGAGAAAGGTAAAAGGAAAAAATCCTTGGTTGTAATGCTGAATAATCATAATAATCATAAGAACGAGAAGAAGAAGAAAAAGTGGAAAAGCAAAAGGAGAAAAAGAGACGAAAATGAAGAAAAGAAGAAAATGAAGACGTAGAAAAAGAAGGAGAAGAAGACAAAGAAGACAAAGAAGAAGAAAAACAAGAAGAAAAAAAACAAGGAGGAGGAGGACAAGAACAAGAACAAAATGAAAAAGATGCAATAGAAGAAGAAAAGTAGAGGAGGAAGAAAAAGAAAAGGATGAAAGAAAGAAAAAGAAGAAAATATGAAAAAGAAGAACAAAAAGAAAAAGATGAAATTGAAGAAGAAAAGAAGTGGAAGAAGAAGAAAAAGAAGAAAAAGACGAAGAAGAAGAAAAAGACGAAGAAGAAGAAAAAGAAGAAAAAAGACGCAGAAGAAGTAGAAAAAGAAGAAAAGGAGGAAGAAGGTTAATAAGTGGAATTCTAAGAAAAAAACGTATTAAAATGACTGTAAGAAATATCCGATGAAACATTAGAAGAAAGAAACGAAGAAGAAGAAGAAGAAAAAGAAGAAGAAGAAAAAGAAGAAGAAAAAGAAGAAGAAAATGATGTTGATTATTTTTCGAGAAATAGACTACAATACACTACCGAGTAAATAAAATTAAAAAAAATCAAACACAAAAGCTCAAAAATAGAAGAAGAAGAAGAAAAAAAAAGAAGAAGAAGAAGAAGAAGAAGAAGAAAAAAAAAAGAAGAAGGAGAAATAGAACAAGAAGATAGTGATGATTACTTTTCGAAGATAAGCCTAGAATACTTTACCGAGTAAATAAAATTAAAACAATCGAAAACAAAAAAAAAAAAAAAAGGAGGGGCGAGAGGAGGGGGGAGAGGAGGAGAAGGAGGAGGAGAATGGAATGAAGAGGCAGAATAACATTTAAGAAAGGATAATGAGTTCAACAACCAATGAAGAATTAGAAATAAATGCTGAAGAAGAAGAAGAGGAAGAAGAAGAAGAAGAAGAAGAAGAAAGAGGAGAAGGAGAAGAAGAAGAGGAACAATGGAAGTAGAAGAAGAAGAATGGAAGAAGAAGGCGAAGACTACGAAGAAGACGACGCAGAAGAAATAGAGCAAGAAGATGCTGATTATTTTTTCGAGGAAAAGCCTACAATACGCTACCAAGTAAATAAAATTAAAACAATAAAATACAACATAATAATAATAATAATAATAATAATAATAATAATAATAATAATAATAATAATAATAATAATAAAACAATGTCGAGAGAAAGAGAGACAGACATCTGACGTGGAAAAAGAAAGAGATACAACGAGCCTCGCTTCTGCTCCAATAAATAAATAAATAAACATTCCTCCTAGTTATTAAACAAGAAAGTGAACAGCATCCAGGAATGGGGAGAGCAGTGAAAGAGGATGAATAGGAGAGTAAGGACGGATATTGTTGTAGAAGGAGGGTAGTATCGAATGTGTGCGTTCGACGGAGACGTATTGAACTCGGCCTAGGTGATTTCTTTCAGATCACTATGACCTTCGATGAGGCCGATCTAGTTTCGAACTGACACTTACAATTGCGCATGCGCAAGATCGTATGCGTGTAAACCCGCTCACATGTGCGCTTGCTAGGTCTGTCTGATAATGTTTGTGTGTGCGTGAGTTTAGACTTCTATCTGTTTACGATTTTACCTACAGTAGTTCGCGTTACATCAGATCTGTGTGCATATATAACACTACATAAGACGCAGCAGCCATAGTCGTAAATGTGTGCGCGCATGTATTGGCGCGTTTCTTTGACGTTGAGCGTTTTTTGAACCGCAATTTATTACAACCTAACTAAAGGTTCCATGATTTACAAAGCTATTAAGAACTTGGTCGTGCAGACATGTTCTTTTTTTTTAAATTAATCTAGGCTGGCACAAGGCGAATGGAATGGAGCGCAACAGAATCGGCCGTCTTTGCAGCTAAAAGCGAAACAATCTTTTTTAAGGTTCGCTTTAAGGTGTGTGAGGTTAGGGATGGGTGTTCCATGTAGATATCAACTTGGCACAGATGTTTGTCCTGAGCCAACAAGCCCGGGAAATCTGCATTAAGAATAGAGGCTGTAGTTTAATAGCACGAGAAGCGAGATTTCATTTTCTATGCTTATAAAATTTATGCTACGCACACATACAGACTCACAAGAGCTCGCACTCGCAAACACGCACACACACATACACACACGCACACATATCATTAATAAAGGCAAGAAATGTGAAACTTTCATGAGGTATATTTATTTCATTAGGGTCGCAGAAAACGGCCCCAATTCATCAAACTTTCAAATCCAAAAGGAAACAGAAAATATCTCTCCATGTTTAAATAACAAAATTTATGTAAAAGTGTATGGTGTGAAAGTGGGGGAAAACGCGATTGAGTGATGGGAGGTGAAAAGAAAGACATACCAAGAAAGACAGGAAAAACGAGCATATATATATATATATATATATATATATATAATTATTTATTTAAAAATATGATTCCAACACGCTACATAAGAGTTCTCATATATATATATATATATATATATATATATATATATATATATGAGAGAGAGAGAGAGAGAGATTTAGTATATGTTGGCCGCAAATGTTCTTTCTTGGCAAGTATTATTGAAATAAGACATTTTGTGTCTGTTAATTTTAATGATCGACTTTTTCAAATTACGAATAATTCTACTCCGTCAGAAATTTCCAAAGTCCATTTCCGAAGAAAAGTATAAAGTTTCAACTGACTTAAGTCCTAATCAGGATATGTAGAAATAATTAGTGTGTTTCGTAGATCTATTGATAATCTTAAGATAACCAAGGAATGTAGTGACATGTGTTCATATATATATATATATATATATATATATATATATATACGGACTATTGAATTTTTATTTATAGATGGTGACTTTTGTCTTATGACTATTGTTTTGCGGATCATGAATCAGTTTTTACTAAGACAATCAGGTTGATTATTAATGTCTAATAGCATTATGTTCCGATATGTGGAAGGTGAGCCTCCGTGAAAGTGTAGTTGTCGTATATCCTATATTGTTAATCTTATAGAATGTGGTAGTTTTCTATTTTCGTGGCATCATTGAAATCATTGTAAAATGTCTCCCAAGTAAAAAAAAATATTAACTATAAGAAATATTAACTAATATATATATATATATATATATATATATATATATATATATATATATATATATATATATATATATCATGAATCATTCATACAAAAAACAAATATAGAGGTTAATGATTTAAATGGCAAGAATACATCGTCGCAAACAATATAAATAAGATACATCAACCCCGAACCTGTATATAAATGATATGATCCCCGTTTATAAATTCCAGTTGCATAAGGTCTTTTTAATTTTTTACAAGCTTTCGTCTGTTCCTAGAGACATCATCAGGTATGGAAGTAGATTTGTTCTTGTTGACAAGTGGACAACGAAAATAGAGATGCAATCCGAAAAAATGGTATGAGAAATGTGTTATTGTTTTGGAACGTGCGAAACATATATATATATATATATATATATATATATATATATATATATATATATATATATATATATATATATATATAATTTGTGTTTCATTAACATGGATTATATATAAGGCTGTTTCAGTAAGAGGGAGCAAAGTGAGCAGTCAATAAATCAGTGTTATTGGTGAAAATTTATTTATTTTTCTATTGGATCATGTTATTTAAGTCATGGTAATTAAGTGTTGTTAAAATGAAGATATATGTTTTTAAGTATATGAAGAGTAGAAAATGAAAAGAAGTATTACTTTTATAAAATAAATGTTTATTTCTCAATGTGAAATCTTGATGTCCAAAAACATCTGAAGTTCTTCAGGAACGTGATCAAAGACAAAAAAACGCGAAATATTAAAAGCATTGAACACAAAAGTTGACTCGCCTAAGTCAAAAAACTGAAAACTAATCGACTCATTATTTCAGATATTAACGTTTTACTATTTTCTAAATTTATTTCTTTTCTATCTCTTTCAGGAGAGAAAGATCTGTCAGCCTATCTATCTATATATATATATATATATATATATATATATATATATATATATATATATATATATATATTTATGTGTGCGTAAGAAGCGATGTTAATATCAATCTGACTCTCAGTGTCAGCGGTGCGTCTCTCTCTCTCTCATTCCGGAGGTTCAGTTTTATCTATCTATCGATCTTTTTATGTATCTGTATCAGGACATCCATCTATATATATATATATATATATATATATATATATATATATACATATATATATATATTATATATTTGGTCGGATTGATGTGAGTTTGTGACCCTGGGTTTCACGCTTTTGCGATCGTCAGACAAACTGATTAATTTTTTTTAAATTTGGGGTTTATGGAGATTGCGTGTATTGGTGTTATTATGGAAGTGGGGTGGGGAGACGTCGTCGTGGTGTCATCGTGCTAACGCAAACATCGATGTGTGTTCATATATGTATATATATTGCTATCCTCACCCTGTCTATCAGTCTTTTAATTTCTATCCCCCTCTCTATTTATATGTTTGTATGTTCTGCCAGGTGGGTCATATCTATCTACCTGTCAAGAATTTACATATATAGAAATCTATCTCTTTCTGGAGGTTCACATCTATCTATGTAAATTACGGTTTTCATATTTATCTATCACTATATCAGCAAGTTCATATATGTCTATCTCTCACTATGAATCTATCTATTTATATATATATATATATATATCATTCTGTCTATATCTATCAATTTATTTACATCTAACTTGTGGTTTTCATATTTATCAATCGATATACATGTTTCTCTCTCTCTCTCTCTCCATATATATATATATATATATATAATTTTATGTATCTATTACCTCTCTGTCTATCAGTGTGTTAATATCTATCTATTAATCTATCTATGTAAATTGAGGTGTTCATATTTATCTCTCAGTATATACCAGGAGGTTCGTATCTATTTACCTATGTATATGTATATATCTAATAGAAATAATTCGGAATTTGAAATAATCAAAAGTAAGTAATTCATCGAGTCTAGAAGAAACCTCAACAGAATGGAGACTTAACGGCCGTTGTATGATATTTGGGACTCATCCGCTACCAAGAATTGAAACCCGAACAGTTACGATAGGAGGCAAACCCTAAACCAACTGTCCCAACGGGCCTGGGTGACTTAGAGGTAACGAATTAGACTTGATTAGCGTCGCTCGATCACACACACACACACACACACACACACACACACACACACACACACACACACACACACACAAAAAACTATTTCGCTAGGTTTAGATCTATTTATCAATTACTTGCTTGAACTTACTATCAATCTAGCTCGCTAGCTATATATATATATATATATATATATATATATTAGTTTCTACATATCTCTCTATCGACAAAGCTAGCTTATTATATATTTCTGTCATTTCTTTATCTATCTATATCAATCTGTTCATATCTATTTCAGCCTGTTCCTATCTACACACACACACACACACACACACACACAAAAAAAACTATTTCGCTAGGTTTAGATCTATTTATCAATTACTTGCTATCAATCTAGCTCGCTAGCTATATATATATATATATATATATATATATATATATATATATATATATATATATATATATATATATATATATTAGTTTCTACATATCTCTCTATCGACAAAGCTAGCTTGTTATATATTTCTGTCATTTCTTTATCTATCTATATCAATCTGTTCATATCTATTTCAGCCTGTTCCTATCTATCTATCTATCTATCTATCTATATATCTATCTATCTATGTCAGTCTGTTAATGACTGTCTATTTATCTCTCGTTCTTAGCTTCTTTACATGTTTCTATTTCGCAAACTGCCTATCAGCCGTTAAATATCCATATTACAAATATATCTGTTTAATATGCGTCTTCTTTCTTAAAGTGGCAAACCGCATTAGAATTAATTTCGTTAATATCTATCTATCTATCTATCTATCTATCGCAGTCCATACATATATATCTATCTATTAAACATGGCACGCGGAACTAGATCAGTCTACCCCAGCGAGCGAAATTAACAGTTCAGTTCGACATTCCAACCATCTGATGATAGCCGGAGAGTACAACGGCCGAAACGCCGTGATAAATATGGCTACAAAGATGTGCACTATAGGCCGAACAATATAAATAATCTATAATAATATTTTAAATTTTGAAATCATATTTATTTTTGGCAGATGTATTTTTTGAATTTGTTTCTAAACTTTGGTTGTATTTCAATAATTCCGCCTCACCGGCTATCGTCTCCCGCCTCACCGGCTATCCTCTTCCGTCGCACTTATGAGGAGCGCCGCACCGTTTGGGAGACACTGATTTAACTGTTCACAATGTTTTTGAAGAGCCTAATTCAATTGCATTAAAACATCTTCTTTTTTTCTTTTTTTTATGTATCTTCCTAGCTCACTGCCCTTCTCCTCAGGGCTATAAATTTTAACTCGTTTGTTTATATCCTAGGCTAAATGTAAAAAGTTCTCCTACAGTTTGTACACAGATGTTGTACAAATTTCCTGGTCTTTAATTCTTTTTTTCTTTTTTTTTATCCGCGTTTATTTTTTTCGATTACTCTTTCGTTTTCTTTTTTCGTTTACTTTTCCTCATTCCGAAATTCCCTCGTTCCTCTTCGACTCGTTCTTTCCTTCCCATTTTTTTTCAATTGATTTTTTTTTTCTTTCTTTCTCAACTTTTTTCATTTTGCTTCCTTTTGTTCGACCTTTTCATTTTAATCTTCTTCGTTCTCTTTCTTTATTCTCCCTCTGTTTTTTAATCCATTTTCTTTCATTTTTTTTTCTTCTTAATTTACTCTCATTCGAAGAAGGACGTTGGTCTCGAGAAAGTGCGATGGAGTAATGGATAGCGGCTCGGATTGAGGATTCAGAGAGGCGAGCTCGAATTCCAGACAAATCCATTACATTCTCTAACACTCTTGGGAAATGTATGAATCCTCCTCTTCTCCCCCCAGCTATGGATAAATAGCAGGACAGACCGGATTCTATAGCGTAGTTCTACCGCAGAAAGAAACAGCAAACTACTAGTCATGTATCAAAAGATACATGATCAACTAAGCGTGTATCCCACATGGCACATAACTGATTGAATGACTCATTTGTTAGTTTAAGAGATTCGTAGCCCATGAGTATGGTAAAGGTACAACGGATGTCCTACCACCGTAGGAGGAGTAGGTGTGGCTGGGACAATACAATAGAGGGTAGGTGCGTCTACGGTAATACAGTCTGACTGTTCTTCACACTGCAAAGTTGGTTTTGAATTCAGGATTGGCCTTCTTCTGGCTGTCACTCAAGGCAAGAGAAATAATCATCGCTGGTTTTTAACCAATAGCTGGAGAGATCTAGATTAAAAATCTCCGCCAGAGAGGCCATAAAATCCCTGTTACAAATGCCAGCTTTATCCACAGATCCCAACTATGGTTAAAACTGTAACTAACCTGATTGAAAGTTGGTTGTTATTTTTTCATCGTATCAACCGCTATAGATTATTTAATATCGAAATGTAAATATTTTGTACACAGTTTTATTTTATTTTTTGTATTTATTAATGGTTTTAGTGATACAAGTATTACTAATTAACCCATAGGTTGGTGGAAGACGTGAAGTCGTACCTCTCCCAAGCGTATTTGCAAGTAACGAACCCAACTCGAATTGGAACGCGGCACTCCGATTAACAATTTGTGTCATTGTTAATTACACCACCCGCGCATCCAAGCTTAGAGAACCTGGTATCCTCAAGCGGTCACCCATCAAGATACTAACCAGGCTCGACGTTGCTTATCTTCGGTGATCGGGAATCGGTGATTTAAAGTGATGTAGCCGTAAGCCAAACTTTACTCATCAGGCGTTAGTTGCAGTTTCCAAGAGACCGCGTATAATCCGGTCTCCCCAATTTCTTAAAGATGGCCGGTACGCTGATAACCTCAGTCGCGATGACTTGTGTCTTCGTGCTAGCACGACCATGGTATGGTTTTCAGCCACTTTTCAAAGTTGCCCCCCCCCCAATTTGATAGCAGCAAGTTCGACGCAACAAACCCCCTGACTATGTTGAAATTCAAACCCGGGTCTCGAGCAAGCATTCTAATTACTTAAATGGATGCATTCTCTTTTTTTTATTTTTTTGAACTGACAACAACAGACACTTACACCCATATCACACTAAAACAGTGGTTCCCGTATGATTAGCGCAGTTTTGTACCGTTAAGCTTGTTCAGTAACTAGATAGCTGACTGACCTTTTGGGAATGCCAGGTGTTGCAAGCTGGGATTTGCCGGTTGCCCAATGGATAATGGCTCGGAATTGTAAATTGGTTCGTTGCGCGCAAATACACTAGGAAAAGATATGCATTCTAAGTATAGGCTAATTAGTAAGATTTGTATTGCTAAACTATTATTATCTAAAAACAATCGTACAAACTTTTTTGACTTTAAATAATCTGCAAAGTTTTCATATGCCGTAGAAAACGAATCAGTTTTTACTAAGACAATCAGGTTTATTATATATATATATAAACGTAAAAGCTGTCGGAAATGAAATGCGAAAGATGTCATTTGAAAGATGTTGGTCAGTGATTATTGAATTGACGTTTCATTAGTTTTATGCCATTTCTAGAGACAAAGGAGAAACTACCTGTAGTGATAGGCCCCTCGGTGGCAGTTCAGCTGCTATTAATTAAGAGGATTCCACATTTGATACATGATCACTGCTTAAAAAATATGTGAATATATTTACATGAGCCATGTTGAAAAATGCCGTTTAATGCAGTATGTTGTTTAGTAAGAAAAGCTCAAAAATACCATGAGAGTACAGCTGGTACTTTAACGAGAACGCATGGGGTCCTCACTTGATACAGTAGCGATTTATTTTTTCGTGGATGTTTCTGAAAAAGATACACAGACGATAATTGTTCTCCAAAGATTTTGAGGTGGAATTTGTATGTCGCTAAGAATTCAACGAGAAACTTTTCGGAGGTGGGGTAAAAATTTATATCATTGAAAGATGGAATACGACGGTTGAGAAAAAAGAGACTATATTGAAAATATTGTTCAGAATCTTGAAGCTTTTTGGTTCAGTTTGGAATTGCTTTGTTTGCTTTTAATATTAGATACATTCTTTCTTTTTATGTGCCGTGTCCCTTTCAGGACGTGGACGATCACGGCTCTCCACTTCCTCATATCCCTTCAGCTCTCAATAAGTTGTGTCTCTTTGCTACTTCCTTCCAGGCCCTGTTCTGTCATTCACTTGCTTAAGCCTTTCCATTTTCTCAGTTTCCCTCTATTCGCCCTGCGAGTATCAGATTCTCCAAGTCCTCCTTTCTCATTATGTGTCCCAGAATCTTCCGCTGCCTCTTCCCGATGTTAAGTATAAAGAAACTATTAGGTTCGTGCAAAAATAATGACGTAATAATATCGTTTTTTGACGTTAAATATAGGTCAAAAAACGACATTATTACGTCATCATCTTTGCACCAACCTAATAGTAAACAGTTCTATAAGTAAAAAGTGTCAGAGACAAAACTTACGGTTACATTTAAACTGTAAAATAAAGGAAATTTGTAAATACACGGCTCTCCTCTTCTCCCTATCCCCTGTAGCTCTCAATGAGTTTCGTCCCTCTGCCACCTCCCCCAGGCCACACGTTCTGTCATCCACTTGCTTAAGCTTGCCAGGTATGTCATGCGTTTCATTCTCTTGACTTACTTTACCTCTATTCAACCTGTGAGTATCAAATTCTCCAAGCCTTTCTTTCTCATTATGTGTCCCAGAAAGTTCAGATGCCTCTTCCTAATGTTAAGTATAAGCTTCGTTCTTGTTTAGGGTTAAGTTTAGGGTTAAGGTTTAGGGGTTAGGGCTAGGAGTTAAGGTTAGTGATTAGGGCATATAGGAGGATCAGCTAAAAAGTAATTTCTGTTATTGGAAATATATATATATATATATATATATATAAATGTAGAAAAATATACGGAAAAAACAAACAAAAATCCTTATATGCAATTATGTTGTTTTAATGTTAATATAATGTCAACGTCGGACGTTTCGGTCTAATAAACCATCTTCAGGACATATTCATATAATATAATTAACATTATCAATTCAACATGACAAAGTTAACATTATAATGTTAATTATATTTTATGAATATGTCCTGAAGAAGGTTTATTACACTGAAACGTCCGACGTTGACATTATATTAACATTAAAACAACATAATTGCATATAAGAATTTTTGTTTGTTTTTCGGTATATTTTTCTTCATACTGTCGGATCTATATCCATATATTTGCTTACACACACACACACACACACACACACACACACACACATATATATATATATATATATATATATATATATATATATATATATATATTATTATTATTATTATTATTAATATAATAATTATAAAAATAATGACGTAATAATGTCGTTTTTTGACGTTAAAAAATACGTTCAAAAAACGACATTGTTACATCATTATTTTTGCACCAACGTAATATAAATCTTATAAGTATGAGAAACTATACTCGTTCGGAAAACCTTCGGTGTCTTGATTTGCAAACAATCAAACCAATGCCAAAGTGAAAAAAAAGTATAAACAAAAGAAAGAAGCAAGAACATGTACGTTAGCCGAAAATAATCGTCCAGCATGCAAGTCCAAGGCCCAAAGAAAAAAACTCCGATGCGAGTACGCAAAATAACGAAATAAAGTGCTCAATACAATGAGTAGAGCTGACCTAGTTAAACCTAGAGAGCCAGACAAACCTACCAAGGGTTCACCTAAGCGGATCATCAGGGAAGGCCTTCGTGAAACTTTAGTAGGTTTTTCTGGCTATCTAGGGTTAACATATATATATATATATATATATATATATATATATATATATATATATATATATATATATATATATATATATATATATATATATATATATATATATATATATATATATATATATATATATATATATAATTAGCTCCTGAATTAAATTTAATTTCAGTTGAGCACTCTCGGGCTGAGGTATGGGTTTGTAAACAGTGACTATTATAGCTATATAGCGAGACTCTTCGCAAGCCGAATTGAGTCACTGTCGGTCACTGGGCGTGTTTCCAAAAATAAATACGCTAAAAATCCACCTTCATCTCGACCGTACGCCGACAGCTTAGTAGTAGAATATCCGCCTGATACCAATTCAGTCGGGTTTCGATCCTAGCTAGAGGCAACCGGATGTCTAACACACTGATGAGCTGTGATACAGCGAAACAGTCTGTCTGTGGATGACATTATATATATATATTATACGTCCAATAAAAGAAATTACATTTTAACTGATCTTCATATCGTGATTGAGAAATAAACACAGTAAATTAAAAACTATAATGTAAATCTTATGTACTTATGGCTGTATCAGGTTGAAACCGCGTTTTCAGCTGATCACTGAAGTTAAGCAGCGTCGGTCCTGGTCAGTATCTCGACGGATGGCCGCTTTTTGATATCAAGTGCTGTATGCTATGGGTTTATTAAGACATCTATCACTAAAACTATTATTATCAAAAAAAAAAAAAAAAATGGGTCCCAAATATTTAGATTTCGGCATTAAATAACCCATGGAGATGTTGATATGCCGCTAAACAAAAACATCCAATCAGTCTCAATTTGAACTCCAAGAGGAAGAGGAGAGTTGAAGTAACAAAAAATGTGATTTTACATGGACCGGTCACGTGACCAAAGACGAAGTTTTGGAGAAAATTGATACAAAAAGGAAACTGATAATTAACACTAGAAAAAAGACAGTTGATATTTTAGAGGCAACTCATGAGGAAAGGTGGCTTGGAAAATCTGATGCTCACAAGACAGATTGAAGTGGGATAGAGGAAAACAACGCATAACACGAAGTGAGCTTGAGTAAATGGATGTTGGAACAGGATAACAGAAAGATAAAGTTTATTATGAAATACATGGTATAGGAAATTATGGAGAGCCATTATCATCTACGCCTTGAAGGCATTACGCAGTTAAGGAAGATACTGATTTTTCAGGAAACTCGTACATTTTTGCTGATTTTTTTCATTTTGCTTTATGATTTTTTCCGTTTTTTTTTTCTTCTTTAAATCAAATTTTCTTTGAAAATTTTTATTTCTCTTTCTTTTCTCTTTGAATTTTCGCTTTTGGTTTTTTCCATTTCTTTTCGTTCTTTGGTAAAACTTGACATTTCTCTTATTATTCATTATTTACTGTTACTCTTTCTTTCCGCGTATAGACAGTTCTTTCTTTCTTTCCATTTTTCTTTTCTGTATTCCTTTTTCTTTCTTTTTTCTTTTTACTTTCTTTCCTTCTTTCTTTCTTTCATAATTTTCTTTCTTTCTTTATTGGCATCTTTCTTCTGAAGTCCTTATTTTTCAATTTTTATTCTGTTTAATGCACTTTCCCCGCTCTTATTATTTCTTTCTTTCTTTAAAAGAGCATAATCATCTCAGACGTAATAGTCACCATTTTTATTTCTATATTATTTCTCCTTTCTTTATTCACATTGTTTTTACTTCTTTCTTTTCTCTTTCTTTTTTCTTTCTTTTTTTCCTATTTTTCTTTCTTCTTTTGATTGCCTTCTTTCTTTATCAATATCTTTCTTTTGAAGTCCTTATTTTTAAATTTCTATTCTGTTTAATCCACTTTCTCTTTGCCATTCTTTCTTTCTTTGAAAGAGTATAATCATCTCAGACGTAATAGTCACCATTTTTACTTTGTATTTTATTTCTCTTTTCTTCATTAACATTGTTTTTACTTCTTTATTTAAATTATTCGGACTCATCTTTGTCGCCGTATTTATTACAAAGTTCCGGCCGTTGTACGCTCCGGCTTTCTTCAGGTTGTTGAAATGTCGAACTGAACCCTTTATTTCGCTCACCGGAGTAGACTGTTCTAGTTGCACGTGTCATGTTTTAATGGGTGTCAGTTATCAGTTATCTCCTGTTAATTCACCTCTCCAAGTTCTCCACTGCCTTAACCGGGTATTGAACTCACACTCTTTTTGAGTCCTGTCACTGGATCTAACCAACGCCTTTATCCACTGATGTGAAGGGGTTATCAGAGAAAATACAAAGGATCCGCGGTCCATATAACATTAGAATGACCTTCAAAAGCTTGATGACACATCGCAGATATCTCTCCCGAGTAAAATCTCTCCATAAATAAGAACACGCTATATCGTGCAGCGGCGGAAAGAAATATACAGAGGAGACAGGCCGCCCCCTTAAGTTAAGGCTTCAAGAACACTAGAAAGTTGTAACACGAGGGGAAATAGAAAAATCAGGCGTGGCTGACCATATATGAAGAGAGAATTGAGAACACCGTGCTCTGTGGTTGAGATCATAGACAAAGAACACCATTTGAAAATTCGTGAATTTAAGGAATCAGCGCATATGCTAGGCCACAAAAATCTTCCGAGCCGACCAAGCATAGAAATGAATACAATATGGGAACCAGTAATAAGGAGTGCAAGAGAAAAGCGACAATAACAACAAAAAAATTGCAATATGAGCTCTGGTAAAAACATGTACTGACAACAGCAAAAATTGCAATATGAGCAATAATAAAAATGGTAGCTGAAAACATTAGGTTTATAATACCAAGAAATTCATACGCAGATGTCCTTAAGGACGCATGGCACAGTAGATAAAGTCGTTGGTTAGATCCAGTGACAGGACCCAAAGAGTGTGAGTTCAATACCCGGTTAAGGCAGTGGAGAACTTTCAGATGGAATAACTGAGAACTGAGATCCATTAAAACATGAACTAGAACGGTCTACCCCATTCAGGGACATAAAGGGTTCATTTCGATATTGCAACCACCTGAAGAAGGCCGAAACGTTGTAATAAATATGGCGACAAAGATGAGGACAATAGTGTACATAATACCTCATCTCTGAAATATAGACAGAGGCCGAAACGTTGTAATAAATATGGCGACAAAGATGAGGACAATAGACCGAATAATGTAAATAGTGTACATAATACCTCATCTCAAAAATATAGACAGATACTGAAGGGCCGATACGTTGTAATAAATATGGCGATAAACATGAGGACAATAGTCCGAATAATGTAAATAGTGTACATAATAACTCATCTCTGAAATATAAACAGGTTTTTACTTCTTTCGTTCTTTTCGATTTTCTTTTTGGTAATTTGTGTTTTTCTTCAATTTTTGTATTTTGTAAATTTCTTTTTTCTTTCCTTCATTTTCCGTACTCATAAAAGACTTATATATATATATATATATATATATATATAATATATATATATATATATATATATATATATATATATATATATATATATATTCAAGCATATTCGGTTGAATAATCTGAACATGTTATGTTTATTTATATTTTAATCCTCTCGAATTTTCTGGTCAACATCTTAATATTCTTAATATCGATATTAAATTCATTATGGAAGGCGCCGTATTTTAAAATACTTTTAACATATTAAATAGTAGATAGGTTCACCTATCGTCCAGTTTAAACACGTCCCCTTTCTTTCGAATAGGAACAGTGTTTTACCCCCCCCCCCGTTCCTTTTGTAGCCATATCAGCTGTCAGCTGATATCTTTTCGAGGGGACCGCTTTTATTCAAATTTTCTTTGAAAATTTTCGTTTATTTCTTTTTTTTTCTCTTTGAATTTTCACTTTATTTTTATTTGTTTATTTTCATTCTTTGGTAAAACTTGACATTTTTCATATTATTCATTATTTATTTTAATTGGATGTGTTACTCATTCTTTCCTCGTTATAAACAGTTCTTTCTTTCTTTTTTCTTTCTTTCTTTCTTTTTTCTTTCTTTCTTTCTTTCCCTACTCCTTGTTCCTTCTTTCTTGCTCACATTGTTGTTTATATTATGGTCTTGTCTTTCTTTCTTTCTTACTTCTTTCTTTCCCTACTCCTTGTTCCTTCTTTCTTGCTCGCAATGTTGTTCATATTATAGTCTTTTTTTCTTTCTTTCTTTCTTTCTTTCTTTCTTTCTTTCTTTCTTTCTTTCTTTCTTTGCCTACTCCTTGATCCTTCTTCTTTCTTGCTCGCATTGTTGTTTATATTATAGTCTTTTTCTTTCTTTCTTTCTTTCTTTCTTTCTTTCTTTCTTTCTTTCTTTCTTTCTTTCTTTCTTTCTTTGCCTACTCCTTGATCCTTCTTCTTTCTTGCTCGCATTGTTGTTTATATTATAGTCTTTTTCTTTCTTTCTTTCTTTCTTTCTTTTTTTCTTTCTTTTTTTTTTGTCTACTCCTTGTTCCGTCTTCTTTCTTGCTCGCATTGTTGTTTATATTATAGTCTTTCTTTCTTTCTTTCTTTCTTTCTTTCTTTCTTTCTTTCTTTGCCTACTCCTTGATCCTTCTTCTTTCTTGCTCGCATTGTTGTTTATATTATAGTCTTTTTCTTTCTTTCTTTCTTTCTTTCTTTCTTTCTTTCTTTCTTTCTTTCTTTCTTTCTTTCTTTCTTTCTTTCCCTGCTCCTTGTTCCTTCTTCTTTCCTGCTTGCATTGTTGTTCATACTATAGTCTTTCTTTCTTTCTTTCTTTCTTTCTTTCTTTCTTTCTTTCCAAACAACATTCCACCCAGGTAGCTCTTTCCTTCACTGCAAACCCACGCACACACACAAACACGCGCATGCAGCATGCATATTAACATACACACACCAGCACACACACACGCACGCACGCACACACACTCACACAAATATATATATATATATATATATATATATATATATATATATATATATATATATATATATATATATATATAGACCAACTAACGGAGAAACACACTCACCATTTCAGGAAAAGGGAGCAATGTAAAACTCCGCTTCTATAATATTACTTACTGCTAGAATTATGGTTCATTCTTTATTCTTTAATCTGTAAGTGAAAAACATGCATAAGTTTTATTCTCGCTAATCCCTACAAGATACATGATCCATGGATTTCGCGCATTTAAGAAATTCAAGGTCGGAGAAAGTGAAATATATTTTCTTTCTTTTTTTTCATTTTTTTTTCTCTCGGGGTCTTTGCATTCTTCTTTTTTTTTTCTTTTTTTTTCTTTTTCAGCATTAAATTCTTTCCTTTTGTCGTCTTTTGAATCATTGCGACATTCATTCTTTCTTTCTTTCTTTATATTATTCTTTTCTTTCTTTCTTTCATTCTTTCTTTCCATCTCTCTTTATATAATGCTTTATTTCTTTTTGTCATTCATTCTCTCTTTATATCATACTCTTTTTTTTTTCTTCATTTCTTTATGGCATTCTTTCTTTCTTTATATTATTCTTTTCCTTCTTTCTTCCTTTCTTTCTTTCTTTCTTTCTTTATATTATTCTTTTCTTTCTTTCTTTCTTTCTTTCTTTCCTTACATAATTCTTTCTTTCTTTTTGTCATTCATTCTTTCTTTATATCATTCTTCCTTTCTTTCTTTATATTATTCTTTTCCTTCTTTCTTCCTTTCTTTCTTTCTTTCTTTCTTTCTTTATATTATTCTTTTCTTTCTTTCTTTCTTTCCTTACATAATTCTTTCTTTCTTTTTGTCATTCATTCTTTCTTTATATCATTCTTCCTTTCTTTCTTTATATTATTCTTTTCTTTCTTTCATTCATTCATTCTTTCTTTCTTTCTTTTTCTATTTCTATAACGCTTTCTTTCTTTTTGTCATTCATTCTCTCTTTATATCATTCTTTCTTTCTTTTTTTCTTCCCTTCTTTATGGCATTCTTTTTTCTTTCTTTATATTATTCTTTTCTTTCTTTCTTTCTTTCTTTCTTTTTTCTTTCTTTCTTTCTTTCTTTCTTTCTATAATTCTTTCTATCTTTTTATCCTTCATTGTTTCTTTATATCATCCTTTCTTTCTTTGTTAATATCATTCTTTCTTTCCTTGTTTGTTTCTTTCTTTATATAACGCCTTTTTTTCATTCTTCCTTTATATTATTCTTCCTTTCATTCTTTCTTTCTTTCTTTCTTTCTTTCTTTCTTTCTTTCTTTCTTTCTTTAGATCATTCTTTCTTTCCTTGTTTGTTTGTTTCTTTACATAACTCTTTTTCTTTTTTCTTTCTTTTTTATATCATTCTTTCTTTCTTTCTCTCTTTTCCTTTTTTATTTCATTTCTGTTACTTCCTTCTTTTCTGTCATTTTTATTTTTATTTCTTTCTGAGAAATTTTATTCGTAGTTTTTAGGTTTGTGCAAAAATAATGACGTAATCATGTCGTTTTTGACGTTAAAAATACGTCAAAAAACGACATTATTACGTCATTATTTTTGCACCAACCTAATATTTAACCTTCCTTTCTATCGATCTTTCTTTCTATCTCTTTCCCTCATTTTTTCTTTCTTTGTTTCTTTCATTATCATTTTCTTTTCTTTATTTAATTACTGCTTTTCTTTCGATAGATATTTTTCTCTTTCTTATCCATCTTCTTTTCTATTCATTTTCTTTTTTCTTTTCATCATTCTTTCTGTCATACATCGTCCTATTTTTCGTTCGTTCTTTCTTTCTTTCTTTTTTTCCATATTTCTTCTTTCTTTATTTCTTTGTTTTTTCTTTCTTTCTTTTATTCCATATTTCTTCTTTCTTTCTTTCTTTGTTTTTTTCTTTCTTTCTTTTATTCCATATTTCTTCTTTCTTTATTTCTTTGTTTTTTCTTTCTTTCTTTTTTTCCATATTTCTTCTTCCTTTCTTTCTTTGTTTTTTCTTTCTTTCTTTTATTCCATATTTCTTCTTTCTTTCTTTCTTTCTTTCTTTGTTTTTTTCTTTCTTTCTTTTATTCCATATTTCTTCTTTCTTTATTTCTTTGTTTTTTCTTTCTTTCTTTTATTCCATATTTCTTCTTTCTTTCTTTCTTTCGTTTCAACTTTCTTCTTTTCATCTCTCTTTCTTTCTTATTTGTTTTTTCTTTCTTTCTTTTATCCCATATTTCTTCTTTCTTTGTTTTTTTCTTTCTTTCTTTTATTGCATATTTCTTCTTTCTTTCTTTCGTTTCAACTTTCTTCTTTTCATCTCTCTTTCTTTCTCATTTGTTTTTTCTTTCTTTCTTTCTTTTATTCCATATTTCTTCTTTCTTTGTTTCTTTGTTTTTTTCTTTCTTTATTTTATTCCATATTTCTTCTTTGTTTTTTTCTTTCTTTCTTTTATTCCATATTTCTTCTTTCTTTCTTTGTTTTTTCTTTCTTTTATTTGATATTTTTTTCTTTCTTTCTTTTTTTTTCCTTTCTTTCTTTTATTCCCTATTTCTTCTTTCTTTCTTTGTTTTTTCTTTCTTACTTTTATTCCATATTTCTTCATTCTTTCTTTCCTTCTTTCTTTCTTTCGTTTCAACTTTCCTCTTTTCATCTGTCTTTCTTTCTTTGTTTTTTTCTTTCTTTCTTTTATTCCATATTTTTTTCTTTATTCTTTGTTTTTTTTCTTTCTTTCTTTTATTCCATATTTCTTCTTTCTTTCTTTCTTTCTTTCTTTCTTTCGTTTCAATTTTTTTCTTTTCATCTCTCTTTCTTTCTCTTTCATAATTATTTTCTTTTCTCTTTCCCCTTCGGCACATTTGGTTTATTTTGTTTATTTTTCGTTCATTTTCTTCATTTCAATTTTCTTCAACAGGTTTTCCTCTTCTTTATTTGATTATATAATCGAGATCAGACACGCACACACGCACACAGTCACATATATTGGGTTGGGTATATATGCGTTTATGTGTATAACTATTTGGGTTTATCTGTATTAGTGTATGCAGGTGTGTGTCTGTGTGCGTGTGCGCGCACGCGGGTGTGTGTGTATGCGAGTATTTATAAGGGAATTGCTGCTATCGTCTACGATTGAGCAAGAAGGAATTCCCTCTGAGGTCTGGTCATTTGTTCAGTGCGTCGAACAGATAGAGTTTGCTTATCTATCTATCTATCTATCTATCTATCTATCTATCTATCTATCTATCTATATCTATCTATCTATCTATCTATCTTTTAATATCACTACATATCGATCCATCTATCTAGGTAGCTATCTGTCAATATCTATCTACCTATCAATATATCTATCTATCTATCATTTAATATCACTACTTATCGATCTATATATCGATCTATCTCAGTAGCTATCTGTTAATATCTGTCTGTCTATCTATCTATCTATTTATCTGTATGTCTCAATGTGTACATATCTATCTATCTTTCTATCTATCTATCTATCTTAATAATTTCACATCTATCTATCTATCTATCTATCTATCTATGTCAATGGGTTCATATCTATCTATCTATCTATCTATCTATCTATCTATCTATCTATCTATCTATCTATCTTAATCATTTCACATCTATCTATCTATTTGTTACTTTAAGCATTATCTTATACCCATATTTAAGTAAACGACCGGTTTATTTTAAACTTAAGATGGATAGATAGATATATGGATGTGAAATGATTGAGATATATATATATATATATATATATATATATATATATATATATATATAGATAGATAGATAGATAGATAGATAGATAGATAGATAGATAGATAGATAGATAGATATGAGCACATTGATAGATAGTGAGCTATGAACACATTGGCATAGATAGATAGATAGATAGATAGATAGATAGATAGATATGAGCACATTGATAGTGCGATATGAACACATTGACATAGATAGATAGATAGATAGATAGATAGATAGATAGATAGATAGATAGATAGATATGAACAGCTTTTTTTTTATATGAAACAATATTTTCTGATGCTTTTCTTTTTCATCCTTTCCCCTCCCTCATCGACTTCTTTCTAAAGCCTGAGGTCGGTATCAGCGTCATCAAATCTTCTTTGTCTTCCCCGCATATGAAATTTACGCTTGCCTTAAAGCCTCGTTATCGAAGCGTGAATCTGATTAGATGTTGCTCCTTACCGATTAAAAATCATTGCTCCCCAGTATGCCGAAAAAATTGGCCTTAGACCCGACTATCAGAAATCAATAAATACTTGTTATTAATGTAACTAACTTGCTCTATAGTTTCTGCATTCGAATTAGGATTGACATTTTCTCCAACATTAATTTCCAGCATTTTATTTCTCCCCCCACCCCTCCGCCTTCTACCTCCGCCCACCACGTCACAACCCTTCCTCTTACTTTTCCTCTTTGGTTCTCTTTGATATATTTTTTTAAATTTTTTTCCTGCTAACCATCGCTGACTAATTTCTCTTATCATCCTCCATTTTCCTTCCTTTTTTATGGCGTTTCTTTGTTTCTTTTTTATTTGTTTGCATTATTTTTTCCCTATTTAAAAACTGTTAGTCATTCGTCTTTTTCTATTTCATTACTTTCCTATTCCTCCCCTCCTTCTTTCTTTCTTTCTTTCTTTCTTTCTTTCTTTTTCTTCTTCTTCTTATTCCGTTTATTTATCTTCACTTTACTATCTTTCTTTCTTTCTTTCTTTCTTTCTTTCTTTTTCTTCTTCTTCTTATTCCGTTTATTTATCTTCACTATAGTCTTCTTTACTATCTTTCTTTCTTTCTTTATTTCTTTCTTTCTTTCTTTCTTTCTTTCTTTCTTTCTTTATTTCTTTCTTTCTTTTTCTTCTTCTTCTTATTCCGTTTATTTATCTTCACTATAGTCTTCTTTACTATCTTTCTTTCTTTCTTTCTTTATTTCTTTCTTTCTTTATTTCTTTCTTTTTCTTCTTCTTCTTATTCCGTTTATTTATCTTCACTATAGTCTTCTTTACTATCTTTCTTTCTTTCTTTCTTTCTTTCTTTCTTTATTTCTTTCTTTCTTTTTCTTCTTCTTCTTATTCCGTTTATTTATCTTCACTATAGTCTTCTTTACTATCTTTCTTTCTTTCTTTCTTTATTTCTTTCTTTCTTTTTCTTCTTCTTCTTATTCCGTTTATTTATCTTCACTATAGTCTTCTTTACTATCTTTCTTTCTTTCTTTCTTTATTTCTTTCTTTCTTTTTCTTCTTCTTCTTATTCCGTTTATTTATCTTCACTATAGTCTTCTTTACTATCTTTCTTTCTTTCTTTCTTTCTTTCTTTCTTTTTCTTCTTCTTCTTATTCCGTTTATTTATCTTCACTATAGTCTTCTTTACTTTCTTTCTTTCTTTCTTTCTTTCTTTCTTTATTTCTTTCTTTCTTTTTCTTCCTCTTCTTATTCCGTTTATTTATCTTCACTTTACTATCTTTCTTTCTTTCTTTCTTTCTTTCTTTTTCTTCTTCTTCTTATTCCGTTTATTTATCTTCACTATAGTCTTCTTTACTATCTTTCTTTCTTTCTTTCTTTATTTCTTTCTTTCTTTTTCTTCTTCTTCTTATTCCGTTTATTTATCTTCACTATAGTCTTCTTTACTATCTTTCTTTCTTTCTTTCTTTCTTTCTTTCTTTCTTTTTCTTCTTCTTCTTATTCCGTTTATTTATCTTCACTATAGTCTTCTTTACTATCTTTCTTTCTTTCTTTCTTTCTTTCTTTCTTTATTTCTTTCTTTCTTTTTCTTCTTCTTCTTATTCCGTTTATTTATCTTCACTATAGTCTTCTTTACTATCTTTCTTTCTTTCTTTCTTTCTTTATTTCTTTCTTTCTTTTTCTTCTTCTTCTTATTCCGTTTATTTATCTTCACTATAGTCTTCTTTACTATCTTTCTTTCTTTCTTTCTTTCTTTCTTTTTCTTCTTCTTCTTATTCCGTTTATTTATCTTCACTATAGTCTTCTTTACTATCTTTCTTTCTTTCTTTCTTTCTTTCTTTCTTTCTTTATTTCTTTCTTTCTTTTTCTTCTTCTTCTTATTCCGTTTATTTATCTTCACTATAGTCTTCTTTACTATCTTTCTTTCTTTCTTTCTTTCTTTCTTTCTTTCTTTATTTCTTTCTTTCTTTCTTTTTCTTCTTCTTCTTATTCCGTTTATTTATCTTCACTATAGTCTTCTTTACTATCTTTCTTTCTTTCTTTCTTTCTTTCTTTCTTTCTTATTTATCTTCGCTGTAGTCTTCTTCTTTGGCTTCCACTTCAAAATTTTTCTTTCTTTTTCCTTTCTTTCATTCTTTCTTCTTCTTCTGTTTCTTCTTCTTCTTCTTCTTCTTCTTCTTCTTCCGTTTATTTATACTCACTGCAGTCTTCTTCTTTGCTCTCCATCTTTTTCTTTCTTTCTTTCTTTCTTTCTTTCTTTCTTTCTTTCTTTCTTTCTTGCTTATTTATCTTGGCTGTAGTCTTTTTCTTCGCGCTTCACCTCTTTCTTTTTTTTTCTTTCTTTCTTTCTTTCTTTCTTTCTTTCTTTCTTTATCTTCGCTGTAGTCTACTTCTTTGGCTTCCACCTTGAAATGTTTCTTTTTCCTTTCATTCTTTCTTCTTCTTCTTCTTCTTCTTCTTCCGTTTATTTATATTCATTGCAGTCTTCTTCTACTTCTTTGCTCTCCATCTTCTTTCTTTCTTTCTTATTTATCTTGGCTGTAGTCTTCTTCGCACTTCACCTCTTTTTTTCTTTCTTTCTTTGTTTCTACACATTTATCTTCACTGTAGTCTTCTTCTTTTCATCTACCTCGAACTCTTTCTTTTTTTCTTTCTTTCATTCATTCTTTCTTTCTTTCTTATTTAATTTCGTCGTTTTTTTATTCATTTATCTTCATTCATGTCGATTCCATCCCTTCTTTTCTCTTTCTACTTAATATATATATGTGTGTGTGTGTGATTCGCATATATATATATATATATATATATATATATATATATATATATATATATATATATATATATATATATGTATGTATACGGGGAGGAGATTAGAACAAATGGAGTATCATTCCATGGGTCTGTAGCATGTAACTTTTTAAAAGATAGCTCAATACAAAGTTGAGCTTAATTTTATTTATTATATTTTGAAAATCTCTTCTAGCAATAATGTTAATTCTTAGGTTGGTGCAAACATAATGTCGTTTTCTCACATCGTAACATATGTGAGAAAACGACATTATTTTTGCACCAACCTAATATATGGTAACTAATGCCGATAATACTAACAAATATAATTGCATAAATTATAACGATTGCCTACTGCAAAACAAATATCTGACTAACACTCTTGTTTACCTTTTCATTTTTCCAATAGAAAATCAGACTGTTGAAAAATGTTATACGCGGAGTACTAAGAATTCTATTTAAAATGCGTGGTACCAACATATCTTATCTTTAACGAATTGCACTTATAAAAATAGAACATCTTTTTCTAAATATTTTTGGAATTTAAAAGATGTTCATAAATCTGTTACGGTAAAATGGAAAGCTTTAAAAAAGCTAAAAATTGTAAATCCTTAAATAAACAGGTTTCTTCGGTTCACACAAGCAACTGGAAATTATTAGATTTGCTGATAAGAACTTTCTATTAAACCAAAGAATTGAATTAACTGTAAATTGTAGGTAAAGCTTAACTTTCACCTTACAATATGTTTAAACATTGAACTTGGTAGTACTGTTTCATATAGTCATAATTAGTAAATAAATTGCGGTGCATCTTCTATGAGTGAGGGTTTGATTTTGTTTAGATTCAATATAGCTTATGTATTGCTGTCTAGTCGGTATTATTAACATCTTATATGGATGTTACACAATTTAAAATTTTTTTAAACGGTTTGATTTTATTCACTGGTTTGTTGAAGAATCTTTTTGATTTTCAACTACCAAATCTATTTTAGAATTAGCCATACATTTGATTATCTTCCTACCCCTCCTCTTAGCTTCTTATGGAAAACTGAAAAAGTCATTTGTCCACAGTTATGATACAATGATATCACTCAAATATATTTCATGTCTGCCACAAATGACCTTGTCTAGGATTCTATTTCAGGTTACATTACGCCATGATCTAAAATTTCTTTTTTTTAGGTTAATTTTGAATGTAGCGTAGGTCTGGCACCCGATTGGTTAATGAGGATAAACCCACAAGCCTCATTTTAATTCTGAACTTGTTTTCTCATTTTCTCTGTTCTTTCAAAAAAAAGTGGTGATATTTTGCTTTTGAAATTAAAAACATCATTTACTCACCAGTTATTTATCATTGCCTGGAACATGAAAGCAATTGAGTAGCGATTTTTAATGTTTTTGTTTTAATCTCCTATAACAAATAATATGAAGCTCTATTTTGTATTGAGCCCTTTTTTAAAAAAAAATGAAATGCTACAGTCAGTTGAATTATACTCTATTTTCATCGTATCTTATATTTTGTTATCTTATGTTTTGTCAAAAATCTGTTTCTGGTAATATATTTCCTTGAAAATTGTATTACTGGTAATAATTCTTTTCAAAAAAACTATTCTATTACTGGTGATAGTTAACTATTTGCCCATAGCTACCACCCTGGGTCAGGGCAAACCTGGGAACACCAGTAATTAAGAGATGGTTCCACACTCCTCAAAACCTCATGATCAGAGGCCTTGCTGCTGGACACAGTTTATCATCTTACTCAGGATGCGAATGCAGTTTAATGTCTTACCCAGGACAAAACAACTTATATGGATGTTACACATTTAAAAAAAAAATTTAAATGGTTTAATTTTATTCATTGGTTTCTTAAAGAATCTTTTTGATTTTCAACTACCAAATCTATGTTAGAATTAGCCATACATTTGATTATCTTCCTACCCCTCCTCTTAGCTTCTTATGGAAAACTGAAAAAGTCATTTGTCCACAGTTATGATACAATGATATCACTTGAATATAGTTTGAATTAATTTCATGTCTGCCACTTGTCTAGGATTCTATTTCAGGTTACATTACGCCATGATCTAATTTTTCTTTTTTAGTTTTATTTTGAATTTAGCGTAGGTCTGACATCTGATTGATCAATCAGGGTAAACCCACAAGCCTCATTTTAATTGTGATTTTTTGTTTTCTCATCTTCTCTTCTCGTTCAAAAAAAGGAGGTGATATTTTGCTTTTGAAATTAAAAACATGATTTACTCACCAGTTATTTACCATTGGCTGAAGAGGCAAAACTTAGTGCTGCAACATGAAAGCGATTGCGTTGCGATTTTTAATGTTTTTGTTTTAATCTCCTATAACAAATAATATGAAGCTCTACATTGTATTGAGCCCCTTTTTTAAAAAAAAATGAAATGCTACAGACAATTGAATTATACTCCATTTTCTATTATCTTATACCTGGACATTACACACACACACACACACACACACACACACACACACACACACAGGCACGCACACACACACACATATATATGTCTGTCTTTAAAACCCAGTAATTTTAAAAGTTACTCCAAAATTCGCTTGAGGATGAAATGGAACTAATGTCTTTAATTTAATTACAAAATTAAATTCGGACCTTCCATTTTTGAAACATGGTTAGAATTGTGTAGCGGAAAAAACATATTTTAAATCAATTAATTTATAATATTAATGCTCTGTAAATTTACATTGAGCACTATTTTGTAAAAATGAAAATATCTATAAGAACACCGCATTATATATCTTACTGTTCTTTCTTTTTATTTATATATACATATATATGTATGTATATATTGCTGGTTAGTCAGTATTATTAAAGTCTTATGTGAATGTCGCACACTTTTTTTTTTTAAGCACTTAATTTGAACTTACTGGTTTCTTGAAGAAGCCTTTTTATTATCAACTACAAAATACATGTTACCTTTAGCTATACGTTTGATTATCTTCCTCACTTAAATTCTGATAAAAAATATTTAAAAAAAGATTTATTTCATAATTATGATACAAGGTTGCCACTCGCTTATAATTTGTATCACTTTCTTGCATACCAATTATGATCTTGTCTAGGATTCTATTTCACACCAGATTTTACCATTTCTCCTGTGTTTTTAGGTTAATTTTGCATTTAGCGTAGGTGTGACATCTATTTGGTCAATCAGGGTAAACCCACAAGCCTCTTTTTACTTCTGATTTGTTGCTATTTTCGTCTTCTCTCCTCTTTCGAAAGAAAGCATGGGTGTTGTTCTTTTGAAATTAAAACGCTTTAATATTTATCCTCTAGATTCATTTGTCAAACAGTTGATATTTTGAATCTGTCGGCCTGTTGAGTCGACGCCAGACTGCGACTCTGTTAATAATACCTTGAGAATCATACCAGTGTTTTGGGTTGAGTAGGCACGGTGGAGTAATGGGCCGTGGTACAAATTGAGGAATCGGAGAGCCGAGTTCGAATTCTACTAGAATCCATTACATTCACTAATGCCCTAGGGAAAGGCTTGCTCTTCTTTTACCCCCAGCTATGGGTAAATAGCAGGATAAACCGGGTTCTATAGCCTTGAATGGCAAGTGGTCTACCGCAGAAAGTTTGCGGTCACAAGTCTTCCAGATCGAGGGTCCAAGAGTTTAGATTTATTCACCTATTTCTTTCTTTCTTTTTCTTTCTTTCTTTCTTTCTTTCTTTCTTTCTTTCTTTTTCTTTCTTTCTTTCTTTCTTTCTTTCTTTCTTTTTCTTTCTTTCTTTCTCTCGAGATCTTTGCAGTGTTTCTATTTTTTCTTCTTCTATATTTCTATTTCAAATCATATTCTTTTCTTCCTACGTCTTGTAAATCATTGACACATTCTTTCTTTCTTTTTTCTTTCTTCCCTTCTTTCTTTCTTTCTTTCTTTCTTTCTTTCATTCATTTTCTCCAGATCTTTGACTTGTTCTTGTAGGTTACAAGGGAAAATGACCATCAACAGTTTCTCCCACAAAAGAGGTACCGCTTGTGGCAAAACTGAATTGAAATGTCTGTGGAACAGGCTTCGAAATGGCAGGAAGTGTGCTAGCTGTAAATGTCTGAACAGACGTAACTAAAGAATGGTGCTCGTATAAACATTGGCCTTGAGAATAGCGTCTCTGTAGCAACAGGCTTGCTGTATTGCGTCTCTGGCTCGGTTTTTCCTCATAACACAGCGTAAATATATTTTAGCTCTCTGACGGCTGGACACAGAGGCCTAAACAGCTAAAGACCAGATCTGACAGCAAGGCACAATTTGCAGTCAAATCTGACATTTAAATTTGGAAGGAGACAATCCTGACTGTCGGCAGAATATCAACGAATAAGTATTTCATATACCATGTGTAACAGCATAATTGTTTCTTATAAATGATTAAAGATATCTTACTGGAATTCTCCGAGTTAGAGGACGGTAAGTGCGACACTGAGATCCGTAGGCGTATTGGGATGGCCAAGGAAACATTCCAAAAGCTGGGCAGAGTACTGCGAGACAGGAGGATATCTTTGGTAACAAAGAAATAATACTCAACTCTTACGTGATATCTGCCCTTCTCTATGGCAGCGAATGAAGATGAAGAAGAAACTCGAGGCGGCACAGATGTGGTTCTACAGAAGGATGCTAAGGATATCACGGACCGAGCGTGTAAGCAACGATGAGATCTTAAAGAGGTTGCAAACAAGGAGGAGGCTTATATTTAATATCAGTAAGAGGCAGCTGAAGTTTCTGGAACACAAAAAGAGGAAAGAAGGTCTGGAGAATCTGATACTCACGAGTCGAATAGAGGGAAAGAGAGATAAGGGAAAGCAATGCATGACATACCTGCCACACTTAAGCAAGTGGATTACAGAACGTGGTCTGGGTGAGGAAGCTGCGGGAAGGAACTTGCAAGGAAGGGAGGAAGGTGGAGAGCCATGATCGCCTACGTCCTAAAAGGACACGGCACATGAAAAGAAAGAAAAGTTGGACTCTACATTGAGCAATAAGAATGTATAATTACTCTCCAAGCTAAGAGGAGAATTGTGATGAATTCAATCATAAACGAAAATGATATATTCATCATTAATTAACCATAGTTAAGGATCAGAAGCTCATGGAGGATTGAAATAAAGTTCATATATATATATATATATATATATATATATATATATATATATATATATATATATATATATATTAAAAAGAAGAGAGAAACCGCGAAGGCTTTTGATTGTAATTTGTATTTTTTTTTAAATATATACAGGGTGTTTCAAAAAGAATACGCCAAAATCATCACGTGATGTGTCAAAAACCAAAAAAATTACAAACCTCTAGCATGAACACATATGTTGTATATACATTCAAGTTTCATTTAATGTTTTATAAGTGCTCAATGTCGCCACCACTGGCAGCGCGGACAACATCAAGCCGATATGAAAATTCCTCCCAAACGCGCCTCAGCATGTCACGGTCCACCGTGTTGATTGTGATTGCAGCTGTTATTCGACCTTTTAAGCCATTAGTAAGTGCTTGGACGAGCCTTAGTTAGTATGGTTTCATGTGTAATCGTCTCTTTAACACACGCCAGACAATGGTATGAGGGATGGCAAGCTGAAGACTTGCTCGACGTACGGACTTACGTGGGCTGCTCTCAAATGCATCATAAATCCTCTCCATTTGCTCCTCTGTAACACGTGGTCTTCCAGGACTCTTTCCTTTGCACAGGCACCCACTCTCTTTAAACTGTCTAACCCACCGTCGAATGCTCTCACGATGGGACGACAATGCCGAATTCTGTCCTGAAAGCACGCTGCACCGTGACAATGGCGTTTGTTTTCGCGAACTCAAGAAAGCAAAACGCTTTCTGCTAAGGAGTCGCCATTTTGATTGATCTTCCCACAATTCAGCTGTACCGGAAGTTATACTAACGACAGTGGTGACACTGACACCCAATCAAACTTTGATAACTACTCTATCAAACAACCACTGATTGAGTCCACTACAATGCTACAGACCTGAAAAAAAAACTGTAATGATTTTGGCGTTTTCTTTTTGAAACACCCTGTATTATGCTTTATTTTCCATAATTTTTTTACACGTGTTTTGGGTCTCGCGACATTCTTCAGGCAAAGAGTAGATATTTCCACATATTATTGAAATGAATTAATTTTCCTTATATTTTTCGATATTAAATATTCCCTTTTTGTGTTGTAGCGACACAAATGTCTCTCTTGGACTGGCAGCAAGAAAATTCTTCTGGTTAAATGGTAATGAAGCACTTAAGATTGATCCAAGAAAGGGCGAGGAAAGATGCCTATATTCATTATCTATTAATGACCCCTATGTGTTCTTACATACAGACAAAGACTAGCCTTAGACAGCATCAGAAGAAATCATCAAATTATTATAAAAGCAGCAGATAAAGGCAGGGCTATAGTAATCCTGGACAAAACATACTATAAAACCAAAATTCTATAAACGTTTGGGGATAAGAACAACTACGAAATTACTCGACACCAACATAGAGAAAATATTATATCAAAAATTAAAGAACTCTGCGCAACATATAATAAGATATTCACAAAGAATGAAGAGGATTTCCTAATAAAGATTTTACCAAAATCAAGCAATTTCTATGGAGTACCAAAAATTCACAAATCGTGTGAAATAAAATCAGTTATCCAAACGCAAAAATTTGAAAACATTAGCATCCCAAAACCTTACATTCAAACCCATAGTAGCAGGACCAACCTGTCCAACTAGAAGATTCAGTAACCTAAGTGACACAATACTATAACCATTTACTAAACAGATTACAAGCTACAGAGACGATTTTCACTTCCTAAACTCCATAATACAAAAAGTAGATCCGGGACCACTTATGGCAAATTTTGACAGTAGTACCAACATACACCGTGAATTAGGTAAAAAGTCAATCTCATTCTGATTGAAAAACATCCATAAACACTACATCCCAAATTCACTAAGGAATTCATTATCGATAGACCTAATTCTAAACAATAACATCTTTGAATTTGACAATAAAAACTATATACAAAATTTAGGTACCGCAATGGGAACGAAAATGGTACCAATATATGCCACCCTAACATTAGCTTACCTAGAGGAAAACCTCTATGAAAAGAGAGAACAAATATATAGGGGAAATATAAAAACCCACTTCACTAAATCTTGGAAACGATACTTAGATGATTGCTTCATCTTTTGGAAATCTTGGGGTGTTATTAACCAATTCCACAGAACTTTCACCCAGAAATCAAATTCACTCAAGAATATAATTTCAAAGATTTACCATTTTTAGATATATTCATTAGAAATAAAAACAACCACATAATCACATAATCACAGATATCTACCACAAACCTACATACACACAAAAATATCTTCCTTTCAGGAGTCATCACACAAAAAGCTGCCTGAAATCCATCCCCTATTCCTAGCACATAGGGTGTGTACTATAGTGACTGATAAACACCTCCGAAAAACCCGCCTAGAAGAACTACTTAAAACTCAAAAAACAAAGGTAACCCACAACACTAATAAAGGTCTTGAACTCGCAAAAAATTCCTCTAGACCAACTTAGAAATAAAAAGAAACGTAACGTCGAACATACTCTAGCATATGTCTCAAGATACAGCAAAAACAACCCAGAACTGTTTAGAGAAATTATAAAAAATCTAGAGCTACTAAGCAAGAATGACAAACTGAAAAATATACTAAAAACAACCAAAATAATTAAACACTCGCAGACCTCATTTAATAATATTAACTACGAACACGGCCACGATGTGCTTACTATGTTCGGAAAATAAAACATCTCTATAACTCTAGAAATATACACACAACCCACACAACGAATTAAAATGAAAAAAAAAAACCTCATCCTTGATAATGGCTAAAAGTATAGTCGAAAGTTCTCGGAATTACAGAACATCTAAACAGTTTCTACACAATCTGTGTCCAGAAAAGAAAACATTTCTTCGAACACAAGAAAAATTAAATAAAAATCGCAGAAACTTGCCTGACGTCTTTAATGAAATATTATATATATATATATATATATATATATATATATATATATATATATAGGGAGAGATGGCGAGAGAGAGGGAGGTTAATATACTTATATAGAGAGATTGATTGAGAGATACATGTAAAAATGCTGATATATAGGGTGCGATGTATAAATTGTCGTCTAAATTAATCGAAAATAAAAATAAAACTGACAACTCATTTTAACAGATATATTTACCAAAATTACACAAATATATCTTGAAATACTAAAAAGAAGATTTATTCAATAAAATCGCCATTGGCTTTATCCACAACCTCCAGACGAATTCCGAATCTTCGTTGTTTAATTTGGCTGCCATAATGCTTGCCATCCGTTCATCTTTGGTGTTACAAGGAGTTTTGTTGGTCAACTGCGACCCACACATAATAATCAAGCAGGCCTGCAGACTGGGGAGTAAGTTGGACAGATATAAGGGGTCATGTGGTCGCAGAAATTGTTTGACTGCCATGACTGGGTTCTCCTGATTGCGTGGCATGGTGTAGAGTCCTGTTGTCCACTTGGCATAGGGCAGCACTACCTCCTCAAGGTACGTGTTGAGTCTAAGGTCCTCGACAACAAATTCAGGAGTACTTTTCTTATCGGAACGATCAGAGTGAATTTTCCGAGTACATACTTTATTACAATTAGACTCAACCATCTATTTCCGAATCCTCTATACTGTCCTAGGATTGACACCCAAACATTCTGAAATTTTATCTATCGCATCCTGTATATATATATATATATATATATATATGTGTGTGTGTGTGTGTATATATGTGTGTGGATATAAATATAGATAGGTAGTGAGAGAGAGAAAGATATATAAACTTGAATAGATAATTCTATATATATTTATAAACAGAATGTGATATATACATATATATATATATATATATATACATACATACATACTTACACACACACACATACACACACACATATATATATATACATATATATAAATATATATATATATATATATATATATATATATATATATAGATAGATAGATAGATAGATAGATAGATAGATAGATAGATAGATATGAATATACTTGAACAGAGAGATAGATCCAATGATACATATGAATAGACGATGTTACATTCACAGTTAGATAGATTAGGGAGATAGATTGAGCCAGATTAACAAACTTGAATAGATAATTTGATAGATATTTTATAAACAGACTGTCAGGACACAGTGGATAAAGCCGTTAGTTAGATCTAATGACAGGACCCAAAAAGAGTGAGTTCAATACCTGGTTAAGGCGGTGGAGAACTTGGAGAGGGGAATTAACAGGAGATAACTGATAACTGGCATCCATTAGACATGGCACATGTAACTAGAACAGTCTACCACAGTGAGCTAAATAAAGGGTTCCGTTCGACATTCCAACCATTTGAAGAACGCCTGAACGGTCGAAACGTTGTAATAAATATGGCGACAAAGATGAAGACAATAGACCGACTAATGTAAATAGTGTATAAACAGACTGTATATATATATATATATATATATATATATATATATATATATATATATATATATATATATATATATATATATATATATATCGCTCGCTCGTCTCTTCCGTCGAATCCGACTTTCGAGGGGCAAGCAGATCAGTTCCCAGGAAATCGACAGCCCGACAACAGCACATGAGATTTGATTATAGTGGTGAAGGTTTCGTGCAGGACCATCCACACTTTTTGAAGGGCCGAATACAGAGACCTGGTGCACTACGCGCCACAAGGTCCCCAAATAACCCTTCGCAGGTTTTGAATTCAGAGTTGTCCCTCTCCTAGACCAGTTGCCATCCAAGGCTATAGAACCCGGTCTGTCCTGCTATGGGGTATATATATATATATATATATATATATATATATATATATATATATATATATATATATTCATACACGTTTCCTTAAATAATATAGACAAGTGTTGTCTATTTATTTTATGTAAATTTTTTTCGTAACGTCTGATAAGTTTAATAACATTATCGTTGAACGAAGAAAGAAATTCACAATATTGATCCATATTCTTTTAATACAATCTAAGCTTTCGGCTTACTTAAGCCATTATCAAAGATGTCAGTTGCAACATATTAAGCAATATACGGACAAGATAGTGATGATAGTCTGTGATTGTTTACATATATGATTTCTGAGCAACGATAAACACGCGCATATAAGACGCTAGAAGTGAAAATCGCACCGCATCTCGTGACGTCACACATGACCACACGAGAGTGAATTGGAGAAGTATGAAGTATGGGAAGCCATTGATATAAACCAATGGCTTCTGTTACCAATTATAAACATTTAAGAATATTTATAGAGATGCCATAATCGATTATATATATATATATATATATATATATATATATATATATATATATATATATTAGGTATATTTATATGCTCTTATGACGAATATTTGAGCTCCCACGGAATTAATGCTTCAGAAGATTCTACCTCCACTATCTACCATCATGGATAAGTTCTGTCAGGAATACTTTTTAAAATCACATCCCATATCCTTCTCTTGACTCGTTCAATCTGCCTTACACTCATAAAATTGTTGATTTTGTGTAAAGATTATGATGGAAGACATATTTATTTCAACCCCACCCCCGAAACACCGAATCACAGGCATGAAACCTACAAAATCGAAAATCTCAAAAACTTTACTTTTCTCTAAACATCTGGAACCTTTTGAAAAAGCCTTTTTTTTTTCATAATTCGAAAAATGAAAAGTAGTCAAACCTATTTCAAGAAAAAGTAAACAAGGTCTATCAAAAATTCCAATGACATTTGGGTTAGGGTTGATAAAAAAAAATGTAACCCACAACATAAAATTCTCACGGACAAAGTTAGTGACACTTATATAAAATGATCTCCGAGATCGACAATGTGACTGCTAAATTAGCTAATACTTTTAATATTGCTGATAGATAGCGGAAGATCTATACCAAAGATGCCTATATTTTATTTAAAGATTATAAAACTAACTTTTCTGCTAATATACAAACTAGATTAATAAATATGAACTAGGTTTAAAACTGAACTAGATCTAATCTGAAAAAAATATAATTAAAAAAATATCTGCTAAAATAAAATTACAAACTCTGCCAATCTTTGGAAGGATTCATCAGATATGTAAAATTTTTGCCAATATGACTGATAAAACAGCAAATTTTATTAAGTTTGATATTATAGACATTTATTCGTCTATCTCCAGAGACCTCTTTGTGGATTGTATCAACTTTGCGAAAAAACATGTGGAGATGACGGATGATGAGATTAATATAGTCTTAAATGCAAGAAAATCACTGTTAGTACTTAACGATTCCACTTGGTTTTGATGTTCCTATGGGATCTTATGATTCAGCCTAGGTTGCTGATCTAGCTTGTTTCTATATTTTAGATAAACTTAGTCGAATTGTAGATCCTAAACTAGTAGGACTATACAGAGATGATGGACGCATTCTTCCCATTTGCAACACTCAACTTACTGTGAAGTTACAGAAGAAAATAATTAGCGCCTTTAAGTTAATGCGGTTTGAGATGGCTTCGAACCTCAAAATAGTACATTATCTAGATATCACCCTTAACCTTAATAATAATACATTTAAACCTTACCATAAAGAGCATGAAAACCCCAACTATATTAATTTTTATTCTAACCACCTCTATGGCATTGTGAAACGGATACCCATTACTGTCGGAACTAGATTTAGTAAACTTTCGTCTCACATAAATATATTTAATAAAAATAAAGAATTGTATGAAAATGCTCTCCCTAAAGTGGCTTTAAAAATAAACAATCCTATTTAACCCCCGTAAGTAACACTGAAGTATGGTTCAACCCCCACCCCTTCTGTAAATTATCCAATACTAACATCGGAAAGCATTTTCTAAAGTTAATAAGCGAACATTTTTGCAAAAACACCTCTGTAAGATCTTCAACAGGAAAACGTTCAAAATACGCTATTCCTGCACCAATAACATGCACAAAATTATCAACTCTCATAATAACTACATTCTAAGTAAATTCTATGGGACTAACAATAAGCCTGGTATGGAGCCCCCTCATGTAATTGTACAAATAGTGAAAATTGTCCATTTGAGGGAAAACACAGGGCGACCAAAAAATTAATTCACAAGGTTTACACTGGAATTTCTGCGAGGGAGTGGAAACAAAGACTTTATACACATAGGTAATATTTTCCAACCCATAATTGAATTACCTGACGGATCATTTCCAATGATTTTGGGAATTAAGGGGAAAGGTCTGAACCCTCAGACTGAATGGAAAATTATAGGTTTTGCTCATACTCCAAATAATCTTAAGAGTAGATGTAACAAAGAAAAGAGAAAATTAGAATAATAAAATTCAATAATCAAATCAAACTATTAAATCAAATTAATTGTCGTCAGAGGAGTAGGTTTAAACTTATCTAATATATTTTTGATCTTACTTTATTTTTACTTATCTAACCAATCTAATGTTATATCTTTTACTATAGTTATTTTTATGTGTAACCTTCTCCTTAACAATCCTAGTTGATAACTGTTATGGGACCTTACCCATAATAAAATAATAGAGTATTCCATACGTAATAAATACTGCGCCTCGAGAGAAGCAGGGACTTCAGCCCGAAGACAGGCGACCGGCTGACCGGCTGATCGGTTGAACTCTCCGCCTTCGGGCGGGGTGGGACCCGAACGAGGCTACGCCGATGGGCGGAGTCTCTTTTGGGGATGTAAACTGACACTGAACCCGTTTATACGGGTTCAAAGGGCATATTTTTGGCCGAGCCCACGGGCTCCGAGATCCCACGGGCTCCGAGATCCCACGTTAAATCGTCCTTGTGCCACATGATGCCCTCGTGGGGGGGTGACTAAATACCGTTCAGTCTGAAGTCGGACGTCCGGCTGATCGGTTGAACTCCCTGCATTCGAGCGGGGGGGGGGAACCCGAAAGAGGCTACCCCGAAGGGCGGAGTCTCTTTCGGGGAGGTAAACCGACCCTGAACCTGTTTATACGGGTTCAAAGGGCATGTTTTTGACCGAGCTCACGGGCACGGAGATCCGAAGTTACACCGGCTTGTGCCACATGATGCCCTCGTGGGGGTGATTAAATACTGTTCAGTTTGAAGTCTGGAGTGAGGTCCGTCAGGAGTCTGTCAGTCAGTCAAAGCGAGTTAGTCAGTCAGTCGAGTCTCAGGCAGTCCGAAACAGAGACGCGTTAAGACAATTGGAATAGTGATAATGGTCGAGACTACATTGTTCTCCCTACTAAACATAAATTTTCTAAAAATGCTTTATTAATCCTATATTACTTGCTAGCATATTTTGGTAATTTTTCATGATAATTTTTTTTGGTTTTTCGTTATATAACTAAGAATTAATTTTTCCGTTATTTAAAGTCTTAATTTTTGGGGCCATACATTAATTCCGTTCCATTATGGAAATTATTTTGCTTTTGGAAATTGTTTTGTTGTTGGTAAAATTCAGTTAGCATCCAAGACGAAAAATTATAATGCGAATCGATAAATGTTTTTTAAATGTGTTATTGATAAGGGATACAAACTTTTGGATTACCAAAATCAAAATAATTTACATGCCTGAAGATGACTGAATGTACAGTCGAAAGTACTTGCGTATTTAAGGAAGACCTAACACAGCTTATAATTAAAAAAAGAAACAAGGAATCTAACATTCATTGAATGATTAGTAGCTTAATGCATCTTTAAAATTTTGTTAGCGAAGTGATTTCGCCATTTAATTTTTGTATGAATGATTCATTGTAATATGACTTGAAATGCACCACATATTATGTATATATATATATATATATATATATATATATATATATATATATATATATAGAGAGAGAGAGAGAGATAGATAGATAGATAGATAGATAGATAGATAGATAGATAGATATGAATATACTTGAATGGAGAGATAGATCTTGAGATACATATGCACAGTCGATGATAGATACATTCATATATATATATATATATATATATATATATATATATATATATATATATATATATATTAGTGACATTTTAATTGTATACAGGCATGGTTGGAATACATTTTTCTACCTGAAACTGATTTCTAAATTTCTGTCTTGAATTTAAATGTCCGATCTGACACTTTTGGATGTGGATAATAAAAACTGAACTTATTAGATTCAAAAATGCATTTCATTATTATGCTTAGAGATATAATACCTATCTAACTATCTTTCTATACACACACACACACACACACAGAGATATATATAATCCGTTGCTAATATAATAAGAGATAATAAGTTAATAAACCGTTGGTATAATATATATATATATATATATATATATATATATATATATATATATATATATATATATATATATATAAAATCTAAGTGAATCCTAATAATAGAAAATATTAAAACTGATCCACAAAAAGAGCTCAATGTATTTATTATTTTTCAAGCGTGATTTGATGTGGCACAAGGCCGAAAATAAGGGGCACCGAATGATGATCGAAATCTCTCGTAATTGTTCTAGTAAGACAAGCTCGCTAATCATTACACCAGCTCGAGGTGCACTGAACGTATTTATTATAACAGAGCATATAAATTACATAGAAGAGAAATTCAAATTTACCTCAGTCGAATAGCTATTTCTACTAACAGAACTTTCGGGCTTTGCCAAATCAGAATTCTGAAGAAATAAATAAGGAGCTTAACATTTCAACATTTAAAAAAAATAAAAGAAGAAGAAAACGAAGAGGAAAAGGAAAGACACAAAGAAAAAGGGGAAAAAGAAAGAGAGGAAGGAGAACAGAAAAGAAGTGGGGGATACTAGTGAAAATATAGATATTAAGTTAAAAAAAAAATCTTCCAATATTATTGGAGGGGAAGTGTCTTTTACCTGATTTGAGATTTTGAGATATTTTTTTCTATAAGGGCTATGTGAAAAGACAGGTCTATATACCCCTACATTTCCTTCAAGGCTAGAGGAACCTAGCCAGAGAATCGCTGAGTCGCTGGAGAATGTTACGCAAGACATGCTACAGCGTGTTTGGTAGGAGCTGGAATAACGACGTGAAGTTTTATAAAATCGGTTGTCACAGCTACGTCCCTTTGAATATATTGTTCAAATTTTGATACATAAATCATTCATTGTTCAAGAAGTACACTATTTAATTTCATTTGCCTTAGACATGTACTTACTCTAATAGTTTCATTTTAAATAGTGTCTATTTTTTCCGGACATTCTGTATATATATATATATATATATATATATATATATATATATATATATATATATATATATATATATATTTCACTTAAAAGGTGCAATTATAATTTATAAATTCATGAATCATTCATATAAAAAAAACAAATATAGAGGTTAATGATTTAAATGGCGAGAATACATCGTCGCAAACAATATAAATAAGATACATCAATCCCGAACCTGTATATGAATTCACATAGAGGT